>JANPWX010000172.1:2319023-2391523 GCA_024734555.1 Trochalopteron elliotii
CCCCGCCTCGCGCCCCGCACCCCGCGCCGGGCCGCGCCCACAGCCAGCGCCGAGTGAACGCACCCGGCCTCAGGAGGTGGGGGAGGGTTTATTCCCTAAAAAGTACGTGGTGGTGGGATTCGGAATTCTGTAATTAATAAAAAGCCATTTCGGTGGGCAGATTTATGGCGCTGCCATATTAACAAGGGAGAAGGAGCGTTTCCAGCCCCGCTATTAACGCTTCACATTCTGTACACAATCCACCAGTACGCTTGACAAATTAAAGTAGTAAAAGATCTGAAGACTATAATCTATCATTTTAATGCTTCGCTGATAACGCACAGAATCAATTCCAGTGACTATCTCTTTAAAAAATTACAACAAAACTCTGTTCCGTTTGACGCCTATTAGAAGTCAGTGTACCAGCAAGTATCATCCATTAGCTAATGCAGAGCACAACATCTTAGTTTACTGAAAGGATCCAAATTCCCAGTTCAGACTAATGTTTCCTTTTAACCCACAGTGTTCCCGCGGTCCACCTGAAGCATAAACAGCACAAGCAACTACACGGGAACCTACACGGGGACCTGCACAGGCTCAGCAGCTCACAGGCTGGCCTGATTTGCCTCGTTGCAGATAAAAAGGTCTCACAAATCAACTGTCTGGGAGGACCCAAAAAAGTTGATCTTGCATGCTAATGGTAAAGCACATCTCCAGAAGAACAGTATGTTAAGTATTAACTCTGACTTGCCCAACCACTTGTCCACAAATGGTAGTATTTTAGTGTACTTTTTTATGTCTCAGTCAATGTTTTTGATTATCCACAACGTTCTGGCTTTGACACAAGAATGCAGGGAGGTGATGCTAATTCACACAGGGTGAAGATGAAGATCTCTGTTGCACAACCTGTATCAGAATTCCACAAACCAGCAAGGTACCCAGGCATAACTCTGCAAAAGTATCTATAAGGTACAGAAAAAATATTTCACACTACCACGGACAAAAATATTTTTACCTGCAATTTAGCTTGTGCTGACTTAGCAAAAATTTCACTTACTATACTTTCACAAATTTTCATAGCATTACCGTGTCCAAGTCAGAATGGTACCAGGGCAGTATTGCCACACAGGCCCATTTATTAAACCAGCAAAAGAATCAAGTCTTCATTGTGTGTCAACAAAATAGTACTTAATAATACAATACTAAATATATGAGAAAAAATAATTAATTGGCTAAAGTATAACTTAAAAACATTTGGAAACAGAATACCCTGAAAACTTGAAATATTATACATAAATTTCCTTCAACTTTCTGATGAAACTGCACAAGATGTAAAGTGAGCATCAAAAGGCTAAAGCACATGTGAATTGAGTAATAGTTTACCCTTGACGCTCTGCTTAATTTTTCTGAATGTGCAGAACAGGAAAAGATAGCGAAATTCCCAGAGAGAACACAAACCTATGGCTGTACAGAGTGCTGCTAACATTAAAAAAAGAGCAACAGGCACTATATGGCTGCTTGTGCCCCATATGTTAATTACCATTTATCTAATTTCCTAGCATTACAATTCTATAAAAAGTGGCTAAGAAGAACATTTCCGTAAAGTTATGATCAATTACAGTTTATAGTGTTTAATATATACAAGGCAATGATCTGACTGTGTTTGCTGAAACCGCAAAACATGTACAGCAGAATCTTCTTCCAGAGGCTGGGTCCGTAAACTGCAGCTGCACACCACTCTTCATTTCAAGTGCAGATTTCTCCTGATTAGGGAAGGAGAAATTGAAAGTTCATCATTAACCAAAAAAACCTCAAACATGCATATCAAACCCAGACCAAATATCCATCCCCTTCCACAGTTTTCTGCACAGATAGATATATATATACATTTTACTAAAGTAACAAAACTAAATAGAAACAACACCAATTTTATTTTTAAAAAAATATGGAAAAGGAACACAGTAATTAAATATATCTTTTGTACCTTGTGGTTTAATATTTCATATAGAGTCCCAGGAAAAAAAAGTACTTTAATTGAACCTTCAATATATTTGCCATAATCTTTATGTTAACAGGACTCCTACAAAGGTTCCAGGAAAGACATGCTTATGAAACAGAGAACAAGGGAACATATAAGCCATTACAGAAGATTGGATTAAAATGTACTTACCCAGGCCTCTCAAATATCATACATCTCCATTACGTAGGCTTTAGGCACCAAGCCAATGGTTCCCTTCATTTCTCCTACCCACCAGCCAAATTCATCGTACTCCTAATTGAAAACAATACGCAGTATTAACCTTTAGTCTGATATAAATGCAATAGAGTTTTGTATGCAACTCCTTATGGATGCTTTCTCTTATATACAGTTATAATCATTTCAACTGAAAATTAAAACATTTTATCTTTTTGTTATAGGCGTTCACATGCAGTTAGGCAAAGGAAGAAGTTAAATTTTAAAAAGGCCAGACATACTCATGAAAATTTTTAATTATGGCCACGCTTCTCTAACACCTACTAAAAATAGCCTACCTTCTTATCCTCTGTTCATCAAAAATACAAAAACCTTGTCTTTGTAACTAAAATCTAACAGCACAATGTTGACATATAACAATCAACAGAGATTCTTTTAGTATCACAAGCTACTCTTAAGAAACTTACCATCAACTTATTTTAAAAACTATTTCCCTCAAATGTGAAAGGAACACTATATATCTAACATGTAATATCTTTATATGGACAAAGTCTACTATTGCTTTAAGCTTGCAGAAAATTCTACAGCAGAACTCATATTCCTGACAGATGACTAATGTACTCCTGTTTCAAATATGTTTAGGCTTAGTGAGTTAAATATGAAACAAAATGAATTACAATAGTTTAAAGAAATAATGTCTTCCAAAAGCAGTACCAAGTAAGAGTATTGTGGTATTGTGGTATATAATTATTGTAAAAATAAAATAATGTTATACTGATATGTAATTATTGTATATTGTGGTATATAATTTACTCTTTTCCTATGAGATATTTTAAGATCAATCCTAACAATGGTTCAATAAATTGTAACAGCTGGAATTGCACGCACACATATACCGAGTTACAAATGAAGCATTATTGAAACAGAGACCGTATTCAAAACTAAATTACTAGTAAGACAGAAATTACTTTCGAACAAATGTACAAAATACACATATCTCTGATAAACAACATCTGTTTCTTGCTACACTGCTCTTCTGATGAGAAGAGCAAAAGGCTCTAGGATTTTGAATTAGTGGTGCTACTGTGATGAAACTACTATTTTGAACTGTAGATAAAGTTTTTTGGTTATAAATAGCCAAGTGGAGCTTAAGGGTTAATGGAGTTTCATTAGAGCCTGAGCTATAATGATTTGCTGCTGGCATATTTTGCCTGGTCAGGAGTTCTCTGGGGTCCTATGAGGTGCTTAGTGTACTCAGCTCTCTCTGCTTAACTACGATGGCCTGCTTTCATGTGGCCTTTTTTCTTTGCCTTTTGCCTTTTTTTTTTTTCTTTTAATACTTCCATGCAGGCACACACACAGCTTTATATTTTTTAATTGTGGAAGGCTGAACATTAGTCTTCAATTAAACATTTTCTTCCTTCTCTTAACAGTGAATTGGCGATTTAGAAGATTCTATCCTACTATGCATGAAATACTACAGTAAGTGTGATTTAAAGGAAATCCACTTAAAAAAACAGCAGGAAAACCTTCATTTATTATGTGAACATGCAAACAAGAAAGGTGTAAAAATAATTCCACCTTCTTCCCTCTTCCACTGCAAAGCAGACTGCTGGGGATGGGTTTGGTCTTGAATGTCTGGGGAGGTATCTGACTCTGATCTTCAGTGCACACTGCTCTCCACAGAAGGTAATAACCTTTCCCATGGGGCTTCACATTACACCCCAAATCCTTAAAGGCGAAACACTGAGGTTTATAATCTTGCAGATCAGCCTGTTTAAAAATCTGTGCTTTATCTCACAATACGCTGTTTAAATATACAAACTACATTTCAAGACTGAAGTGGGAAATTGCTGAAAGGAGCAGCACTCACGTATACTACTGGAATCTCAGCAATAAATCTCTCCAAGAGAAAGCAACAAAAGATTTTAAGCTGCTACATGGAATTCGCACAGTGACTGACAAGAGTGATTAAGCAAGTTTTGCTAGACATCAGCCAAAAAAACAAACAATACATGAAATGAGGGAAGTGGCTCAGTTAAGCAGTCATTAAACTGCATATGACAAATGGCACAGAAAAAGCCTGTGGATTACATTAGCCATTGAAAATGTTCCACTTAGCAACACTACATGGACTTAGAAACAATTGTTTTTAAAGAAACAATTCAAATAGCTCAAATTAAAATTAAAAGCATGCTGCTGTTTTGAAAACTTTCGGGGTTTTGCCACTTACTTATACACCACTTACTGCTCTGGCATGAAGCTAAGTGAGAAGATGAAATGAATGTTGATGTAACAGACTAGTAAACTAATTTAAGGATTCACTGCAACCATTATACCATACAGACAATATTGCAACACAGAAGCTTTTACTTTACATTACTATTCTTTGCATGGGTCTCAAGAGCAACATGAATCCCAATTAAACTATCTGCAATCTATAGAAGTCTGAACAAAAATATAAAGCAGATACCTGGCTACTGAGAACATAAAACCTTAATCTCTGGTTTTAGAATAATTAGGTAGCACTCCCTTTTAAACTGATTAAAGTACAGACATTTCTCTTTAAACTCCTAACCCCTCCTTCCTATCCTCAATAACATGAAAGAGTGCTTAACTAGTGAGGCAGATAAGCAGCCCCCCTAGTCCTTTCCTGAAGTCACACATAAAATCCAAATTGATGTATTGTTACTATCAATGTTATCAATTATAAACTCCTTTGCAGCCATATAATTTCATTAATACACTGCTGTTGTGAGGTCCATATGTCTATTACTGCTGCTTAAGATGTGTAGAATAAAAGTCTGCAGTCCACATTTGTGGAAAATAAGGATTAATATACAGAACGATATGAATACAGTTCAGAGTTTTATATGAATAAAAAAGTTGGGAAGCACTGTGCTTTTGCAAGCATCAGCTTCAGATCTCAGGTACCACTGGGTTTACCATCTGCTATCCCTCACTGCATTCAGCTCTTAATATCACTGCTAACATAGGCAAGCGACTATACTTCAGAAGGACTGATAAAATAATGAAGAGTCCTTTAATCTACAGGAAACCATTGTAGTCAATTTATAAGAAATATTGCATCCCTTTGTAGGATGTGTAATTATTTTCTATTAATCATGTGCTATAAAGCTACATTATGTGGTTATTCTGTTATCACTAGAAAGAGGCCTGCAGTCAGCTCCTGACAATGTTAGGTAATTACTAACACAAAGCTTCTTTCTCCTTATGTAGAAACGCTATCAAGATCCAGAGGTGCTGTGATGCTCGCTGTATGAAAATAACTCTCCAAAGAAATTCAATAACTGCAAAATGAATTGCTCCAAGGCAAATAGAGGGATAGGAGAGGGGGGCAGGGCCAGATCCAGCCGCCTTGCAATGAGGAGAATGCACAAGTGTGCGGCCACGCTCTGCCATGTGACAGGGAGCACATTTGCCATACCAGGCAATGTTAGCAGGGCCAGAGGGAGGAGGGGGCCACCACAACCCCTCCCCCAGAAGAACAAGCACCAGGGCAATGGAATATATTATGCCAAATAATATGAAACAACCACCTTAACAAATGACCAAATGCTTTCTAAGCTACTTCTGCATTTCCACTGTCATAGAGTAGATTATTTTTTTTCCCCCAGCAAAAATTTATTAACCAAAGTGAAGTAATTTCACAGGGCAGGAAGGAAGAGGTTATGATTTAACATTTAACATGCTGGCAAAACACTCTCTGTACAGCATGCTAGATAGTGGGGGGTAAGAATCCCATCAGGGTTTACAGGTTCCTTAAATGCTCTCAACTGAACACAGTGTGAGCAAATGCTTCTCCTTGTCCCCATGCCACTCATTTCACTCCACTGATGTCTAGGTACCCACGACTTCATGAGACACTGATCAGAAAACCTTTTGTACTTGGGGAAAATGCAATAGTTAGCAATACGCTCCCTGTTTTCTACAGATACTATTTATATCCAAGATTTTAGTCCTCTATAGAAGAGAATTTTGATATTTTGACATACAAAAAGAGAAAAATTTTATACTTGAGGATTTCCAAAGCAGTTGCTACCTTTAGAACAGCTCCGCTGCCTATATGAGATTCTCCAGATGCTTTGCACCATATAAACTTCTACTAACTTCAGCAAAAGTTGAGAACATCTAGTTCTTGTGCAATTAGTCTCCATTGTTGAATACATATGGTATGTTTTTTTCCTATTTGTGGTGTGGGGTTTTTTATTTGTTTGGTTTTAAAAAAGAGTTGCTGAAAATTATCATTGTGTTTCAATGCCTTGAAGAAAAATATGGAATTGTATTTTAAAAAAGCGCAACCGAAGTATGTGAATTCAAGATTTTTCTCCTTCCTTCTTCTAGTGGCATTGTAAGGAATACTAACTCATGGGCTGAATACCTGCAAACTTTAAAACTGAAAAGCAAAATGTATCTATAGCCTTGTTTGAGATTAAAATAAGTAACCTCTACTATTAAGCTAAATATGTGTCAGAAGCAGGGATAAATTTTTTGCAGAGAACATCCTAAGGTGCAATTTTGGCAAGATAATATTTTAAAACATCTCCAATTCATCCAGGAGATTCATACTAGCTAAAAAGTTTTAGAACTTCCTTTGGTGTAATTGTTGAATGATACACTATCAACCAGGGAGCAGTTTTGGCACAGAACCGCATTTTCTCTATAAGCAGAGAATGACGAATGTCTTAAATAACTGAATGAGACTTTTTCACAGGTAGTAGAGTTGTTTTAAGACAGCAATAAAATGGTCATCTTTAAAAATATAAGCACCAGATTTATTGTATGGTTGCATTATTAGGTTTTATTTCCCACAATGACATGAGAGAAAATATACAGCAATTAAAGATTTCCAATATATATCACAGTAAGCAGATTGAGTTCTGAACCAAAACTCCCACCAGAAAACACCCCGGAACAATAGAAAGGCCATTTTAGTTTCCATTAGATGACACATGGCCAACTTTATTTTTCCAATCTGATAGGTAAAGGCTTACATATTATCAGTGTGCAAGCCAAAAGAGCTAGAGTCACTTTGCATTAGTTCTAACCGACCTTCTGTTTAAAGGCCTTCACTATTGTCTTCAGACATGAACTTATTGTTTTCCTACCCCCACCTGTAAAGATTAAAACTAAACAAGCCAGGGAACAGCTAATGTACAACTGAGTACTGCATGTTAGTTTTGATCAGGAGCATCCCACTGAATTGAATCTCCCAAAGCTCCCACCTTCCCTGCACTGGCTCCCTTTGCAGAGCCATCAGCCTCAGAGCACACACACCACATTTATTTCGGATGAAGCTAAAATGGAAGATGCACTTGAACATGCTCCAAACATTAATGTATTCTTATTCTACAAAACCAGGCTAGACCGCTTCAGACATCAAACAGCTTTGAAAAAGCATGGTGTGGACACCAGGGCTCAAGTACTAAGTGTTTCACTCTGCAAATCTGCTCCTATTGGTACTCTCCCTGTTTGCTAGAAGAGCCATATGCACTATGGCCATGGAATAGAAATTAAAGATTTCAGTATGATCACCTGACAAAATAAACACTCAGGATTTTAGTATGTCTTTTATATCTTTTGGAAAAAAATACTAAATAAATGCATTTTATTGAGATAATATAGATAGTGAACAAAATGTTCCATTTTTAAGAAATGTTCACAGTGATTCTGAAACGGCTGCATGGTTAAGTTGCACCTTTATTTTATAAGCAGTAACCTGAGCTGTGGAGATTCTTTGTCTTTTTACTAGGCAAAAAATACAGGTTGAGATGTGAGCATTTTAACATTATTGTACTGAAAGAACAAAAATCTGCCACACATGAAACCTACAACCACTGAATATAGGGTAATCTAAGCACCAAGTTAACACTCTACTTTCATGAAAAATTCTGGAGCAAAAGGTTGTCATAGATGAGGTTTCCATGAATCATAAATACCAGAGTGAGCAGCACTGGTGTGCAACGAAATAATAACAACTAAGGAGAATTCCAGTTTAATATATAATTTCTGATTTTGAAGTATTTTCTATTTTAATACAAATATAAATAAGAAGTATATTAAATTAGTTTAATGTTAAGAAATGTCAGTAGTTCTACTAAGCAGGTGCCCACTAATATATCAAGATATATTTTCACTATTACATGCATTTGGCTGATGAAACTATGGAACTTCATAACACAAAACATACACCTAAAGTAAACAAATAAGTATTGCAGGTGTTGCACTTGCATAAATCGTGCATACAAAACTTAGGAAAAAAAACAGAACTACCTCCATCCACAGTTATCTTTGTCTCTAGAAATTGATTTCTTGAGTAGAGCTATGGAAGATTTATAAAAATGATTGCTATACTATGGTCTGTTTTCCCATTTATCACGTGGGCTTGAAAGCAAAGGCAAGTCCATAAATGAGCAGGAGTTAAGAGCAATCATCCTTTTAGAAAACAGGACTACAAAGTATTGCATTTCTAACAGTCAATATTAACTAATAAATGTTATTAACAAGTCTCTTTATCAGTTCAGCTGTATTTTTTATTACAAAAGAGAATAAGGGTCCATAGTTTTCTGAAAGTTCACGTTATTCATAGCATACGTGATAAAAGCCACTTGAATATTCAAGAATATTATAAACTAATAGTAATAGTATATCTGTACAGATACATTGATCAATTCATCTGAAATGTTAACTATGTTTTTAAATAAAGTTAACAAGTACTGTTGTGATAGTTCTGTTAATTCTACTCAGATGAAAAACTCAACTTTTGAAGGAAACTTGGTAGAAAAACCTAGAAAAAAGTTGTGAGGCTTTTGGGGGTTTTTTGTAAAAGCCCACAGGACTGCTGCCACACAAAAGCCACAACTGACATAAATATTTAGAAAATAGCTTAAATAGTTTTTGACTACACCTTTAAAACAAGAAAAACATGCTTTTCTACAGTAACTGCAGTACTTGGGCACAAATATCTGTTGTCAGAGTGTGAGCTCATGCTCATTGTAACAAAACTGAGTTTTGATGCTCATGTAAAAGCAAATTCTGAGGATATGTCTTTGCATAATACTTAGCTATTTTAGGAAGTAAACACTGCTAAACTGAAACCACGTTCATTTGTCTAAAAGACATTTACCTAGAAACTTATATGTAACATATTGCTCCTCTTGCTTTATTTAAATGCCCAAATTTGCTAAACTGGTTCATAATTACTTCTCTTATACTAATGATCTCATTTCTTGGAAACAAATAGTTGCTTTCCCCCTAATTTCTAAACAGGTATGAGAAAAGCTGGTAAAAATATAATGCTTTGGCATAACTGTTGCTGGGAGAGATGAATATCTATCTTATCACGTTCATCAGAGCAGGCTATACCATTTATATTTCACTGTAAAACAAAGAACTATTACATGTTGCACAAATATGCTCGATATTTTGTTAATGCTTCACCCTTCCTACTGTAACATGGCTATACCCGTACTTACTTCCTTATCAGCAAAATGTGATTTTCAAGAGTAATGTTTCTGGCTGACATATGATAGAAAGGCAATAAAGCCACAGCTAGGTTCAGCTGAAGCTGAATTTATGACACCATTTTGGATGCATACACATCGCCCCCCTGTCAGTACCTGCATCTCTCATTTTCAACCACTAGATGGTGTGAAAAAATAAAAAAATTGCCTAGGATTCCTGCCGACTGCCACAAAAACCAAGTATTAATGTAGTGGATTAGGAAATATTTTTGAAGAAAAGTCTTGACCCACTTCAGGATGGTTAGGCTCACTTTTCCTTTGGTTATATTTTCACTTACTGGACAAAGAGCTCATAAATGATTAGACCTTGAAACTGAATCAAGTGGAGAGTTAAGACAGATAGTTCTCTGGCACTTTCCCCTCCAAGGACCCTAAATTCCAAGCTGACAGTGGCAGCCAACACTCATTTTTCTGAAAAAGCTGTAACAATCTTTAAGCGAAACAGGGCTGAATTTTCTGGGCTGTATTTTGGAGTAGAAATCATTCCCACAGAGAGAAGCTCTATATATCTGGAGCAGCAGCAAGCCTGCTTCAAGGACCGATTACGGATTAATCACGGCACAGCAACAGGACAGTTGATATAGAGAGGACAGCTTAAGCTACTGTTTTTCTATTTTGCTCCATTTTTTAAATTAAATTTCTCACTCTTTTGGGGAAGGAGTAGCAAACAATTTTTTTCGCCTACAAGCTGAAGATTAAGATTTTATAGTCCCCATAATGTTCCTGAAGAGCACAACCCACAAAGAGGCCAAACTCGTACAGTGGAATCCATTCGCTCATGGGCTTTTTGGGGGGAGCAAGAGGGGGAAGAGGTGGTTATTTTAAATTAGTACAATTCTTCAGTGCTGAATAACTGCTTGAAAGTTTGCCCAATCCACAAGCTTTATTCAGCCTTTAGTAATGCAATTCAGTTATTAGTTTAAGTGACAATGAAATACCTCAAAAGACATACATGGTCAAATTAATATTAGTAATACATCTTCTATATTTTTATATGGGACTATCCTTCTATCTATAAATCTTAAATTTATTTAAAACAGAAGCTGTTACATTTATTATCCAGAAATGTAGTTAAAGGTATCACAGAAGATTTAAAGCAATTGTGACAAAACTTAATTTGAAACTAGGACAAACAGATGCCTTTAGCTTTCATGCATCTACTTGTGTATTTCAATGACCTGCAATATTTTTTGTACTAATTACACTGAGCAGCAATTGGATACACACATATTTTAAAAAAGAAGTTTTTTTCAGTGAGGATTTTAGAAACTCAGCCTTTTTTTCCTAACACATGGGGAAAACAGAAACTTCCTGTGATTAATTGTTCAGAAGTAGACTTCAATGGACTGTGAGATACATATTTTAACAGAGGCTTTGTTTTTGTCGAGGAGGTCAAGGAAAAATCTGAAAATTAACCAACATTAATATAGAATAAAACTTCATGCCTTTACTGTTTAGTGCCAATTCAGATGAGAGAAATTATATTTCTCATTTGCTTTGCAAACAGAAATGTAGTAAAAAATGCCCAAATCTGTCAGAGCAAACAAATTTGGAATCTGAGCTCTCAGAACAATAACAATATACATACAAGATGAAAGCATAGTTCAAAAAAACAAACCATCATCTGTAGCAAGATCCCAAAAAAGTCAGAATCAGCAGAGTCAGGAGTATAAAACAGGAAACGAAAAGCATAACATACAAGATAACTTAAAATTCTACAAGGTTAACTTCTACAAGCAGAAAGTACATTGTCTCCTGTTAAGTCAGTTAACAAATGGTAGCCAAGATTTAACAAGTAAATAAACATGCTTTAAAGTTAATTCCTGTTACATGGCTATGTTTTAATTGTGATTATAGTTCATTTGACAAAATAATTAATTGCAGTGAGTATCTGATTGCAGACAAAGGATTTGAAAGGGAGTGCCAATTTCCCCCCACAGAACTGTGGGAATGTGCCCTTGTGCCATGGCTCTCTTTTTATAACCATGTAGCCCCAGTAGTGTCTCATACCTTGCTGATGATGTAGATAACGTCACCACGTTTAAATGTCAATTCATCACTTTCATCTCCTGTGCAGTCCCACAAACCTTGATAGAAATTGGCATAATCTATATTTTTACTATCTGCAAAGAAAAAAGCATCTAATTATACAACAATCAAGACTGAGGATAACAAAAGTTACTCTTTAAATCTCCAGATAGTACAAAGCAATTTATTAGCACACATTTCTTATTCCTCTTTTCAGAAACAGTTCCTTCCTGCCATGAGAGCAAGTGAAAAATAAGTTTAATGTGCAAGCCCTTCACTGGCAAGTTGCATCACTGAGAGACATGTAGCTACAGGTTTTCAAAGCATTTTTCAAAGCTGCAACTTAAAGCAGCTATTTTTCCTCTACCAGTATATTTCTAGCAAGCCATATATGTATCCCAACTTGAAACTGATAAAACTGCTAGAATATAATTAATAATGATCAGTGAAAGGAAGCTAAAGTATTTTGTGATACACTCCCCCTTTCTCCTGTTCCAACAAAATTAAATAGCTTCTCTGAGAACCTATGAGATAATCCTTGATTCTTCCTTCTGAAATATTGGAGAACTTGGAAACTGTTGCTGAAGCTGCATTTCAAAAATATTTGTGTCAGCTCCAATTTAGGACATTAAGCCCTGGCTAAACGTGCAACTACACTACAGTCATAAACTCATCCTTCTAACAGCATAAGCACAATGGATGTGCTGTGTTCAAGCTGCCATACAGACCATTAACTGATTGATTATTTAGCACTCTTTGCTCTGTAATACGGCAATAACACAGTAATAAATGCTTTGTCATACATTTACAATACAGAGTACATCTATTGAAACACAGCGCTCACACACAGTTAAATACACTGGGTGCTTCTGTTGCTCTGCAAACTATTTCCTGTTTTTAATTCCATGAGAATGGAGTGTGATGAGTTAATGCAAAAAGAATGTAAGCAATACCACTAAGATGACCGGTTACATTATGTATACACTAACCAGACAGAATGTATATGTACTAATAATTTACATCACTGGAAAGCTATCTTCTAATTCTGATAACATAAATATCACTGAACTGGCTGGATCAAGGCTGTCATCCTAGTTTTGTTATATGATCCTTGAACTGCAGGCTTGCTGGTTATTCCAACATACACCAGTTACATTTGCATGTCATTAGCACTCTACACCATTATTTATAGTTTACAATTTAACCACGATTGGTTCATTTTATTACCAAAAATTCCTGCTAAAATATCAAGTATCAGGAGATAGAAAGCATCACACTATAAAAGAATAGTGGTATTCAACTTGTGTTCATCTCTATTTTGGGAAATACTTAGATTTGAATTTTAATATTCTCTGTATGAGCAAGAAGAGCTTGTTTTCTCTTTCTCCATTTCTGCCTGTGTTCTGTGCAATCTTGTTTGGATGGCAATACTGTCATAAGGCTAACTATTCACAACCTCCAATTCAAAGCTGTTATGCCAGTTACCCACCATTTAGTTTTCCATAAACTGGTGATTACAAGCTACAACCTGCTGTGTAGCACTAGGGGGCGTTCTGGCTGCCAGGGCCAAAAATCCGTCCTCACCCCAAAGGCAGCAACTGGTACCCACATGAAAGCTCACAATCATTCAGAAATAAGAGATTTGGTTATTTAAAAATGCACAGACATAATCATTTCAACATGAAGGCATAATCAGTTTGAAATGTAGCACCTCCAAATTTTGGTCTTTCCTATTTTTCACCTCATTATTCACCAATTTAGCATAAGACAATTATAAACAGTAACACAGATTAGCACCTGAAATTAATTTGTGATAAATCAGAATCAGAATCTCTCCTTGGTCACTTCTTACTGTACTGATCACAGTTCCCAACTCTGTGTCGTAAACAATAACGGAAGTCCACATGAGAAAAAAAAATAAAAGAACTATTTTGGTATATTCCACCTCTCAAATCATTCATCAGTTGGCTTATTGATCTTGTTTAAAACACATTAATCAGGATTTTTATTTCTTCAGAACATCACTGAAAGAAATCATGACTTTTCACACTGACCTTTACTACTTTGAGCTCTGCTCTTACCTTTATGTGCCTGAAGTAACTCCTGTTAACACTAAAGTGAGTTGCAACAGAAGAGCCCAAACAGCAGGTGAGACATGTCTCTCTTTTTATGTTCATCATGAGCATTTAAGTTTTATAGTGGAAAGGAACTCAATTAATAATGTGAATGCACTGGAAAGATGCATTTTAAAATAAGCTTATTTCAACAGTGAAGATACTGACCAAAGACAAGCCATGGCTCTGTGCCCTCATTTGTGATTCCACATCAGATAGGGTTGTTTAAATCAGAAAACCACATTTTTCAGAAAAATATATACCGGTATACCAGGAGCATAGAAACAAAAAACATGGCAAGAAAGTGGCAGTGCAAGTTTGTGAACAACTATGCTGGTCTTTCAAGAAGTGTTAATTTCAAATCTGAAATCCCCTCTCATGCCCACCAGCACAAGTTTCTCCAAATTCTAGAAGGGCAGCTAACTATACATAAAAGACAATTGTAAATGTAACTTCAGACTTTATACACCTGAAGTGAAAAAGGATTCATAAAATGATTCATAGTGCTTACAAACACAGGTGTAGAATGAAGGAAAAAAACCGCTCCAAAAACCTCTGCAAAACACAAGCCCACTCGTTCTTACTTTGGTCCCTTTCAGTTTGAGAAGACCCGACAAACTTCCTTTTATTGCCTCTGAAGAATGGTATAAAATAAAACCAGGAGGTCTGAGTAAAGGAATTTGGTATTTATATGGCAGTGAAATAATGTGAAGCTTCACAAACACAAGTAATACCTGAAAACAGTTGGATTGAGAATCAAGAACGTACGTACCCATTACAGTTCAAATTCAAAAGGCATTGACTTGCTGATAATATTCTGTTACAATTACTCCCATTCTCAAACACTTTAAAATGTCATATGCCTTAAAAATACTATGATGGCATAACTGCTAAACTGAAGTGTGCTGCTTTTTGAAGGTGTGATCACTTGGCCACAAAGACAAATAAGACATGATAAAAAACATAAGGTGTGCAGCTGAGGACAGAAAGCAGTTTGGTTTTACCTACCCACTGCTTTTAAGGCTACCAATCCCAAGAAATGGGTGAGTAGGGTTTTGGATAGGTTGTTTCTCCAGCAAGTATTTCTTTTATTTCAGGACAGCTACCTGGATGAACTACTATCCCATCATTTCAGTACTCTTCCTAAAAGAATTCCATATGGTTTACTTCTGCCATCTCTGTTTTTCCAGTAACAGTAATAGGAACAATGGATATTTTTGTTCAATATACCGATGAAAACACTTCAGAGTTATTTTGACAGATCAAAAGGCAATGGCTGCCAGCCTCTCTGACAGTAGTCTCAGACTGCTTATTTCACTGAAAACTACTGGCATCTGACAATACATGCTTGAGGAAAGAAAGGTGAACAGTTCAGGTAAAAAAAAAAATCTGACAAACATCACTCAAGCATGCATCTCAAATATTAGACTATTTAAAACTTAGGAATGCCATGGATTACTCAAGGGGGAAAAATTATAATAATATTCTAACAACCACAACAGACAGAAAAGAAGAACCAAACCACAACTTGAAGAACAGATTAATAGTACATATTTCAGAGAGATTTAAGTGTGCTGTCCCACTGCAGCCTAAGCTAATTTAACTGCAGGTTAATTTCTGCCCCCTACATTGTGAGGATTTTTGCAATGCCCATTTCTGAGCACAAACCTGATGGAACACTAAACTTACCAAAAAAAAAGCATGAATTACCACCTAAATATAAAAATACACTACATAAAACATTAGGATAAATGTGATTGTGCCTGATTTACCTCAGTTGTCCATTTTAACACTGATGGCATGTAAGTTAGCAAACCCTACTATGGTAGTGACTTAGAGCCAGTAGCTTTATTATTTGTTTGCACATTCCTTGTGAAATGAAGGCATACATGTGAATGTTTTCCATTCAAAGCTGTGGTCCACTGCCTAGTATATTAAAGAGCTTGCCAATCTGACTCATGTTCCTCAACTCTTGGTAAGATTTTTCCAAAGTTAATAGTGTCATATTTGAAGATTACTTAACATTTGAAAAAAACAAACTGTAGTCCCTTGTGGTAATGATGTGCTCAATATTTACCATAGTGAAGGCTTAAAGATGGAGGAATAGCTGAAGTTCAAAATTAATGCTACCAGAATGAATGTCTTACACAAGTGATGTAGATTCTCAGTTTTGATTCTCACCAAACAAGACTGTTAAAGAATCCAGTTATTTGTTAGCTCTGATGATGTCCTAAACTTCAAAAAATGCTGGTTACTTACTTGCCCTTTATTCCACAGGCCAGAAAAGTTACAAAATAAGGGCAAAACAACTGCAGTGTATTTATTTGGACTCAAACTCTAATTTGTTCCAAGATGTTCGGTTTAATCTTTCTCACTTCCCTTCTTCTGTTCCTTAGTTACCCTAAAATCAACATATTTACACTGATAAAGCAAGAAAAAAAGACACTTACTGAAACAGTGATTGTGGAAATGATAATGGGTAGACAATCATAACAAAAAAGACCCACCAAGCTATATAATATAACTGAAACTCTTCAGTGTTTTGGTATTTTTAAATTATTAGGTCACTAGCAATTAATGCAAAGCTATCCACCAGCAAGAGTCAGCACCAAAAACAACAGAATAAAAAGAACTCAAGTCTGAAAGTTAATTGAAGTAGAAATATGTTAGGGCAAGAAAAGAGTAGGAAAAAAAAGAAAATGTTTTTGCACTAATCAGCTTGAGCTCACAGGCAATTTGCAGAATATTTTTTGTGAGTTCAAGTTTAGTAAAGCTAGGCAATAAATTAAACTTAAGAATGTTTGTGATGTTTGTGTGGAAAATCATAAAATACTTTCAAGTCATGTCAGGTATTTATGATGTGATGCCTATCAGAAATACTCATCTCAACTCAGCCCTAAAAGTCAAATAATTTCCAGTGTTAAATAGTGAGCTGTGTAAGATCAGATCATAAAACTACTGCTTGAAATGAACCTGACATCTGGGGGGAATTGCTATGGTATTTTCAATGACATTACACAAACACTAATAAGACTGATAAGGCTGTTCTCACAGCAATTAAAATTTTTCAAAAATGCAGATGCTAAGGTTTTGGTTTTTTAAAAGTATGACCAATTAGAACTCCAGGAAGGTACATTAGTGAAAAAAAAAAAAAAGGCTGTTGGCAACTTCATAATTGGATTGACCCCATGCTCCATTATGACAACACACTCTTATAATTACAGTAATGTCTAAATGAGTACTAAATATTAAGGCTGTAATGAGTCATGTTGTTTTACACATGTTTTTACCAGAGCACAATGCTAACAGCATGTGATGGCTTGGCTCCTGTTTCCTTTCCAAGAAAAGCAACCCAAAAGTCCTCACAGCAACCTGTTCCTGGCTTTCCTGTATGGGTCAGGAAATCAGGCCTCTGTTTCCTCTCCACATGTTACAACAGGAAGAGCATTGCAGAGCTACTTCCTAAAGGAACTCCTCTTGCCCACCCCTTCCTTGACAGCCCTGAAAGAATTATGTGTATTATGTACGATGGGGGAAGGAGAGCCAGATTGCATGTCAGTGCAGGTCACAGTTACAATGCAGCAGATCTCAGAAAGGTGTAAGGTCTGATAAGAGGCAAGTCTTCTCTACTTGCTCTGTCAAATCACCAACAGTTTATCTAAAGGTCTGTGCCCTTGAAGCACAAAAATATATTGTTTTTAAGCATAACTGGAAATACCTTTCTATCAAGAAAAGTTGTCTGGCTATATGACTTTACATGGTGCATGCAGTTATTTTTCCACTCCCAGAGATAATTAGCACAAGGGCGCTTTGCCAAGCTAAAGCTGAGAGAATATCCTTCGCAGCCTTTCTGGGCATTTGTGTCCTTTTCCAATTTTTATGCTGCTGTCACTGGACTCTGGCATTTCTTACCCGATTCATTTGCTTTCTCTGGTAATCATATGCAATGAAGATATGCATGGCCAACATTTAAACAGGCTGCAGATCAATTAGTGGTCTTAAGTTTATCTGATTTTTATCAAAGAAGACAGAGCTTTGGGTCGATTGTCAGAGCCTGTGTCAAGTTGACCTTTTCAGAGACGTCTACATTGCCAGTCCCTTGGGCAACTTGTTGTCCCCTGTTAGTCTCTGAATGGCAGAAGTCTGTTCTGCTCAAGCACAAAGTATACACAGATGTCTATATTACATTCTTATAGGTTTGACAGCAACTGCATGTTGTATCTATAAACTGTCCTTTAGCAGTGACACTTCCTCAATGATGATAAGCTAATTTATGCAACTAAATCTCCTTTGTGCAGAAATGAAAGCTAATTGAGTCATTACAAAGTAATTCAGGAAGGAATACCTTGTATAAATTGGCTTACTTTATAAATCCTTCTCAAGTGGTTTTCATGCATCCTAAGTGGTGCTTAAGCAGTTTTGCTGCCATCACATACCCGGGTAAGAAAGATAGCTTTACAGAGCTATAAAAACATTATTTTAAAACAGCAAATGGAAGAGAAAATAAAATAAAGGTAAAAAGAAAGTGTACACAGATAAAGAAAAAAAGATTTTAATTACCTGAAACAGTGGTATCTTCCTCCTCATTGCTCTCATTGCTGTCATTGCTTGGCACTTCAGCTTTTGAAGAAAGACGTTCTTCTGCAAAAGACACATAACTGCAAATGAAATTCTGAAGGGTCACCTCAGCTGACAGGAATTACAGCCCACATCAGCCTGACAAACACACACTATATTTCCAGATTGTAAGCCTTGTTTACTATTTTGCACTTATACAGAAGTTGGAACATTGTTATTTCTGTGGTTTCCGCCATCCATCCAAACACTCCAGAGCTTTCTTTCAAAATCTCAGTTGTGAACATCTGTTTCCCTTTTCCCTCTGGTCTGAATGTAGTCCTATGGAGTTGCATTTCTGCTGATTTTCAGTCATTCCGAGACAATTAGAATGAGGGTCCTCTTCTGCTGCATACATTTCTTGCCAAAAAAGGATAAAGGAAAGGAAACCAAGGTGTGAAAAAGTATCCCCAGCCCAAGTGATAACTTGGAGAGCAGTATGCAATGGAGGCCAATACATCTTACCTTCAACACTGTCCTACAGACACAGTAACTCAACACCTGCATGATGGGAACACAGCCACAACAGGTACCATGCCCTTCTCTGCTCCTGCCCACTGTGCCTGACCATGGTTTTAAGCAACCCAGACTCTATCAAATGACTTAGTGCAAGTTTAGGAGACAAGAAAAGAGAAAACCTGGCAGTGATCAACTCTAAAGCATGTTTGCTTGGAACACTGAAATCTCCACAGGCAATTTCAAAAGATGTGCTCCATACTCCCTGTCTGGCACAGACATTGGACTCTCTCATGTCCAGACCCTCACTTGAGTATATCCACACTCCACTCAGTACACGGACACCAGATCTGCTCCCAGTCAACAATTCTGTTGATGATGTAAAAAAGGGGGAACAAACTTTTAGCTGAATCCTGTCTTTAGGTTCATAAGGAAGTAGAAAAAAAAATTATCTTGGAATTTACAGTATCAAAACTGATAAGGCTGCTGTACTGAATGAGGAAATAGTATATTGACAAAACCACTTCTCAAACATGAATTGGACTTTCAATACATTTAAACTATCTGGCTTTGCTACTCATCATATCTTGCAGAGATAGTCAAGCTTCTTTTTAAGATACACATTTCAGCAACTAATTTTGATATTTTACTAATGACAGACAACAGATAAAGCACTCACAGTGTTTAAAGTGTTCCTCGTTGTGCAACTCTTATGTAATTACCCATTTACTTTGACAAAGAGTGAATTTTATATACAGAGTACAAAGGATTTTTTAGTCTTGTAAAATTTTAATCTAGCCACAAGACTGTTCCTGCAAACATTAAAGCAGATGTTTAAAGCACAAGAGTAGACCTGTTAGAATGAGTATGCATAATTGCTGCTAACCTCTACACACAGTCCTACAAATATTATTATTACATCATAAGATCGACTCTACAAAGAACTTTGAAATTCTGCCCTACTAAGCCAGGAGGATTTTTTGTTCTTGAATCTTGACTAGTTAAAAATCTGGTTAAGATGAATATAAACTATTTTTTAAGCCAAGATAGGGGGGAAAGAACAGGAAAAAAATTCCTAGCAATAGAACAGGAGATATCTGAAGCTGTAGTACACACAAAACACTCTAAACTATGTACTGCATTCATATGTTCAAATGTATTCCCCTACTTGGCATTAACATATTTCCAAGTATGCTCATCTGTGTATTTTAAGAACTCACAGTTGGAGCATAAATGGCAAAAATGCCTCCCTATGTACTGTCCAGAGCACTAGGAGGCACTGTCCTTCTGTGGGTTCCCTACCATGGTTACACCCCTCACAGGGAGTAGTACCTCAGTATCAGTCACATTTTCTAGAACTGTTCCCTTTTCCCAGAAAAAAGCACCTCCATCCAACATGCACAGTATTATATTATTCTTTCATTAAATAGATGTTGATATTACATGTTACTGAATGTTTGGACCTAAATCAGTACCTGTGTTGAATGTCCTATGGATTTTAACTCTATCACTTGTCATCAGACTAGTTTAAACAGAAGACTGACTCCAGCAGAGGGTATCTCAACTAAAGTAAAGCAGCAGCAGAGGTTTGAAGAGGCTTTTTTGTACAGTACAGCTGAATACATGTAGACTGCATTGTGATTTCACAGAAAATATTTAGAATATATGTATTCGTCTGAAAAATTTATTTCCTAGAAACAAGAGTTGACCAGATCCACATCTGAAGATATGAAAATGTCTGAATCAAAGCTCTTTGAATTCCAAAAGGTGCCAAATTCAAGCAAAACCTCACCATATTTGCATACTGGTTTGGATCTCAACCATTCCCATTTATGCCACCTTGCTTTACACTACAGTTATCACAGAGAGGCCAAAGTTTCAGGTACCATTATACTGGAAGAGGCACTCCAGAAGCATGCTGGACATGGTCCAGCTGCTAATGGGCATTCAGTCCATGGTACCAGGCTGAAGTGACTGCATAGTCACTCCTCTGAAACATGCACAACAAACATCAGGTCCTTGCCACAAACTTATGTTTTATCAATCTATTGCAAATGGTTCACGCTATTTGCTAATGCAATCATGCTCAGAGAGGAGCAGTTGTAGTAGGCTTGACTTAGGGTAGTAAAAAACAACCTGTGGTATGTAACTCATGTTTTCTGGTATTATGGCCTGAAGCAGTAACTATGTGCAGGCGGTGTCCTTTAAACACAGCAGCCTCGATTACCTCAGGAATTACAGCTGCAGTCTGATGCAACATGCATAACTTTGTGTTGCAAGATGGCATAGAGTCAAAAGATGAAAAATGAAATTAAAAAATATAGTGGAAATACATCTGGGGTTTTTAAGATACTGTGTATAAGAAGTCACACATACCTTTAAAACAATCTGTTCCAGTTTTTCCTCTGTACATCTTTTTCACACCATCACTACCACTGCAGAGAGAAAGTACTCTTTTCCACCTTCTCACTACGTCAAAATGAGACTAATTTACACTAATCAAACCAACGAACTCTTCCAGAGCTGTAGAACCTTAGAACTCCTGAGATACCGATAATGTTCCCTACTATGCTGATACTTACAGACCTTAATAGCAAACAACCTACAAAATTCTTGTAACAATGCAACAAGGAACTAACTGTATTTGTTAAAGGTTTTTTTCAGTTAGTCCATGAAGGTTGTTGAAAATTATTTACTTATTCAATTTGCAGTTTGAAGAAAAACCAGAAAAATAATCACCGAATCAGATATGATTCTACCATCCACAAAATTTTAAAAGTAAACAATGAATTCTACACATGCTGAGGTTTTTTACATTAATCCATTAATTTTTTTCCCTTCCAATTTCTTTTTCTTAAGGGAGGAAGGAAAAAATATTGGACTACTTGAGTATAAAATGGGTAAGAGTTTGGCTTGAACTGTGCATTCCTCCCATGGAATGTAGTATCTCCATGATAAACATGCATAAATTTAGCAGTTTCCTCTACTAACATGTTACCTAACCATCATTTTACATTAGATTCTAATTTAATGCCATTATTATTTGGTATTCTATTGCCTTCTAGTTTCTGATACATTGCCATTGCACAATACTAGTTTACACCTTGAATAATCCCAGTTTGTGAGTTAATATATTCTATTCAATGCTTTGATTACAGTAAACAAAACCAGCTCAGCTATGCAGCAAAATCTACCAAACCACACAGATGGTTATAAGCTTTTCATTGTGTGGTTTCCATAGCAATCATATTGCAAATCTGGAAGCTTCTTGCAAATAAGCAGCTTGTATTTACATGCCTCTCGGCTGCAGCATGGAACACAACAAATGAAGTTATTATTCCAATCACATATTGTTAGCAACATGACTGGAAGATGTTTTGATCAGTTCAGATAAAAAGTGCTGCAGTGAACTAATTTTTCATCCATTTCATAATGATACAAGCAATACACTTGTAATGCACATTCATGTCTCTTCATTTGAAATCTCATTGTAGTGTTAGAAGGTTATAAGCATACAAACAAGTCTCTCCCCCCCAAAAAAATTATTATTAAATAATCAATTTTAAAAAACTACATAGTGTCTTTACTGTTGTACTTGTCAGGGAGGACAGATGCATGCAAAAAAACAGATGTGTACATGAACTCTGCTGACACTGAATATCACAGGTCTATACTGTTTTGCTCAAGAAAAAGTAAAATAAATAATGGCATGGTAACACCAAGAGTCTTACTCCTCCACACTGCTTTTTTGCTACCAAATATTGACTCTGCAGAAATGCAAACAAGAACTTTCAAACCCAAATAAATGCTTACCATGGGAAAGAGTCAAGACCTTTTCTCTCCAGAATTTATAATTTCATTAAATGACCCACCCCCCATCACAGATGGATTATTACTCTAATAAGGAATATAAATCAACCCAGCTACATAATTTTTTTTTAAAAAACAGCAAGAATTGGCTTTTTCAAAAACAAGAGTATTTGTGGAGAGAAATATTTAATATTTCCAGAGAAACAGCAATAAATGCACAAAATTTAAGAACAAGATTGTTTATATAATTTGGCTAAACTGACATCTTCTGCTAGCATTTGTGGTGAGGGCTAGTGACCACCTGGGTCAAAGGGATAAGTATTAATGCCCTGCTTTATGCAGGGCCAGCAAATTTCCTTACCTGAGGTCAGTGCCCCCCAGCCTTGGGGATGGGGTCCTCTCACCTGTACAGGCCTGTATGTTTCACCCAAACTCTTACAGTGTTTTAGCCTAAGCAGCTTCATAGAAAATCTAATAGGTTTGCTTGACTTGGTGTGTGTATTTATAATGGCAGGGATTTTCATTCCTGATATCTTCTTTCAGAGTCCAGATCCACCCATTACATATGAAAGAGATCTCTCTGTACAAAGAGATCTTCCAATGCAATTAGCAAAATTCCAACTGTGATAATCTTCCAATATTCCCAAAGATCTGTCACTTTCCCCCAGCTCCTCTGGCATATGGCTGTACTTCCAGAGTACTGGAAGATTTACACACAGCTTCTTGACATTTCATTCTGCATTCCCTGCATTCCCATTAGCAGCCTGGTGTACTCTGTAAACAATGAAACCGTTTGGAAAAGGCTACTGAAGGTGCTATTGTCTAAGCCATGGTGTGAGTTGTGTGAGTTCTTGTGAGCAGCAGAGAGGGGGAGACAGACTCTTGTTTTATTAAAGCTCCACCAAACTGTACAATAGGGCATGGTTTGAGAATCAAAATGCCTCCGGGACAGTAAGAGAAGTGGGAAACAAGTTGGCTGCTAGAGAAGAGATTATAAACATGAGAATTTCTTACCATGACAGAAGAGAGGACATCTTACTGCTACTTCATTGGGTCACAGCTACTTACCACCCAACAGCTCAAACAAAAAAAGTCATATTCCTCTTTGGAATTCCTATATTCCTCTATCTAAACTGCACGGGACCTCCAACTAACACTTTTGCACAAGTTTTAACCAGCTCTTTGAAAACAACCACTGTCTGAATTCTAAAGTAAGGTTAAATATACACACCACTCTTCCCAACCAGCAGACAGTAACAAAAGTCTACTAATAATATTAACAATGTCCTGACTTCTCAATGGCCTTGAATAAGTAGCACTGGCTTTACAAAGTGAAAAAGCTAGAATAACAAAATACTTCGGGAGAGATGGGATCTGTGGAAGTTGCTCAGTCTAACACCCTGCTCTAACTCAGAAAGTTAGATCAGGTTTCTAGGAAACAGCATTCGGCCTCTTTTGGTACTCCACACTAAACTGCTCAGCAGCAGTTTAAAAGGACCTGTGCATTTTAATAGTTCACATATGAGACAGCTGAAGCTAATGACTTTCTAGAACAGCATTAGCTCAAATTTCTCAGTTTTGTTCAGATCTTGCCAAGTCTCCAGATGTGAGGTTTCCTGTATTCGTTGAGAAATCCTGCACTTTTTTCCCCCTCAGTTGCACTCCTTGTATCTTTAAAAGGTGCTACTGTGCACCACTGATACTCCCAGTTGTCTAAGCAATCTGAATAACTAAACCAGCCAGCTCAGCTAAAAGTGAAGAACAGCCTCCTGTTGAGAAGACCTTGGGAAAGTTAGCTCATCATCCTCACAGAAAAGGTTAGTAGATGTTGTTGTAAATTAACTCAGGATCATTGCTGCAAGAGAAGGAGAAGCAACATGGGAGTACTGGAATGTCACTTAAGACATTTTCAGGAGAAAAAAAAACTCTCTCAAAACAACCTTTCTGCGGCACCACCCAGTGAATCTTAGCATGTGTAATGCAGATAAAACCAAAAAGCAGATACAACATCCCCTTTCTAAGAAAAGTATTTTGGAGTTACAGCATTTGCTAAAGTAAACCAAAAAATTCCCAGTCCCACTAAGGACAAATAGCAAATGAACTTTATGGCTGCGATTCCCTAGTGTTGAACAGAATAATGTTGTTTGGATCATGTAACTATTGCTATGAAGAATAATAACAGAGAAAAGTAGCTGAGAGAAGTGAGGGAAAAAAGTATCTCTTTCTAAATACATTTGTGAAAAAGACACCACGTTTCTCCTACACTACCACACACATAGCCATCCACACGAACTAGTAGCACAATGGATTTAAAAATCATGGGTTTAAAAGCTGGAAGATATTTTTTGGCCTCTCACTATTTTACTGGACAAAACAAGCAACAAGTGATCAAAGAACATACCTCTGGAGGAAAACCAGCTACTCTTATACACACAAAAAAAACCACTAATCATTTTTGGCAATGTCATCCACAGCTGCTGCAAAGTGGGTCTTCTCACTCTACTATGCAGCCTTTTACCAATTTTCACAAAAATCTAAGAGAATGCTTTGCTTTACTTACCTTTTTCACTTGCTGAGACCTGAATACATGTCATCTTTCCTCTTTCTTTTTCTTCCCTTTCCCCAAGTCTCTCAGTACCTTTGCTTGCCTGACTTTGCCCCATTCTGTAGTCACAGCCACTGTCTTCTTCAGACCCCACAATTTTGTATATTTACCAAACACAGAAGTTGTTAGCTGTAGCAATGTATCTGTATAACAGGCCTTCTGATGCACCAGCCAAACTGGTTGTGAGTAATATAACCAAACTACCTGCAGTTTTGTTGTTAGAGCTCTCAGGAATTCATCAAGGTTACTGAGAAAACAACAGGATCAAAAATAAGAAGAGAGCCTGAGAAAACGTCCACAAAAAATGTAAACCCTAGATAAGGGAAGCACAACATGAGGATGGATGCTTGACCAATTGGATGTCCTGAAGGATGTGTGCCTGCCTCATGAAGAAGCAGCTCAGCCAGCCCAGAGATCTGTGCCCACGTGAACAGTAGAACTAGACTCTGTATCTGCTATGTAATGTAAACAGTACACAGCTTCTGTTGCAATCATACTGATTCAGTTATTTCAGTGGCCCACATCCCCCCTGCAGTTAGCATGAAAGTTGCTGTTTCCAGGACTCCATGAGGCCTTCAGATTTTAAGAAAAAACTGTCAAAATGGAAGGAAAAATATTCTCAGTCACCTGAATGACTGAACAGAATATATTCACTGGGACAACTGAATAATCCACAGAGGTGCAGGCAATTCCCAGTTCTAGTTATGAATATATTAAGATTTCATGAACTCAGCTTGGAGCTGAGCTTGGAGCTCTCCTTGCAAATAAGCAATCTTCAATCATGTTTTGAGTGACAGCTCAATTCAACTTAGCTGGCCACTTCCTTGCACGAGTCTTCCATGAAAACAAATAATCTAAAATCTCTGATTAAAACCTGACCAAACCCAATTTTCTCAATCTTTTTACATTCTCCTTTTTTTTTTTTTGGGGGGGGGGGGGAGGGGGCAGGTTGCAACATAGATGCAAAAGAATTAAGAGTTTGTCAATTCCAAGTTAAAGTAGGAAAAAAATTGCTAGCCTAACAGAACTAGGAGGAAGAAAAGCATGATCAAATATCAGTTACATCAATAGCAAATTTTGGAGGAGAAGAAAGGAGATAGAAAAAAGGCAGAAAAAGCAGGAATACCTACCAGGGAAGACCACTTAGAATGCCTAATTTTGGAATATTAACATTTTTTTGACCAAATTATCTAATTATTATTAATAAAATTAAATATAAATATGCCAAAGTTCAATGTGCACTGCATAGAAATAAGGGATGGGTTTTGCACTGACCTTTTTATTTCCTCATGAAGAAAGACCTGATAATAGTAATTCTTCTCAAGAGAAAACATAAAGGTCATCATAAGCAAGTTCACTGTGGATCTGCACACAATGATTATAATGAAGAATAAAAGAAATTATAGAGATCCACTTCCAGAAACTCATTCATTGATTTTCCATTTTCATATTCACAGACACTTTGTATTTACAAATAAAGTTGCTATTTCAGGGATTTTTTTTTTTGTCAGAAATCAAGTATTTGTCTAATGCTATATGCTGAGTGAACTGGTCACAATATATTAAACTCAGAAATCAAAAAATTTGATGGGCCATCAAAGAAAGGTGAAAATTTCATAAGGGACTTCAAAATCCAGCTCAGGACAAATTCCTCAAGTTTTACTAGATACGTTTTTAAATTTTACCTTTATTTTTTTGATCAAGATATTAGGTAACAACTTCCACACTTGAACAGAAGCACTTCTGACGATGAAGTCTCTTGTTGCATTTCAACAAAAGCACAGTTTTGCCTCTACTTCTAAAACTCTTCCTAAAGCCGAAATTTTGGCATACTAAATTGAGGCAATAGCCATCCTACATAAATCCATACTTAAACATTTAAAGAAAGAATAAAGTATTTTATGATACTACTCTTAACAGGTCTCAATAAGGTAGAGGAAAAGTTTTTGGGTTTTAATGTTTCAACATGCTCATCTAATTATTTAGCTGATTAACAAAAAATGCTCCCTTCTCTGTTCCCCGTCACACTAGCAAAAAAAATAGTTGCAATTATTGGACAGAATGCACATTAGTTTCTCAAAGGGACAAAACAAACAAGAATTTTTAATTTTATTCTGTGGTTCCATTGTAGGTTCATAGGAATCTGTGCTAGAAATTGCTGGCCTAAATACGTGTGGCATGGACATAAGAATATTCTTCTAAACGTAATAATGATTTATATGAATTCACTGTAACTAAAATAAATTTGTTTGTTCTCTCAACCTGTAATAGCTCTTAGCTATGTAAATAGTTTAAGTATTCAACATGACATTTTATAAACCTTATTATTAAAATGTTTTGCTAAAATAAATGTGGTGGCTATTAAAATCTACATAGAAAATATAAATAGTTCCCAATGTAAATACATTTAGCAATCAAATATTCAATTAACTAATCTATACTGTATAACTCTGTACTACAGTGTTATTTGACAACCACGTACAGCAGTTATATTTCTCAAGCTTAAATTTATATGATAGAAAAAGTCTGTAAATGTCAAGTAAAGTTTCTCATTGTCATTGATCAGCAGCAAGTCTTTAAATTTAAAAGCCATTTCTGAAAACTACATATTCTTGATTGTGACAAATGGGACTTGACATAAAATTTACATACATACAATTCATAAAGCATCTTGCTTAAACTACATAATATCCTATAATAATCTGCAAGGTTAATGAATTCAAATTTATAGTACGATTCGTGAACTTACTCAAAAAAGGGACAAAAGGCAAGGCATAGCTCACTTCAGTGAAAGGAAACACAATACAGTTGTTGGCATGTTTCCACAAGCAAAGTCTGGCTCCCAGATGCTTCTCTTGTAACTCCTTTAAAAACGTTATACCAGAACATTTTTGCATTCCCTGTGTTGATCACTAAGTGCACACTGACAAAAAAAAAAAATCAGCAGTTTTCACCCTTTGGGTATTTTAATTAAAAATAACAAACTCACACTACTTCCACTTTGCACTGTTTATGGCCCAGGCCATTAAATGAAATTATGTCAACTATGCTAAATCCTTTCTCCAACTAAAATGATGAAATAAAGTGAAAATATTGCTATGATTCACTAGTACCAGGTTAAATCAGAAATATGCTGAAAATTACAGCTGCAATGCAGACTGTTTACATGTACCACATTTTGGATAACATTTCCATATTAATCTCTACAAATACTATCCCATTCTTCACTTCTCATACATTAGGTCCATACTGGGATTGGCAGTCTGGAGGTCAGATCTTACTAGCCCTACATGTCACAAACCACAACGCATGTCAGAGAGAAGAGGTAGGACACTGGGATATGGCAATGGCTCATAAGCAGGAGATGACAACTGCTCCCCAGACAGCTCCCCAGGTCAGTGTGGGACTGGCATGCAGTTGTCTCTCAAAAGAACCCATGGCTTCTGGAGTCCCATACTACTAGAATTCGCTCAGAGATGATACTTTCAGATGACCAGAGACACAACACAGCCCCAGTTGCACTGTAAGAGCACTACTTGTATGTTTGAACTAGGCAGTTTATTCAGGAACTAGGTTTTTATGAACTGTATGGAAGTTATAACTAAATCATATCCATCTTGAACTTTTGTTTACTGAACTATCTGAAATTGCTGTTCAACATCTACTGATGGAAATGTGTCACTTCTTATCAAACAATCATACAATCATTTGGGTTGGGAGTAATCTCTAAGATCATCTCGTTCTAATACCCATGCCATGGGCAGGGACACCTTCCACTGGATCAGGTTCCTCAAGGCTGCATATAACCCACCCTAACACACTTCCAGCAATGTGGGGCATCTACAACTTCTCCAGACAACCTGTTCCAGTGCCTCACCATCCTCACAGCAAAGTATCTCTTCCCAATATTTAGTCTTAACTTTTAAGGAAATAAAATTTAGAAGAGGCATGCAAACAAGATAAATTCAGTTAGTGTATTTTAGGACAAGGGAAGCACGACCCTCATGCTAGGATCCACAGGCTTTCCGGTAGATAATGCTTTGTTTTGAAAATGCAATTCCCTCCTTTAATTCCCAGTTTTATGTTAAGATTCAAGGGCAGAATAATCATTACAGACTGCTAAGACAGAATGTTTCCACAACCCAAAGATGGAAGTATTGGAACATCTTCTTTAAGGATATTTTAAGTTCCAGAGATCCTAAACTAGTTTTCATTAAAACACAAACTCAAGAGTTTTTAGGTGGAGGAAAATAAGATCTGCTAGGAAAAATTAAGACTTCAAAAAAAAAAAAGGACTGAAACAAAATATTCACCATGACAACCATCCCCTTTCTGGATAAGAAGACTGTTCTCCTATCTTGCCATCTAACACAAATCTCACTGACTTGCCAAAAAACTTTCTTCAGTCTCTTTGGGATTCTTAAGAAAAGACTGTCCTCTTTGCTGCTGAAGCTTATCTGTGTGTCTGAACCCTGCACTTCCCTGGAGCATCCCTCTGTCTCCTCTAGGGCACAGCAAACTGCTGCATCTTGTTCTCTCTGCCTGGTCCACCGTGTGAACCAAGAGCTGGACCCTGCTAACCAGTTTCCTTTCCTAGGAGCAACTATCTTGCTCCTTTCAAAAACTTGTACCCAGCCCAGGGAGCAGTAGCCAAGACAAGGAAACAAGCAGCCTTTTCCTGTGTTACCTTCTTTATATAGGTGTAAACTAATCTACTAACCTGTTGTAATCTATTGCAAACACAGTACACTGCAACACACAAGCAAATCAGATATACATGCATACACCCAGAAAAACTCATGAAGCTCTGGTTAATTGGTAGTATTCTCTTAGGCTAATTTCTCCATTTTGAGGAGAGTGGGAAGAAAAGTGAGTAGCAAACTGACAGAAAAGATATATACAGAAGAATTTATGCTGATGCATTTCTTAAGGCTGAAAAATTCAAATCAGATATTTGTATCTACAGTAACAGAATGATTAATTCAGCCTTTAGAGCCCACCTTGCTGGGTCTTATTTGAGAATTCAGTTGTACAAATTATGGTTCTTTAATAGCTACCTTGTGGAAACCAGAAAAGTTGAGAAGCGACAGCCTGAGGCACCATATAACCTCTGGTTGCTCGTTTCTCAAAAAACTCTATCTAACGGTTTTAATAGCCTGATATGCAGTCATTCATCACAAATTCAAAAAATTAAGGCTCTTTGATCTCTCTATATAGTATTTATCACATTTATACCCAAGCAGTAAAATGGGTCCAATATTTATTTCTATTTTCATAAATATACATAATGTAATTGACATTTTACTTTGAACTTGTTATACTGCAGCAACTCCTCAAATTTATGCTTAATAAACCATCTCACATAACAAGACATTTTCTCTGAATGCTTACATTAAGTGTATTGCACTGCTTCTTAATTAGATAAAAACAATGCCACCATAGAAAAATTCGCTTTCAAAAGAAAATACTTTGGGTCCACAACCCATTGAACACATGCATGCCTAACAAAGCTTTATTCACATTTAACATGAAACCAGCTGTCAGAGTCAACACTGAAAAAACTATGGTACAAATAAAATTACTTTGTGTGGTTTTTTTCTTGCAAGGATGACAAGTTTTTCTGAGACAGGATTCTATCTCTTAATAACAAACAGTTTCTGTCACATACTGTTAACATCAGATTGGTTTTACAAATCAATGAAGTCATTGTTTAATGCTGGAACACATAAAATAGAATAAAAATTACTGACCAGTACCTGCAATAAAACATCTTTCCATAAGTAAATTCATTTCAAGAATTGTGAGCTACTTCATCTTTGAAGGAGTTCTTTAAACAGAAAAATATGATTAAAAATACTTTTATTTTGGATATGTCTTCAAATTTTAAGCTAGTAAGTTTTAAAATGCCACTAGATAATAGTTTATTTAGTGGTGTATTTTTTATTGGCTTTAGTTTGGTTTGGGGTTTTGGTCTGATTGGATTTTAGGTTATTTCTCTTTTAAAATCTGAAATACATAAATAAAATTCAGCATTTGCTAACGTGAGACTTTGATAAACACAGCCTTTCCAACATGAACTCCTTCCATTTATTCCAACAGCTGACCACAACATCAGGAAGATCACTTCTATTTTCTCCACCTGTAAACTCTGAAATCTTATGAAGCCTGAAACATCTGAAACCTATGAAGTGTCTCAGGCAGTTCCAAGAGAGGAGAATAAATATCTACACTTAATAGCACATACTTCCAATTTACTGTAGATACTGTAATTGACTGCTTTGAATCTCACAACTGACCAAATTTTCTGCAGCAGAGGTATATCACTGAGTAAAATATAAACAAAGAGCATTATTCTAAGAGTATTTATCAGTGGACAAACCCACCCTGAGTCCAATCAGTCAATATACCTCTCACATGTGAATCAGACTAAATATGAATACCAGTTATTATTCCACTTCTACTGGCCTCCTCACTTTTGCAAACGTGTGTGTGATGAGGGAGGAGGGGTGAACTGCACCATGGACAGTAGGCTTTCTGACAGCTATGGGCCACCTGTTGTTCACAGATGGCCACTTTGTATTCACTTTAAAAGAAATGCAGAAGAGCCTGTGAACCTTATTTTTTCCTCAGAAAGACCTGCCACTTGCCACTCCCCACTCAGTAGACATCTCACTCTTTTCAGCTACACCAGATTGTCTTACCTCCTATTCCATCACTGACACCCAACATCAATGGAAAGAAGGGCTCCCTCTTTAGATGTAGGATTACAGTAATTGAAGATAATGCCCAAGCTCTTGTGGCAAACAAAAGCTGAGGTCCAAGTATCAAGTTCCTAACCACCTTGTGGATGCAATGTCTTTATATATTTGTCTGGATTTGTAACTCATTCTTGTGAGCATTTAGTACTAGCTGAAGGATAACTTCAAGGAATATATAAATCCCTTAGGAGTACTGCCTCAAAACCCAGAGTGACAGAATTCCAACACAGCTCAATTTCATCAAAGCTGCTGGGATTCAACAATATCCAGTTAAAAGAGATTGTTCTTCAATCATTTCCATGTCTGACACTTAGCAGATCCCAAATCCCAATGATCAAGCTAACAAAACAACGTGTCTTGGACCTAAAAAAAAAACCTCTTTCTTGATTACTGTCTACACTAAAACATAGTACACACCTGCTTTTCACTGTTCTTGTGTTACTTTAATTGCTTTTGAATTACAGATGAGTAAGCACACTGTAGCACCCTCTTGTCCTTTATTCTGGTACTCCACCTATCAGCAAGATAGTATGTTCAAAAATACTCCATTTATACAATAATATAATGGTTAAACAAGTGAAAAATACTTCTTAAGAACTCTGAGATCCAATTTTTGGAGAAAAAAATAAATTGAAGAATCCTCACTGTTTTAAAAGGAAAAAAGTCCATTGCTGTGTTCTTGAATATGAAAGATGTTTTCATGGAAATTATTTTAAAAAACTTTCAGAAATTACTTTGAAAACTTATCTTTAGTATTGTCCTCAAAAATGCAGATCTTACAAGTCTTTTCAATTATTCCAGACCCTACTTATATTTTATACTTTGTAATCATTTACTAATTAAAAGCACTTAGAATTCTTTCTGTGGAAAAATAATGATAGTTCATCAGCATTATATACAACTTCTGTACAAGAACTAAAGAATTTCCTAACTCCTGAAGACAAGCAATAAACACTGCAAGGAATTTGGACCATATTCCAAGACGTATAATACAACAACTTAGCAGCAATGATCACAGGTAACATCTCAGACTCCATAATCATCCATGTTTCTACTGACTTAAACCTACTCCTCTAGTTTGCAAAGACCAATTACTAGTTTCTTTCTTTAAGCCTACTGGTTTCAGGAACCGATTGTACAGCTGTGATGCACAACTGAGACTGCTTGGCACCAAATTCTCTGTTTTGGCCCACATACCCTGACTGTGCTATAAGAAGCAAAGGTGTCCTGAAAAAGAATTTTCATTAACACAGCACTGTGAAATCTTCACTTCTAGAGTCAAGAAGTCAATATATAGGACATTACATCTTGAGAAAACAAATATTAGCCATGAGCATTCATGACTGACAGATGAAACAAAATTCACTATATAATCATTACTTCCTTCTTCCCAAGAAGAGGTAAACCAGAGAACATGTTCTTCCCCTTCCACCTTCATGCTCATGAAAAGGGTAAAACATCATAAAAGAAGTTGCTTCTTCAAAACAGTCCAGCAAGAAGAAAGGATGAAGATGGTATTGTTACGCTGCCTAACTGCACCAGTTTACTGTTAGAAAAAAATAAAGCATGAGCTGCTTAAAGAGACAATCATAAGAAAGAAACAGGATGATCATTCTCCACCACATATTCAATGTTAGTAATGTTCTGAAACAACATCAATAATTCTTTTTACTATTTAAAATGCTTTGTTTGAAATAAGTAAACAAATTGAAGTGTTTCTTTGCACAGCCATTTCTCATTGCATGAAAGTTAAGACATTTCTTACCTTTTCCTGAGCTTTGCCTTAATTACACAGTTTCCCTACCTAAGCTTCCAACTACACTGCAAAATAGAATTATTGCCCAGAAACCTGGGCTTGACCAAACAATTTGGCAGAGGATTGGAAACAGGAATCAAAAGACAAATGCCAAGTTTCCACTCCCATCATCCTACGCCTAATCAGAGACTGAATCAATCTTCAAATTTAATTTATAGAAAACTAAGAACTGATGCAAGTTGTATTGGCTGGAGATCACCACAGCACTGTATTTCACCATCCCTACCTCTTTCTCACCTGAAAGTTCTCTGTGTTAGGGACAGCCTAAGAGGAGATGGCACAAAGCCACAATGCCAGTTCTGTCATATTACATTGCTTCAGGATTTCCAACCTTATCTGTTCTGTAAGGGCTCTGTAAGGGAGGGTTTTACCTCCATGCAGCAAATAAGCACCACCAAAATAAAAATCAAAACTTATCTTTAGAATCATTTTAATGAAAATTATACTGTATACCATGGAAAGTACTGCTATAATGCAAGTTTGTGAGGAGAGAGAGAAAAAAAGAAAAAAGCCAACACAAAATTTGAAATTAAGGTAAGTATATTAGTTTATATTAACACCTCTTTTCTCCTATTGGGCCAGAGTGTGGTAGACAGCACACAAACTGAGGTCAGTTTGAAGAAAGGACTAAAGGGGCAGGCAGTAGTTGGCATTGCAGTTTTGGGTATGTGCTTCACACAGATGTGAAACCACAGAAGACAATACTGAAGGCCCTTAAAACCATGTCACTGAAACCTCAAGTTAATAAAAAAATTCTGTTTTCAAGGGCTGTAACAGACGGGAACAACTTCAAAGCTGGCACGTATTCTGTTTTATGACAAGGACAACTCCATTGTTTAAAACACCACTGAACTAGAAACTCTATGCATCAACATAGCTCTATCCAGAACACAGTTATTTAATACTACAGTTTCAGAAGCTGTTTTATGTTACAGCTTGTAACATTCAGCTGTGGACTGCAGATTTATATAGAGTGTACTAAGGTAGAAAATAAAGAGCTATTTAAGAAAAATGGTCCTTTACTAACAAAATTTTTCATTTTGCTTAGCCAAGTTTTCCTCCATGATTTTATTAAAAACCAAAAAGACCAAAGCCTAGTTTGCTGAAGACAGTAAAAAGATTTCTTTTCCTGAAGAATCTCTCCAAGGGAAGCTTTCCAAGTTGGGAATTCTTTGAAAGTTCTAATGCTTTTGACTTTACCTGAATAACCACAGTAAAACACTGACTAATACTGAGAACCATGAAAATTATCCTTCCATTGTAAATATGAATTTGTATGGGCTATTAAAGAAGAAAATTACTTAACAGATCAAAAGATTAAATTTCCCACATCCCTTTGTACCCCTCCTAACTATCAACTATCAGCAGACAGTACATAGTGTATACCACTGAAATCTATGCTTTAGGCTAACAGACTGTTGGCATTCTGGATATCGGTTTGAACCTATCCAGCTTCTGCCTGGAAAACTCATCTACACTGTCTCCTGTCACAAGCAGGAGGAAAAAAAAATAGCTAAGCAATGAGATAGCTAGAGAATACAGTGTCAGTCCTGATTACTGCCACAGTTCTCAAAATTTCCCAGTTTTCAAAACTGTGCAAAAATTTCCACATCCTTTTTTCAATCCAAAAACTCTCTATTCAAATACCAAACCAAATATTATCAACTGAACTGGCTTAATTTCTTTCTGAAATGCTGGCACAAAAAACACAGGAAAACCACAGAAATGTAAAATTTTACTTACTTGAAAAAATGCAAATTATAATCAAATAAATGATAACACAGTACAATGAGCTGAGCACCTGAAATTCAATATTTATAAAGCTAGTGGATCTGTGAAAACAGAATCCTCTAACATGAATATGATTTGAGGATAAAAACAAAATGGAGATTAATTTCTTCTCCCTCTTCACAAGGATCTAGCATGTTTGCCTTCTGCATTCCTGAGCTTTGCATAGCTTTGCAGCTGTACAAATAATTTTTTTCTGTTCTTTTAACAAGCATTCCAGATTTCTTATTTGTTCTGCATTATCATGCCAGATAACAGCAGGGATAATGATGCTCCACCCTTTGACCATGAAAGGAAAAAAGTGTAATTCACTTACCTGGGAAAATAGAAAAGACAGCCAACTGTAATTAAATGCAACCAATCAGGCCTAATTAAAGGAGATGAGACCAAACTGGAGTGTACTCTTTTACCATCAAGTGTAGATGAACAGCTATACAAGAAACAAATAAGGCCTACTCCTGTGAGGTTTGCCAACCAGCATTTCATCTAACACGCTTCAATATGATATGGATTAAGAAGAAAAGGACTGCTCTAAGGCCTCAGAGCAGCAAGTCTGTAATTCCATTTAAGCATATGACTATTAAAGCACATTGATGGAAAATAAAAGGACCAAATAATCACCTAAAATCTACTGCAAATTTATGCTTTATTTGTACTTAATTATGTCAACTCATCAGAGTCAAAACTAAAAGCTCCACTGTAAAAGGTAAAATGGCCTTTCCTGAGAAGTTCACAATCCAAACAGATGAGATGGAAAAAGCATGAGATAAAGGAAGATAATCTCTACTTGATAACATAAAAATGAAGCACACTCCAAAATCATGGGGAAATAAATTAATTTAACTAAAAACTGAAACGAAATTTCTTGAACTACCCCTTCTTTGTGATGTTGTTACATTTCAGGTTTATTGGCCACATTAGGAAATAAATAAATAATGGACATGTTGCTGGAAAAATTTGTAAGATTTTCAATATTTTAATTTTTAAAAAATGCATACCAGAAAATGTTAATGAGCTAAAAGTCCCCTAAGTTTGCATTTACACATTCTGGGCTATTTTGATGCCCCTGCTAAAGAAAACTGATCTCACTCAGAACTGAAGACATTCTTTTTTCAATGTCACAGCAAAATCTGAAATCTAAAAGTATCTTATTCATCATGCTCCTTTACTCATTTCCTTTAAGCCACTCAGAGTTATCAAACTAGAAGCAGAGAAGACAAAATGATCACAAGTCACACAGTCAGAAAGAATTTGACAATACCTTTAACTTCTTCATAAATGCTATCATCTGTCGTTTCACTGTTCACTTGTCCAACATCATCATATTCCTCTTCCTCCTCCTCAGGAATAGTATTAGATCCCGTATCTATGTAACAGCATTTTAAAAAGTTAACATTTAGTAGAAAAGAATGCCTAAGCAGAAATTTATGCAAAATGAAAACAATTCTCGCATGACCTGCTCCTTCCAGTACCTTCTGCTAACTTTTTTTTTCACTGTTCAAGGGATAAGAAAGTTTATAGGAAGGAGTTTGCATAAGGGAGAGCTTTCATGCTAAATAGTGTCCTAGGAGAAAAGCAAAAGTCTTGAAAAAAGAGAAGAGTCATATAAAAGCTGTAACACAATTGAAAACAAGGACTTGCTACTCAAAACTTGGACATGTGGGAATTTTACATGTACTAACATGACAGATAAGTAAATGGAGAGAACTACCATCACTAAGCAGTATTGGCAATAAAGGCAACTGCTGTACTGGCTGGCTTACCTTGAATTACAAATTTGACTTGCTGTACCCATTCCTCAGCTTCTTTGGGAGTGGCAGCTGTAAACTATTAAGTGTTTATTAATAACTACTAGCAGTAATGACAAAAACACAACTACAATTTCATTAGCAATAAAAAAAGAGGGAATGTAACATTCCCGTCACTTCCTCAAGAAACCATTAGCAATTCTTTTCATGTCTTCTGGTACTTTTCTTGCAAGGATGCTTCTTATAATGTACAGCTAATTTTGACAAATTTACGTAATTGAAGGAGAGGATGATGGATTTGAAACTCTGATCAGCAGCTGGCAGCTGTGCAGAAAAAAGCTGCTTCTCTTCATCAATGTCAAAGCCAGAACTGATGAACAAAATTTGCCCTTGACAATTAGAAGACACCCATGAATTTCTTTAGACTGCTGGGTACAGTTTTCTTAAAAATGTTCTTGTCAGACTCCAACACACTACCTGACAGCTTAATTAACTGGCTTTCAACCGCAATCTCAGATATTTAAAACTTATTAAACTTACATTCCATATTGATGTCTGGCTGATAGATCTCTGAATTGCACAGCTGATATGTGCCTTTTTGTAGGTTTTCCTTGAAAAGCCATGACCAATACAATATGTATTTAACACTGATACATATTTTAACTTTTCTTCACTATTTAATTCATCCAAGAAATCACACAGACACACAATACAATAGATATTAAAATGCTAATATTGAAATGACCAATAGATAAAGATGATAGATTTCCTTGCTCTTGACCAAAAAGATAATATTTGAACATGTACATACATACGTTTAATCAGATTTTTTTCCTAATATATGAATATACAATATAAGCAAGCAAGGGTTTCCTTTTTTCATTAAGATATCAGTGACAGTTGTTTCACTGAAATGTTAATTCAGTAACTAGAATTGTAACAGCTTTGTCAATTAAATTTCAAGTCAACATACAAAAGTCCAACCTGATAAATGCGCTTATCTGGAGCAGAGATTTCAAAACAACAATCTTTCTTTGCATCCTTCCGAAGGCTATTATTCATTCTGATGGTGTAGCCCTCTAAGGCAAATTCACCTTTCTGTTGTTTGTCTGTTGGAGATAAAAAACAAAGTTAGAGCTTCATTTGCAACAGTGAATGTAAGTGGCTCAGCAGGTTATCGTTTATTCAGATTTTGTTTTCTATTTCATGAATTTTACAAAGAACAGGGAGGTTTTTAGCAAAATGATTAAGTGATGTTTCTGGAGATAAAGCTTTATTTTAAGGGACGATGTACCCAGAAGTACATTTTTCTGTAGGATGCCTAAGGAATTCCACAGGGGGATGTTTGCAGATGGTGGTCTTATTTAGTAAGAAGTGTATGTTATGACACTTGTATCTAGGGAAAGCCAAGAACTGGAACTTGCAAGACACGTTTCCTATAAATCAGTGTCTCTTTCAGGTTCAGTAAACCAATGGAAAAACCTGTCTAGCTCAGAACTTGCTGAGCTCCCTCCTAAACTAACCACTTCACTCAAAAAATAAACTTCAAGCTTCTTTTTAAGAAATTGGAAAAGCTGCTTTTCACATTCTCCCACCCACTCCCAGATGTGCCTCCTCTCAAACATGGCAAAAATACAGACTGAATTTTGTTACAAATTCAGGTGTGTGCATCTGTGTTCATTCCAAAAGCATTTCTCTCAAAACAGCAAATGTTTAATTAGCTAATAAAAGTACTGAGCCCTACCACAGTTTATTAGATACAGCCATGTGGTTGTTTTAAAGACAATTCTATTTTTCAAAGGTTCTGGTTTATAAAAGTATCACTTACAACAGATCTGGCTTTAAATACACTGCATGCTGTGCAAATGGCACCTGTGCACTCCTTTTGAGCCCTTCAAACCAAATTCTACATCAGATTTTATTTGCTCTGGTATATTTTGGCAAATGTTAAAAACAAACCAAAAATGTAAAAGTAATTAAGTTTTGCAATTTCTGCAGATCACAGTGCAGCATTCAAGTAAAGACTGGCATCACAGTTCACATTTTGCTCAGGCAAACAAAGAAAAAAGTGCAGTTGCATATCAAAAAATGCCATTTAGTGTGGGGTTTTTTTTACACAGAAGAGAAAAACATTAATTAACAATAAGCACCAGGAACAGCAGCAAAACTACTTTAAGTATTGCTGAGTCGAACTTAGGTGCAAACTGAGCATCCATTGCTTACGCTTGTCAACAAAAGGAGAAAATTTGTACAGTAGATAAAATAGGAAAACTATGGTTTTCAACAAATTTTTTGTCATATTTCTGGAAATTTAATAGGAAAGAAAATCAGTTTCCACTCCTGAGAGGGTAAAAATTGGCTAACACAGCAATGTGAATATAAATGGACATAAGGGCAGTCACCAGTCAAAGTCTCTTTCCAGTAATCTTATATGCACATAGACACATTCTCTGTCCTTCCACCTTTTTATGAACTCTCACCCAGGGCAGGCAAATACCCAATAACACAAATATATGAGAAAATCCAGGGCACTATTTTATTTTCATTTCTAGTCCCTTCCCCCACAGTAAGTTTTATTCTGTCTTAAATAAGTACTAAAAATATAGCACTAATATTTTATATTTGCTCGATCCTCCACCCCTATTTCAAACAGCACACACATGCAAAATTCATGAAATCACACCAAGGTAGGTATTGGAAATAATAACTTGCAATAGGTTAACTAGGTTCCTTTTAATGAAATTCATTTCTGCCTAGGACTGTTATTGTTCCTTCACTTGTGACCTCAGGGAGAAGATGAAGTGAAACACATTAATTTCTCACTCTCCCATGCTGGAGGTTTATCAAAACCCAAGAAGATAGGAGCATGCAGGCAGAATAAACAAACACCAGGTTCAAAAGGTAAAAACATTTTGTCAAGATAAAAATGAGGCAAGTATTCAAATTTACTCTCTTGGATTATTTCTGAGACTGCTTCTCTGTGACATGGATGATCCCTTTTATGGTAATATACTTTTTCAGAGCTAATCTCGAATGATCTTTGCACTGTTCTTTCAAAGAGCACTGCAGTTAAACCACAAAGATGCTGTACTTTGGAAGGGGATAGTGCATGGCATCCATATCCTATTTGATTGTTTTTCTGTTTATACTGTTTTTGTCTTATCTCTCTGAACACACTATTTCAGTGCTAATGAAAATTACCTGTATATGCACCACCAAATATATATGTATCCATCCTTTGCTATTATAGTCTTTCAATGACCATTATAGCAATAGACTAGACTTTTGTAAAGTAAAAGTAGCATTGCTACTTTTACTTCCAATTGTCTTACCAGTAACCTCTGAATAAAGTCCAGTGTGGTGCAAATGAGGAAATTCTATGACAATGAGGTACTTCTCAGCCCTGACTCAGAAGCTGTTAATGTTGAAAGACTCAGTATGGATTCACACTCCCTGTGGCAGCAAGCCAGAGATAAGACCCAGTATGTCCTGAGAAATGGCTCCTCGGCAGAACACAGGTCAGCTATAGCTCAGCTGCCTGCCCTGATGGTGACAAACAATGGCGGTCTACAAATGCCATTTGCTCTTGCAGAATACACCTTTTCAGTTAGGACTGGAGGTCAACCCCATTGCCTGATCACCACGGAGCAAACCATGACCCACAGTAGCTGCTTGGCCAGGCAGAGTAGTCTTGCAGGCAGAGCCTTCCTGGGATCATCAGACTCAACAATCACCTCGACTTCACTGCTTGGCACAGGCTTGCAGCTAAAAGGGTTTGGACAGACCTGGGCTTTTGGTTTCAAGATGCCCTGTGAAATAAGGGCCACAGTGACTCCTGTGAACTCTCACATCGCGAGTTAAATTGTTTACATCAGAAATATTTTCTGGAGACTGTGCTTTAGGGAGAATTAAACAGTTTCTGATATTTAAAATTAATTGAAGACTTAAAGATTTTACTTGGAGACTTAAAATTAGATACTGTTAGTTATTATAGCGGGAGTCAACAGTAGTTTCAAGAAGCATATTTACATTACAGATATTTAAATTTCATTTTGAACCCCCAAATCAGAGCCAGAGTTTTGCTTAGGCAGCAATACAACAGCACATTTAGGAAGAACTAGGGAGATATATGCTGATGGAACAGACTTCTCTGAAGAATGGTAACATTTTTGCTGTCTGTTATTTTCTGAAGATAGAGCTTTTCAATTCAACAACATGAAATACTTAAGCTGTCCCAGATAAACAGGGATGCAAAAAGTGCAGTATCACTTGTAAAAATAAAAAGGATTGTGAACATCACCAAGCATAAGTTGTTCCACAATGAAGCCATCTCATTTCAGCATAAACTGTCCATTGCTCTTATCTGCTCATCCTTCTCTCTCCCCTTCTTCTCATGTCAGGCACAGAACAGAAAAATAAATCTGGGTCTATGTAGATCATTTTGCAACAGGAACTTAAAAATCATAAAAAAGTAGTATAGCAGAGGGGAGAGACAGCACTAAGTATTAAATATATATATAGGGGGGCTATACTTAACAGAGAAAATTCAGATCTGAATAAAATTTGAAAGCCTTTAAACATTTCTCTTACATATAAACTTCATTCATCCTAAAAACAGTTAAATGTTGTTAACAGAAACAGGGCCAATATTATATTGGGTAAAGAGAGTCTCAAGGGAAGCAGAGAACAAGCGTTTTCAAGTAACCTTGTGTAACTAAGTCCATGGGAACATTTAAAACAAAGAAGGGTAAAGCTTCAATGAGATCTTGAAATTACTGGGTTGTAAATTTGAGGCCTAAGGCGATGTGCTCATATTATTAGCACATGTAAAAAGAATTAGTGCATTCTGAAGAACAGAGAACTCGGATAGTAGAAAGGAAAAGTTACAGAGAAAGACATAAGGAACAAAGGCAAACAAAGATTTCAGAGAGTGATACAGTATTTATAGATACTATTAGAATCTATAATTTAACTCTCTTCATCTTGAAATTAGAAGCCTGTAAGATTTTACAGTTTACATGGCTTCATGCTAAATGTAGTTTCACATACTTTTCCATGTGCAGGATGTCTGCTATCTAAAAATAGTTCAGTGTAAGTATCTCCAAAATGGTAATTCCTTTTCCAGCTTTTGGAACGGTCCTTTCCAAATGCACACACAGAAGTTCTTCCCTTTCAGACAGCAGATCTGAAATGCAATCAACTTTTTTTCTTCTTCTTTCCTTTAATCTAGTCCTCTGAGAAATTGAAATTGTAAAATAATTAAGAAATGGAGGCAGTGATTTAGGGCACTGAATTGTTTATATTCTGTTTGCTTATACCCAGTAGTTATTTTTTAAATAACACATTATTAACAGCAAGTGTGACTCCCAAGGTCTGAATATAACAGTCTCACAGCAGAAGATTCAGTACACATTAAATAGATGCCTTTGATTGCCATCACCCTGCTGCAACAAAGTCCTGTTGCGCATGCACAATTCCCTTTTCTGCCCAAATATAAGTAGTTCACCCCTGGCCAGATCATCACTATCTTATTCAGAGAAATCCAAAACTATCATGCCCATGTTAAAACTAAGGAAATTGAAAAAAGAATAAACTTGGACTTTTCTAAAAGCCTCTGAATTATACCCCTCTTTAACATCATATTAGTGGCAGGCAGGCAGATACCATTTTCAAGTTATAAAAATGAAAATAAATTTTTAGTGCCCATTAGCAGAGGAAAAATTACCATAATGTTATCAATTACTGTCTTGCTAAACATTTAGCTGATCTCTCCAGTTTGCTGAGACAGAAGGGCATATAACATTGTGGCCTAGTGAGAAAGAAGTAATGAAGCCATTAATTCAATCATTTATAAAGCAACAAATTAACTTTCCTTATTCACATGCACTTTGAGGTCTGAAAGGTTATCCATACCATCTCAAGTGTCTGAGGAATCAGGAACAGCCAGAGATCATACAGAAAAATGATAGGGAACCAGGGTACTCAATACAGGGTGCAACTGCATGGAAGGAAAGAAAAGAGAGGACTGTAAAAGATTTATGGAAGGAAAGACTATGAAAAGGAGCACCAGACAAGCTTCTCAAAATCCCACCCAGCTCTGACATTTGAATACACTCCTCTGCAATGTTGTGGGCCACATGCTGGCAACTGACACTGCAGCACAGGCATAAATATACACGTGCTTCCTGCAACACCTATTTCTGACGCGATTAGCTCAAACATTTAAGTCTTGTTTCTCCATCCACTCCATTTATCAATGATCAAAAGAAAAAATGTAGATGATTCACTTAGACCTGTCTATACTGCAGGGATAAATTACATTGTTTCGCTACCCAATGCTACACCAAAGGTAGGAGAAAACAGAAGGAGAAAATGGAAACAAGACATACACCGGCCTGAAGGCATCACAAACTATTGAGGAGATGCTTGGAGTAGTTTAGGTGAACACACACACAAACACACAGCCATTTACTGCATTTCACAGGCTTTATCTTGCACTACATGCTTCTGGGCTAGGCCTCACATTTTTCATTATTCAGCTTGGAGTAAATGATTCTGAAACTCTTCCTTACGTGTTTGTGAGCTTTATACACTTCCACACTTCTTGCTTTCCCAATGCAAAAAGGAGAAAGTTAGAAGAACTAAAACTGTTTTGGAAACAACAAATCTATACAAATAATAAAAAGGTATCCTATAGCCTCATGTTTAGCTCTCAGTTACATTTCCACTGATACTTAAACGTGAAAATCAAACTTTGGTCGACAAAAAACACACCACAGCAGACACAAAATAGCCTTCACAGATTGTTCACCTATGGCCTGTTTTTAAAAATAGACACAATTCAAAACAAGATGGATGCAGAAATCCCTGCTGCCTCTCAGCATTACACCCCCCAACACAAAGGCACTATCAGCCCATCACCCATTTGAAGTGACACAGGCAGCAGAACTGAGTACGTGCAGAATACTTGTCACTTTGAAACCAGGTCCACAATTTGCACAAAGCCACCAAACCCACACTTCAGTGCTGTTCTGTAGTTGGTAAGAACACGCTCTGAATCTCTACACGGTCCAAGTTATCTGGTACAGCATCAAGGGTCACAGTAAAAGAAGGTGGCCCCCAGCACAAGAGTGTACTACAGCAGGTACTACTTCTGGCCATAAGAGTGGGAGTGAAAACAGCTGCAGTGAGTAAATGCCAGAGCTGCTCAGGATTGCCTCATCACACACCTCATCCATGCTGACAATCTGCAGCTGAACAGCGTGATAAACTGCAGCACGTATGTTCACAAGCATCAGGATGACAGCTTACTTCTAACAGCATGCTAGCCTGCCATGGCTGGGGTCCAGTTTCTGCACAATGACGGTGAGTTGCTTCTGCACTGGAACAGGCACTTTTACATATGATGGCATCACAGGCCTGAAGAAAGTACCTCTGACCAGTCTAGAAAAAACCTTTTCTTATTCAAAGGCAACTTCAGGAGTGACTCAGTCATCCATATTACAAGATTAAGTCACTACACCATGCTTAACTAGTTTATCTGCACTACAAGCACCAATCCAATGGAGGTAGGGCAGAAATTCATGCATGTGATTTGTTTGCTTCCTCCATAAATCACTGTTTGGAGTCCAGCCATGCCATGCTCTCCACAACTACGTGAAAGGAGGTCATAAGGAGGTGGGGGTCAGTCTCCTTTTCCGAGTAACAAGTGATAGAACAAGAAGAAATAGCCTCAAGTTGCTCCAGGGAAGGTTTAGATTGGATATTAAGAATTTTTTTTTTCACTGGAAGTGTTGTCAAGTATTGGAACAGGCTGCACAGGGAAGTGGTGGAGTCACCATCCCTGGAGGTATTTGCTACACATGTAAATGTGGCACTCAGGACAGGGTTTAGTGGCGGGCTTGTCAGTGCTGTGTTAACAGCTGGACTCAATGATCTCAGAGGTCTTTTCCAACCTAAATGACTCTATGATTCAATACAGTTCTAATGGACCATGTGCCCTCCCACATCATTAGGTTATGGTTAGGAGGACCTTCCCCAAACAATCTGCAGCCTACAAAAGCTCTAAATGAATTACCCCCCCAAAAATGTCCATAGATTCATAAACGAAAGAGATACTACAAAATACCACAGTCAATTCCTAACATGACACCAACCTTCTGAGTACTAGGGAATGTATTTCCACGTATCTTAACTTTCAATGCAGGTATTAAAAATTGCAACACAGACTTGATAATCAGGTTGTTGCAAAAGATAAAAAAAAAAAAAAGGACAAAGACAAAGGTGGGTAAGGTGGCTGCCTTAATACAGAGATCGTATGCTAGGAAGCACAAATAATCATCAGCACAGCCACAAGGAAAAGAATGTTAAAAAAAAGTCAAACCTTATTTTTTTCTAAAAAAATAGCAGATAAAAATACAAAGATTTTATGGTCAAGAACAATCTTTATGAACTAGCCATACGTTCTGACAAAAACCTGCCATTTTTAAAGTACTAGGCAATGTGTGTGCATACATATATAAATAAACAGCGCATGATCATTTTCCAGAGAAAGAAATCAACCAGCACTGTTGTAATCCAAATCAGTATTATACCACACCTCCTCAAAATTTTTGAATAAAGATTGTTCATGATTGTGAGGTTTGATCAACTTGTAAATCCCAAGGAAAGAGTATAGAAGAAAAGGGAACATTTAGCAGATATGCTAGCAAAATTCTGAAAACAGGACCTGATGGGAAACGAGCAATGTGAAAACTGGACTTCTGATTAGACTCTTTATTTCTTGTGTTTTTAAAGAGAGGATGAGTTTAAATGAGTCAGTATACCAAGGAATGAAACAAACTGGAGCAAATTACACTAGTCCTTGAATTAAAAAAACCCACATAATAACTACCTGCGGTAATCTCAAAAATAAAACACCAACAATAAGAAAAAAACAAAACTTCAATAGAAAGTTTGCCCTGGATTTTCTTCGGGGGGGGGGGTGGAAGTTAGAGAGGGGAAGACATTATTGTACTTTTAAAATTTACTCAGATATACTTATATATCATTTAGTTTACCCTTAAACATCAAATGCACATAGCACACAATTTAAACACATTTTATTTTACTTTAAATTTTAAAAATTCGAAGCAATATTACAATATTTATGCCAGGTTCTTTCCAAACTGGCCATTTAAAGTTAAAAGTCATCTTCAGATGTTTGCTTCAGTTTCCATGGCTGGCTTTAGTTAAATACATTACTTAATTCCTAGCTTTTCCAGAACATAAACTATTTAGAAAGAAAGAAAGAACTCCACTATGCAGCTTTTAGATTAATATTTTCCTGCATAGAACCATCTCTAAGGAAGTCAGAAGGTATCATTACTAGAGGATGTTTTCAAATTAACATCCTATTTGGAGAGAAAGAACAATTTCTATCTAGTAAAACAGTTGAGTACCAGCATATTATCAAACCAAACAGCCAGCTGTTATTAGCAAAGTATCTTTAAAAGAAACTTATTTTTTTTTCCTCAGTTTCCCTGCTTTAAAAAACACTGACAGGTTCTGACAAATATTTATGCATTTTAAAAATTCACAGCACTGTCCAAGGATTGTTTAAAAGAAATTAACTTTCTTTTAAAAGTTTTATTCTATTTCTTAAAATTACCCTTAATTCACAGTTTCCAACTCCAATAAAATTTTCATATTGTTTTGTGCATTAAAACATCATTGCTTTCATATTTGTTACAAGTACCTTTGTCACTTCCATAGTAGTAGAAGACCGTCTTGCTGATAGCACACCAACGCTTCTGCCATTCAAAGCCAAGAAAACTGTGGTCTGAAATTAATACAACGTGTTATATCAGTTTATGCCATTATTGAACAAATATGTGCTACTTCTTTTCAAGGGTGAGGTAAGAGGGAGGAGGAGCTAGGAAAAGAAACTAAGGAAACTAGGAAATGCATGGCACTGAGGAGGAAATTAGAAATAAAAATTGGTGGTAAGAAAACAAATAGGAATTTGAAATCACATAAAGAGGGAAGTCATGTGTAACATTAAATATAAGGAAACAATGAACAACTTCCTAAATATTTCCTAGAGTTATCGCAGCATTAAGTGGGTATTAAAGTGACAATATAAGATTTATTGAATCAAGGTAAATATTGACTGAACCAAAGCTGAGATCAATATTTACCCTCTTGAAGGAAAATAAATCTTGATGCTCACTGAAACATGAAGTCAACATATGGTACTTGTACATACGTTCCTAATGTTTTCTTCAAAAATATCTGAAAGTCTCTGAATTACGGCTGACTGGACTTTCACAGCATGATTTTGTTAGTCAATAAAGAATAGGATTTTCTTTTCATACTATAGGAGCAATTATGTGCTATGCTTCTTTTGCATAATAATGCTTCAATGTTTCAGCTTCTTCTCATTTTATTTATCACTCCTGTATAAAGTTGTTCATGTGTATAACATCAAATACGAACATATAGACTTCCCAGACATTAAATATGCACTAGCTTTCACAAAGACAGCTAGATTTACCTTTTCTACGTTTTTCCAGGTATCCAGCCTTCAGAACAAACTGAAGATCCTGAGCTGCAACAGGAGGAAACTGGTTCCCTGAAAGAAAAACAAATACTGTAAAGCACTGCTTTTCAAGAAAACTGCTCTATAGCAATGCTCCTATGAGCATTAATAAAATTACGGATTTTACACTCTCAATATTCAAGAGCTACTGAAAAAAAATTCTAGTAAATATTATGCCAGATTATTTTAAGTAAATGAAGCATCTACCTATCAATGTCAGAGCTGTTGCTGTTGTCCTCACCACCTGAGTAAGGAAAAAATAGCTGCATAACAGGGCTTACAAGTCTCAGAAGGAAAAATATGTCATTAAAAAATATGTCATCAAAACACAGCAGCTGTTTCAAACATAGTTGGTAAAGTAAGTTGGATAATGAAAGTGCTAAGTTTTCAAACATGCAAATAGGAGAATCATAACCAAGAATCTCAGTTGAACACAACTAAATCAGAAATGAGGTTTTCAATACCAGCTTCACACCAAAATACCTTGAAACAGCATACAAGGTGAAGACCTATTACACATCAAAAGAAAACATCTTTCTTTATTATACTAAAAAAGAAACCAGATGAAGAAACAATAAAAGGTGCTGCCTGTTGCTGACAGATTTTGCCTAATTTGCAGTATGACACAAAATTACTGCCTATTAGTGAAAATGGATAAACCAAAGACATTGTACAGAGGTCTACAAAACTGCTGACTTACAGACACTAATTTTAGATACATAGTACAATATGTCTGCATCTGCAAAATGGTGAATATAGCTCATTGTATTTTTTCCTTTTTCTCAACTGCTAATTCATAGAAATGTAAGACTGACCAGTCAACCCTGCCTCATCTTAAAATACAACTTTAAATGTTAAAAAGTGTCTTCCATCTTACAACCTTTTCCTCCCAAAACAACCTTTTCTGTTTTCCTCCCAAAACAACAGAATGATGATTTAAACAGAACTCCTAGTATTAAGGACATGTTAGACGCGTATAATATTTAATATGAATATAAATATCATATCATTTGCTTACCCCAAGCAAAAAAGCAGGACAAAAAGTACTCCTGTGCCTGCGCTGGGTTTTTTAAGTGCATGTAAACAACATAGTGAAGTTCCTACTACTTATTATCATCAAATATTCATAAGAGTCACTGCAGGTAGGTGGCAGGTTTACAAGGCAGCCATTATTCATCAGAATGTATGTAATCTCATTACATTCTATCAATACAAACATACAGAAAAGGACTGATACTAGCAGACAAATTCTGTACTAAAAACACCATTTTAAATTTCGTAGTTTGGGCAAAAGATCGATGGTCTGACCTTGAACCAAGCACTGTCTCTGAAAGGTGATGTCAATTTCCTGGGTTTTTAGGTTGTTCCTTAAAAATTGATTTTTTTAAATTCAGTGTTCACAAATGAGTTGCTTTATGGTAGTCTTATTTAAATACAGTTATGACAGGAAAAAGACAAAAAAGAGATAGGAAGATGCAGAAAATGATGGTTTTTAAAGCATGAAAATACTCAAAATGAGAAGACATTCTTTAAATAATACAACTGGCTCTTTAGACCACAAAATATTTTGTTTGACACCAAAAGACAGTAGATAGAATTTTACTTACACTGATATTTCCACTTTATTTTTTAATAAATATTACTTTTTAAAGATCAGGAGTACACTAATTTCTATTTTAGCTTATATGGAATTCTGACTATTGTGTTAAAAATACAAGAGCACAATGAACATGCATTTCCTAGTGATGCAGCTGTCCTCCCTTTGCTTGGTAATATGCAATCATAGCCCAACATTAAACGAGAATTAAACACAAAGACATTGATGGCTGCTATATGAGACGTTTAATAGTTACTTTAAAAGGTGATGTAATGATGGTATTACAAGTGGGGGAGGTGAAGAGTTTTACAAATATGCATCGTGTGCTGCTTTATGTTGGTCATTGGGAGGCATCAGTGTGCAACACTTAAAACTCTACCTCATCCAGTAGGGCTCATCTTAGAGCAGTGCAACCCCACAGATGATAAAGATATAAAACCTAGATAAACAAACAAACAAACAAAAGCAGCTCACTCTTAAATGTTACAATTTAAGAATTTCAACCACCACTTAGCTCTAACTTCACCCAATATTGTATCAGTTTGGGGTTTGATGAGGAAGCTTGGCCAGTGATCATTTAGTGAACAGTCAAATCAAATGGGACAACACAGTCCCAGAGAAGCACATACTTTGGGGACTCCTTAGTGTTGTTATTCTGTCATCTGAACTGACGGCTTCACAGAATCAAAATTCCACTCTCAATTTTGCTACTTCTGCTGAGACAAGTCAGGATAAATTTGGTGGAATGTATTTTCTGTAATGACATTTATTTTGCACAGGGCACTGAAAGCTTGTGAGGAAAAGAACATCCATGAAAAAAGAGTGTTTCACTGTCTGGTGCCACTGCAGAAAGAAGTCCTCCTCCCACCCTTAACCTGTAGAGAAGCCAGTTTCTTCTATTCCTCAAAGCAACTGAGGCAGTAACTCCAAAAAAACAAACTGCAGCTGGTCAGCCCCACTGCCACTCACAATCTGTAAGTAGCTGACGCAGAAACAGATCATATGCATGTTATTATCCTTCTGTCAGAGAAGACTGGGAACCAAAAAATATGATGGAACTTTAGTTGAAGGGTAGTAGAAACAGACCCAATTGTAATATCCCATGACACATACAGCTGTACAAGAAAGAAAAAGCATAAATCTGGTTAAATTCCTTCTTTCATTGCCCTGTACCTTCAGAAGGAAGCAGAGGGAGAATAAGTAGTATGAAAAGCACAAAGGAAAGAGAAAGAACCACCTCCTCCCAGATTCTCATGAACCACAGGTGTTGTGCATATGTGGCAGGAAGAAGGCACAAACACGGATATACCATTGTCCCAGTACTACCACAAAAACAACAGGGGTAGGAAAGAGAAGAGAGTCAGTCACATCTTCCTTACAGTTACTGCTGAGATTCTGCATGAGAAACTTCTAAGTTGTATTATCTATCTATCTATCTATCCTTCTTCCATTTTTTTCATTTCTCTATTGTCGTGTCCACATCTCAAACAGGATTTAGAGTGAACTGCAACCACTAGATGTGGGAACTCCCAGCAGAAAGTGTGGAATTTACATAACGAGTTGGTTTTTGCAGTTGCTTTCAATCAGAATATTGCTTCCCCATTCATTTGAAATACATCAGGCTTGACAGAAATCTCATTAAAAAGTATCACTAAAGCAGTGCTTCGTTATAGCAAAGTAGCATTCGCTCACATTACACCAGCAGCTGAGATCAGAAGTTCATTAGTTGACTAGAGCATGAGACTATGAATAAGACAGCTCCTTCTGCAAAGAATCTAAGACAGAGGAATCCTGCCAAGAAAGAAGGCATTACCATGTATTTTAAGTAAAGAACCGTAAAGCCAATTAAGCCATATGCTTCAAATCATATACTCCTTTAGAGCTCAGAATTTCCCATGTTATACTCCCATGCATGCCCCAAGATGTCTTCCCATCAAGGAGAATTTTCTCCTTCCCTCATGGATGCAGGTGAAATGGCCTGAATTCCAGTTACCTGTAATTTCACTGGAGACTGTCCACTGTAAGAAATTAAGTGTGGAGATGCAAGAAGCTTGCTTTCTAGGGATGCAGATAGCACCTACTGGTACTGCCTTTCTTGGGTGTCTCAATGCCTGTTCATAAGAAACTTATGGACAAGCCCACTACAAGAACAGAGCAAAACTTCTCTCTCAAAATGAGACCACCAGAGATCACCATGCCTTCCTAGCACTGTGTGGTGTTTCCAGATATGATGAAATGATTTTGAAATAAAGATGCTAGAAGGATCATAGCCTTCCCTGGTTTTGCCTTTGGTACACTGTAGTTTTTTAACCCAATTTTAAACACCCAAGAGAAAAGTGGCATTATGAGTAAGAAATGCTCTGTGGCTTGCAGCTGTGTGGGTTTATATGTAGAAAAAGGCACAATGATTGCTTTTGTTCACTCCTCCAGACTTTATTTCTGCTATGTCATTGTCCCGACAGTGGTGGGCAAGCACAGAGTTGTGGATATATATAAAAAGGTCTCATTTCCATTCCAAAGTTTCTACCTCATAAATAACGTCTTGAACTTTATTATTTTGATGTGAAGACCAGTTCAAATTTATCCAATATTTAGGGAGATGATAATCCTACATACCCAATACATGGCATAAAATAAGGGAGGTCCATCTGCTTAATGTTACAGGTTTCCTTCATTCTTGACCACCCACTCACAAAAGAATCTCCCACAATAATTTCTCTTCCTATCTCTTCCCTATTGGTGGGAATTACTCCAATGTACTCCAAAATAAAATCAGCAAGTTATACTCCACATGCATATTTTCAGACTAATGTGTACAAAAGCCATCAAAGACCACATCAAAATATTTATGAGGCCTAAACCTTCATCTTAGAGAAAAGTAAATTATATGTATAATGCACTGGGCTCTTCCTCTTGGTTCTAGGCACTCTTGTGCCAAGTGAGCAGCTGGCAGTTATTATAATACTATTGCTGCCAGGCTGAAAATTCCTCCAGTGAAAAGAAAGTGAAATGCTCTCACTCAAGCATAAAGCCAGCTTTACCAGTCATGCTTTGACTTCAGAAAAGCATTAATGTTATTAACATGGGTATATAAATGCATAGGTTCCACTGCACAACTCCCACAAACACAGAATATCTTGTGATTCAGAAAGATCTCAAAACCATAGCTTATGGCACAACTACAATTTTTGCTGCTTGGTAATCAAACAGGCAAAAACAGCCTGAATGATTTAATTTTTCACCTTACTGCAACAGTGAATTTGGTCCATTACATAAAAACAAGTTTCATCAGTGTCACTTCACAGCATGAAATTCAGTCCTTGTGCCTGGAATTCTGATTTTTGGAGGATCTAAAGATGTAAGAATTTCATCCTGTATACAAAATAAATAAAACAAAGCCAGACTCTATTATTCTGCACTGTTTACCAATAGGATTTTTTTTTTTTTACTTCTGCAATGTGTGCTAAGGGATACATAAAGCAAGAAATAATCAGAGGTCAATGCATTCTAAAGAGGTGCTTAGCATGCTTATGGGAAGTTAAACAGGCGAAGTGGAGATAAGTGTAATTCGGTAACAGCTAAGTGGTTGATTACAGCTTGCTTTCCTAGTAGAGGACCAGAGGTTTAACCATTATAATGGTAGTGTTGTCTTGCTCCAATAAGAATAATTCACTGTTCTTCATTCCTTGTAAAAGAAAACTGAGAGGAAAAAATACATTAGTCTGATTATATGGAGAAAACAGCGATCACTATTTCTTTATCCTCTTCTAACTAAAAAAAAAAAAAAAAAAAAAAATTACAATTATTAAGAATTATTTTTCCAGCTTCTTTTTTTTTGCACTGAAGACCCTTAGTATCATCTGAGAACTTACTGAGTGTGCACTTGATTCCCTCACCCAAATCATTGATAAAGATATTAGACAGAACCAGTCCCAGCCCCGACACAACTGTATGTAACTCCATTCACCACCACTCTCCGAGCCCAGCCAGTATTTTATCTAGTGAAGAGTTCACTGGTACAAGCCACAGGCTGCCAGTTGCTCCAGAATGTCCAGGAGACAGTATCAAAGGCTTTAAAATCCAAGGAGAAAACCTCCACAGCCTTTCCCTCATTTCCTAGGTGGGTACCTGGTCATAAAAGGAGATCAGGCTGGTCAAGCAGGACCTGCCTTTCCCACACCTGATCCCCTGGCTGTCCTGTATGTGCTGCATGATGGCACTCAGGATGATGTGTTCCATAACTTTCCTCAGCAGGTCAGTCTGACAGGCTTGGGAGTTCTCTGGATCCTCCTTCCAGCTCTTCTTGTGAATGTGTGTCACACTAGCCAACCTTCAGTCACTTGAGACCTCCCCAGTGAGCCAGGACTGATAAAAAATGATGGAGTGACTTGATGAGCTCTTCTGCCAGCTCCCTCAGTACCCTTGGATGAATCCATCTGGTCCCATAGACTTGCAAATGTCTAAGTGGCACAGCAGGTCACTAAGTACTTCCTCCTGGATTTCAGGGGTCTCTTCTGCTCCCTGTCCCTGTCACCAGCTCACAGCCTAGTTGCCCTGAGGATATTTGGTCTTTCTGTTGAAGACTGAGGCAAAGAAGGCATAAAGTACCTCAGTCTTTTCCTCATCCTTGATAACAACATTCCCCCTCTGATCCTAATAAAGGATGGAGATTCTCCTCGGTTCTCTTTTTGTTGTTAACATATTTATAAAAACACTTTTTCAATCCTTTACAGTAGTGGACAAATTAAGTTTTTCCCTTTCTAATTTTCTCTCTACATGATTTAAGAACATACTTGTACACTTCCTGAGTTGCCTGCCTCTTCTTTCAAAAGTCATAAACTCTTTTTTTCCCAGAGTTCCAGCAAAAGGTCCCTGTTCAGCCAGGCTGGTCTTCTTCCCCACCAGCTCATCTTTTGGCACAAAGGGACAGCCTGCTCCTGCAGGAAATGCAGCAAATAAGTGGTTTTGTCCTCAAGCACAGGACTTTTATGCTATCTCTTGGGCTGCAATTCAAAATTGGCAGAGATATTCTGAAAATATTTGTGTTAAAGTTGAGCAAAGAAAGAGTAATGTTTCTAGCACCACAAAAAAGTAATTTTATCTTCTTTTCCTCCCTCCTACCCCCCTTCTCACACATTTCTTCCAAGATTCTTCATATCTCTCCATTTTGTTTTGATCTGGAAATACAGCATTTACCCATTTTTAATAGCTACTGCAGAAGGATTCAATTATCTTCGAATCTGTACATAGCAATACACTGGAGTCACATCTGTTGCACAAGCACTGTGAATCTAGGCTAAAGAGGAGGTGGTTTGTTTTCATATGCATTATCTTCTCCCTACATTTATGGGTTTTTTATTAAAGAGAAGATTATTGTATACTGCATTTGAAAAAAAAATCCCACTTCTTAGAGGCTTCTAATTAAAGAAAAGTTATCAGTAGGAAGATCACATAGAATGTCATCAGTTGCATTAACTGTCTAGAACACTTTCACAAAGAGTACTAACTGCATTTTGCAAGTGTAGAAGCCTGCTAGCTCTGAATTAGTTTACCATGCAAGAATCAAAAGATAAATGTTAAAGAAAACGCATTTCATTCCTGGAATAAATGTAATAAAAATGTTTAGCTTTTAAAAGATTGGTTCACAAAAAGTCAGCATTTTGGTCTTCAAAGTGTTTGCTCCAAAGGCTGCCTAGTCTGTGAAGTTTTGCTGTGGAGCCTCCCTAGCATTACCCATTGTGGTTTCTAACAGTTCACAATAATTTTCACAGAATAACTTGCCTCCATATATTCCTCTAAGAAGAGCCAGTGGTGTATTTTAATAAAGAATACTTAAAGCGCTGTCATCTGTTTCTAGTTTTAATTCTTGCTAATTTGGGATATGAAGTTTGCGCTACAAACATTAATACCACACTCTCAGAGACTTAAACACTGAGTATTTCTTACGGACTTGTCCCTTAGAAGGACAGTGGCACAAGCCCTTCCCTTCCCTTGCTTCCTGTAAGCAGTGGAGAAGGCAGAGGGCCAGGCAGCCTAAAAACCACTGCAATGGATTCTTTACAGAAACTAAATCCAGTTCTTTAAAGCAGTTAGTATGAGATCACTTTTAGTCATTTCTATTTAGCCCCTAAACTGTGTGTTTAGTTATTTTAAATTTTAAAAACCTTACATTCGTGGCTTTTCAATCCTCATCTGTTTTCTGAGCAAAGTTTCTTTAGCAGTTGTAGCATTTCATTTGACAAAAGAATTTCCTTTTTTCTTATAACAAATTACAGGAGTCAGCTAGTTTGACTCCACTCATTAGGATCCACAGCCAAATGGAATTATCCTGAATTACATACTCCTCATCCAAAGTTAACTATGAATTTGTAAACTAATATTGTCCTGGATTTGTGCATTCCTTTGATGGTTTTTGAATTGCTTCTAAAACACCCACTGTTACATTTTCACAGCATCTTAACGTACAGAGGAGTTCATGGCTTTCACCTCTTGATCCAGATTTAACTTACACACAGGTACTTATTAAAATTTCACAAATTACACCCATGGCACATGGAGGGGCTGGGGAGGGAAGAGAGGGGCATGGGGAGCTGTGCATGTGAATTTTAAAAAATATTTTTTTTCTGCTGTGAGCAGCCATTATCCTACAGCATTAGAAAAGGGGCCACTGAACACTTCACCAAAGCAGCCTTCCCAGTTTTGCTGTTTCTCAAAAGATTCTGAGGCAAGAAAGAAAGATACAGCAGCAAAGAAAAGGTCTCTTGTACAAGGTCTCCCACTCATATCACTGTAATGCAAGGCACACAAAAATGTTGTAAGGCATGCAAAAGTTTTGTTTAAAAAAATCACTAAGGTTTACTAAATCATTTCAGCATAAGACAGGTTTCAGTCATCCAGAGGCCCACATTACAGCTACCAGAAAAGTGTATCAGCGGTAGAGATTGGCAATACAAATTCTGCCAGTGCAACAGCTTCAAACTTTGTTATGAGAGATAAAGTAGGCAGGAAAACACAGAGATAAAAACAATGCTGTGCAGACAGAACCAAGTCAAAACAGACCATCATGGATCAATTAGAGGCACTGGGAATTCTCATGAAATTATGCAGGCAAGCTGAAATTTCCCAGCGTTGTCTCACAGACAAGCACACACATCCAATTTTGATTAGAAACCCTAAGTAAAGACTCAGAATATCTACATGATAGTTTGAACCACAGAAGGTGCTGTTAGCTAATCAGAGAAAATTAAAAGGCCAGGAATAAAGAGTTTACAGCTGGAATATGACCAGCATGATGTCAAATTGCATATGGATACCATCTTTAAGCATACCATGATTCCTGTATTCCCAGATGGCTAACAGGAAGAGAGTCCTACAGGCTTATGAAACAGCAAGTTAAAAGCTATCATTTAATACCTCCAGGTGAAAAATACAATTTTCAGCTTAACATCTAAAACACCTGGAAGAGGTAATACGACAACTGTACTCTCCAATTTACTACTATTTTTAAATAGCCACCTGGTACACATAAGAATCCCTTGGAAATACCCATATATTACAGTACATTAAGAAAAACTTGGGGTAATTAGAACTAGAAGTTCCTTATTACTTTTCTTATTTTGTCATGTTTTTAATTAGTACTTTTGGAGGGCCTAAAATTCCATCATCAAGCAACTGGCCCTTTTATTTCAATAAGTCTACACTGAGACCACTGATAACTATTTAACTGAATACAAGAATAACTTAATATGTTTTGGCAGGAAAACTGCCAAATGTCCCTTACTGCAAAGCTAAACAATGAACTTTAAAATTATATTTCAAAATTAGTAATACACCTTCTTTTATTTTCAATGTCCTAGCAATCCAACTATTAATTACTAAACAATATTTTGACAGATCTTGTAAAGCCCACTACAATATCAACTCTGTGAACTCTTATCCAAATTTTGGCAATACCATGCGAGTTCAATTTTCCACGAATCACACATTCATTAAACAAAAAGCATATAAATTTTCTTCCTCTTAATTTTATATTTTCCCAAGTTTTTTGCCCTGTCTCTTCTCCTGAGTAAGTTCTAGTGCATAGACATTCTTTTCTAAATTGTTCTGTTTCTAGAAGTTAGTTTAAGTCCCCCTTAAAAAGTCTTAATGAAAAAAAAAGGAAACAGAAGGGGGGAAAACCAAAACAGTACAGTTTGAGAAGTGCCAAATTTAGCTGAAGAGAAAAATCTTCCAATGTGAATTTCATTCTGTGAGAGGGATATTTTAGCAGGGGAACCTTTTAAGTCATGTTCTGATCAGAAGCATAACACACCATAAATACAATAAGCAAAACCCAAGAAATCCTGAGAAACAAGGAAATTCTCAGACTGCCACGAAAAACCAACAAAAACCTCAATGTAAATTGCATGAAGTTTTATATATGGAAGTCATTTATGCCAACTGGCAGCCCTCTTGGATTAGCTGTGTAGTCTGCAAAGTTCCAACTGTTCTGACTCTTCGCCAAAGGCTTGGCCTGTTAAACTTCTGAAAGGAAACATACATACACACTTTGTGCATTTTAAATGCTCCAACAGCTCATATCCTTGATCAGAAAAAGTTTTTAACATTACTGGTTGGAGCAGAAAAATCTTTCATCTGTATGAAGGAAAAGATTCAAATTCCTACTGTCAGCTAAAAACACATCTTTAAAACTGGCAGTTGCAGATTCCAATGAAGAAAACCTAAGTCAGTTTTCAATTTCATTTTATGTATTTCTGCAAACACAAAATGATTTGAATGTTCTGCCTCATTGCTTCATTTTTGATCTATTTCTTCTACTACTGATAATTTAAGTAAAAAGCTATACTCAGTGATCAGTGAACTATCACACTCAAAGCTCCTCTGCATTTGAAAGCTAATTTGGTTTAAGATGGAGGTATGACTTTACACTTTACACATGCAGTCTGCATGTAAAGGCAAGCCTTTTTAAAATAATAACAGAATAAGAAAGTCTCATATAAGTCTTTCAAGTTTTCCTTACTGTAGTACACAAAATGCATATCAAATATAATTCAGTATGTAGAAGTGGGAAGTTCTAGTAGAATTACAGTCTCTTGCAATGATAACATTGCACTTAGAAAAATCAATCTACAGAGCAAGACCATGATAAAAATTAAAGGCAAGGAAATCAAAAGTGACTTATACAGTGCCTTTATTTCCAAGTACTCTGAAAGAGGTAATAAAGAGGTAATAAAAATCCAAAGGTTTTATGGTTCAAAAAACACATCACTGTTTTCAAACCTCCTCTGCTACCACAAAGACAAAATACTCTCCTGTTCTGCTGTAATTGCATGGGACTTAACTGAAAAGAACAAGGGAAACACTGTAAGAAGCCAGCAGAGCACACTGCGGGAAGCCAGCAGAACACTCCTGAAAGCTTTCCAGATGTAAACTTCAGTTGCCATTCACCTTGGATTATACTGAGAACGACAGGAAGGACCACCTTCCAATATCAACTCTCAGGTTTTCTGAATGACTGCACTAATATTTTCCAGTCCATTTGAAGGCTCCAGAAAAACAAAACATACACTTGAAGACACAAGCAACAAGAACTCTGGCAGAAGCTGTTTGTCTCTGAACAAGGGAGATAAGAGCTGACCGACTGTTCCAATTCTCCCCTAAGTCCCATTTGTTACATCTAGTCAATGGAAATATCCATTCTAATTTTTCAATGATCTAAGTGACAGCAAGCTACGTAATGCTTCTCAGATGACCCTTGCAGTCCTTGCTGGCTTTAGCATCGAAAAAAATACCTGAAATCACATTCTTTATTTACAGTTAGAAACAATTATTTTTACTTGGAAACTATGTATGGGATTGAAATCCAAAAATGAAAGAGGATCACTTATAAGACTGGCAAGATGCCAGTTCATCTTTTCCTACAGTAAGCACATACAGGTTTCCTTCGGCATCTGCCATGGGAAATCCCAAAAGTTAAGGGACTGGAAGTTTATAAATCACAGATCCTATCATATGCTGCAACAGGGGTCACAATTTGGGAAAAGAGAGAATCAAGAGAAGAGCTGTGATTGAATTCTGTGATACCTGTTTAAGAGGAAAAAGATGACACATCCAGAGAAATGGGTATATTTTACGACTTAAGACGTTTACAATGATGAAGTAGATGGATAAATGTCAGTGGGATTTTTTTCCAAATTCATTGAACTTTCATTTTTTGTCTCTTGATTCTCACACCACACCTGAGTTTTCCTTTAGCCTATCTCTTCAAATAAATCTAATCAAAGATTAGAAAGACAAACCACCCAGTGACTACAACCACTGTTGAAACTTGAACCAGTTATAACATTAATGGTGTATGAATTAACTGAACCTGATAACAGAGTAGCATTGCTTGATCAAGTGACAGTACTCAGTGATAGCATTACAGTCTGTGGACATCAGTGGGACAGGATTTGCAGCCAACATAATAACTTTTATCTGATAAACTAGCAGCACTGGAAAAAAGCCAGACAAGCCTTTATACAAGCAAAAGAACCCATTTATAGAAAAATTTCTCAGTTATTTTCACTTTATACCAACTGCCTAATGCACATCATTTCTCTACCAACCTGGCATAATGGAACTTGTGAACATGCACAGTATCACTCAAAGATTGCCCTCAAAACAAAGAATTCAAACCTGCAAAGATTTGTTTTAAACTAATATACAGCATTTTCTTCTAATTTAAAAATGTGTTAATTCAGTTCTCTTTAAAAGAGCACAAAAATAATTGTGTCAAAGCTGTAAAGTGGTATTACCAAATTTCAATGGAGTAAATATTAAAGTTGATCTATGAACACACACAAAAAAAAGCAAATGGAACTTTTAATGGAAATGCTGACACAACTTTAACTATGACAATGTTAAGAGTGCTGCTCTAATAAATCTGTCAGTTTCTGTAATACCTACGACAACCCCATTAATATGAATGATGTACACTTCACATAGCTTACTACATACCAACTGCACAAGTTATATCATCTTCATTCCCAGTAACAAATCAGTAATCAATATTTGCAAAAGCAGACTAATCCTTTGCAAAATCAGTGGTTTAGTGATTGAAGAGTTTGCTCAATTTACACAGTTAATCCCTCTTCATCTGCTTGAGCCCTCTATTTATTCCAACCACTTACAGTGGTAGCTGTAGCAGATTAATACATCCCCCTGTGCTAAACATGTCTTGACAATTGACCCAGCATATTGCTGTCAGGATAATCTTTACAAACACTGAGCTTTTCTTACCAAGCCTGAAGGCAACATTTAGAAATCAGAAGTTTACAAATACTCTCAGAAAGATCCCCTCACATGTATTATCACTACTCCATTTAATTATTTCTTTGAGACAGCATCTACTGTCATATTTTATGGACCCAAAAAGTACCCTCCCGACCTTTTTTTTATTACTAAGGTTAAATTTACTGTAATTATGAAGTCACACAAAGGGGTTTTCTTAATCAAGAAATTTCTACAAAAACAGAAAACCAGCAGGAAAATAATGTGTTGTAGCATATTGCTCAGTGAAAAAATGAGATGGCCATCTGTGTAAATACAAGTAAATTAGCATCTTTTATTAAAAAAAAAAAAAGCTGAAGTTGAACTAAATTAAGACGACACAAATAAAAAAGTCACCATGAAGCCCATAGTGAGAAAGTAAAAACCAATAAACTGTAATTAAAGAGAGACAAAAATATTTAGTTACACCTACATATACCTCTGTAGCTCTCAAGTTTACAACATACTTGCATAGTCCTTCAAGCTTTTTCTCCATTTTGAGATTTCTACCCTTACAAGAGGAAAATATTATTCAAAGCATATTTTTCTAAACAACTAAGAAGAATTAACGTGAACAGTAGTCCCAATTACACATTAAGTTCATATTAATCTTTCATATCTATGAAGCTATTCATGCTTAATTTGCCATTGTATACAACAGTAGAAGATAAAAGATGCAAATAAATTGACAACTTAAAGGAGTAAATCTGAAAATATTTTATAAGGTACAAATGTAAGAACTTATATTTAAGGATAAATAAAGTAAAAACTTTAAAAAGCTAATTTGCATGATCAATCATCATAGTTCTTATGGTTCTTGGTAACTCATTTCAGAGAAGCATGATACTGTATCAACTGTGCAAGGCATAACAATTTTAATGTCCATACAGAACTAAAGCTCAGTGTTAACTGTTTAATTCTTAAAATTTTCCTAACAGCAGTTCTTGATCTATGGAAAGGCAACACAAAAAATTTGCTAGGCAGACCAAGGTGAGGGTTTGAGTGTTTAAAAAAGAAAGTAAGCATTAAGAGAAAAACGAGTGAGACTGATGGTCAGAAGAGAAACTGAAACATGCTGGTTTGAACCATATATTAATTACTAGCCTACAGAACCTAAATTATCCAGCTGGCTCTAGAAAGGCAACCCAAATTCAGAAATGAACTTAAACAAAACTGGCAGAGCACAGAACGCTAACTTAGTCATCAGATACAGTCACAGCATACATCACAAATTTGATGCGCTTGATTATTTTATGTATCACAGGAGTAAAAAAAATGAAAAACCTACAGTAGGAGCACCAACCTGAGGGGGCAATAATGAACTTCAACGCTGAAGGCCATCAAAGTGAAGACCAACAGAACATTCTTAAACGGATGAACAACCCAAAAATCAGCATATTCCATTGTTTCACTGTCTAAATTCACCTTGTCTTAAAACACAAAAATGCGACTAAAAACATGGTACAATATGGAACAGCCTAAAGTTTATTACTTACTTCTTAAACACAGAAAGGTGAAGGTGTCACTGTTGAACAATGACACTTGAAGAGTGAAAGATGTGAGCTGCAGCACAAAACAAGTCAGCATATGGGAAGAAAAAGAAAGAAAAACAAAAAGACACACCAATCTCTTTCTTCCACCATAAGAAGCAAATAACTTTCTAAAAATAAGAGACTTAACTAACCACCTGAAACTACCTATGATGATACAGATGCAAATACTGAATTTCACACCAGTGTCATTCGTGGCGTCCACTTGAGGTCGAGCAGAAGAGTAATTATCCTACACAGTACACTGCAGTACATAAAACACTCTCTACGCAAGTTCTGCAAGAGTTTTAGCCAATTAGAAACTAAAACTTACAACTGAAATAATTTTCTAGAACTAAAATTCTAGATCTCCCCTTGAGGCAAGTCATTAAAAAAGGATGAAATCTGAATCTTGTTAAAAAGCATACTAGAATGTAAGTCCATTAGAAAAAAAAGGCATTGTGTAGGTATGTGAAGGATTATAAATTGCAGACTGGCTCAATTCATTAATTCTTCTTCTGTTATTCAGATTTTCGTAAGTCGAAGCTCACTGAGCTGGAAGCTGTGGCACAAAGTATTTTTTTTTAAGATTCCATAATACAGAATATGATCTGGCTTAGGAATTTTAAACCTCTGGCAAAACTCACAGGGGACTCCAGCAAAGCAATAATGTTACAACTCAAATGTAGCTTCAATATTTAATTGGATTATGGAAAGAGTGTCTAATTTGTAAAACCCCAAGGAATCAATGGAAAGAGCAATTGATGTGAACACGATGAGTGCCCTGGACATTGCCTCTATGATCAAACAAGAGGGTTTCACTTTACCCTACTGACAATTCTCCTAGCTGATTAGTTGAAAAAATCCAGCCGTACTTGGTTTTGACTGACCAGTGGATGGAGACTGAAACCAACACTCGAGAGGTTTTTCCTGAAAGCTTCCAGCAACACAGCTAAAACACAGAGTTTATTTAGCCACTCACTACAGTTCCTTAAAAAGATGCTCCATGGTACATCAAAATGCTCACTCAGCCTTCTGAGATTAATCTGATAGCCTTCTCTACTCATGCATTCTTCTGTGAACCATTTGGTTTTAGCAACTAGAATCAGAGGCTGCTAATTTGGTCTCTAAATGTGAGTGCCAAAAAGAACAAACAAGTAAAGAAATGCCATCAAGGTCTGCAGCTAGAGCAAAATCCTAAAATGTATTAGACTTCTGTGAACTCTGTCCCACTGCCATTCAGTGAAATTCAGTGAGGAAAAACAGCTGGGAAGACAGAGTAAGAATTGGTATCACCAGTGAAAGACAAAGCAAGACCAGACTCCTGATGTGCAGCACTCCAAGGTGCCAACGAATGGCACACTGCTTTTGCCTCCAAATCCATGGTGAAGAGCTGAACTAACAGCAGGATGGAGAATGAGCTCCAAGTCTCTGCACAGCTCAGCCAAGCAGCCGTGGCTCATACCTACGGCCAGGCTGCAAAAACGGGGAGAAGGAAACCAGCTGGAGAGATCAGACTGCAGGTGGCAGAGCAATGGCAGGACTGACAGGCCAGAATGCTGAAATCCTGATGCAATTTCTGCAAAGGCAGCAAGAGTCATGAAATAGTGCCTAAGGTGCCGTTATCCCCTTAAGGCACACCAATCCTGTGGATTCCTCCAGTATCCTATACCTGCAAGGTAGCCCATAAAACAATGAAGACTATGGGATTATAGGGTTATAATTGGTTTAACAAGATCTTTTCAGCAGCTGACAGGCAATTAAGTCTTCAGTTTAGCTCTAAAATATTTATTCAGACTTTCCAACTGCATATAAAGACATGTCTCTGAGCACATCACAACTCCCATTACAAACACTAATGACCTCTTTTTAGGACTTTTAAATAGCTTTCATACAGGTGATGTAGAAGATCATGCATGATTATGTCAGGTTTTTTGTACGAAAAAAGATATCCAAAAAAAAGTTTCAGCTAGTATGCATCTTCGCCAAGAATGCTGTAGCATGGTGTATGCTTACCTGCATTTTGAAGAACAGCTTTATAAATATTATATATTCTAAGTAGTTAATGTAATCTGATTCTCTTTTTTCAGTATGTCATTTCATCAAAGATGCAGAAAGTATTTTGATTTTAGACATAAACATGCATATATGATGACTAATCATTACATGTTTCACTACACAGGTCCCTATCATGCAGAAATAGGAGTGAAAAGATACACTTCAAGGAAAATTTTGTGTTGAAAATGATCAGTTGATTAGGTACAGGGCAAAAGAAAAAATATACAGAGGTTGTCAACACTTCTGTCATGTACAGAAAGGAAAATTAAGAGTCATTTGTTATTCTCAGTTGGAGAGGTCACTAGTGTTATCTTGCACATGATGATTTGATGCACTACATATGATTAATGCTTGTTTAAAGGACACTGCCAAGGTCTCTAGGTCAGACTATGACCTTCCATTTTTTTCAGATATCCATAAACAGAATATTAATAATTCAGTAAGTGCTTTCCTCCCTCTTTAAAATATTTTAATCTTCTCTGCTACTACTAAAACAAGACCAATAGTAGAAGGTGATAAAATAGCAAGAAAGAAAATTCCAGTAAGGAAGCATTTGCTTCAGAATCATACTTGTTTTGTATTATTTTAAATTACTGGTGCATTTGTAACTATCACTTTCCAAGACTTTCTATCCTAACTGCATAGGTTTCCACAACCTCATGTAAATGCATGCCTTGATGTTTTGGGATAAAATTGTGTATGCTTCCTCGAAGTCATTTTAATTCTTAAAAATTTTAAAGACAAAAGCAAAGTGAATGTACTCATTTTTTCTTAAAAGCAAATTCTCAGAAGTCACTGAGATGTTGCATGTTTACAGGACATGTACAAATTGTATTTTTTAATTGAGTACTTATATGTCCAGCTAGAGCTTTAGTTCTCTTAAAATTTATATATAAATACACAGTAAAAATGTTATTTTTAAAAAAAAGAAAGGAAGGAAGGAAAGACCAAAACTCCTGTGACTGCCTCACTATTCACAAATCTTTGGAAAATGAACTGTTGTCTGAATCATGCTTGGAAACCTCAACTTTATAGCAATATAATTTTCTGTGCATGGATATAGCAATAGTTAAGATGGAAAGTCCAAGATCACCTTCAAATGAGGAATAAGCATTATCACTTTTTTCCCTTTTAAAACACAAAACATTCTTAGTAGTAAAATTAGATTTTTCAAAAACTAAAGAGGACTGCAAAATTTCTTTCTAAAAGATTTTTTCCCCATAGCTTTCCAGCAGCTTTAAGAGGAAGAGTCTTTTATACATCATCATTACACGGCACTTGCTTCAGATTTAAAACTATAACTCTATATTTTCCCCCTTAAGGCTGTACTTCCAAATTTTTAATAACAGACTGCTTGCTATGTTGTCCATGTATTATTCTGCTTTTCCACAGGGTAGCAGTGTGTTTCAGAACAAGGCCACCACTGTGGGAATATGAATGAGTACACAAAATCCCTGCAGAAAGCAGCTGTTCCCTCTTGTACATATGCAAATGGAAGAAAGCTAAATAATGAGAGCAGCTTCATTTCACAAAGGCAGACAACAACAGAGCCAAAGTGGACTACAACAAAGTTTTTGTAGGAAGCAGTGAACTGAAGTCTACAAAAAAGGATGAATTCTTAATATTATCAGTCATAAGAATCATGTTTCTTAGGGAAATACTGATTCATGGCTTGCAAAATTAATCCTCAAAATTATTTTTAAAACCTAAAGACAAAGGCATCGATGCATCTTTTCTAAGACACTGAGTTTATTCAAAAAAATTATCACTTAATTAAGGCAGAAATCTGGACATTTTTTTCTCCCCAATACCATCAGTCTTATGTATGACCTTGGACAAGTCATTGAATCTAACTCAGTTTTCTTGTCCATAAAATGGAGATAATACCTCTGCCCAGGGCTAGTGGGAAGCTAAATCCATCGTCCATAAACGTGATTTGAACTAGCAAGGTAAAAAGGCTTTATCAGTGTTACGTACTGCTGCATTTTTCATTGCTTTTAATAAGCCTAATGAAACCATGTAAATTTTGAATGATAACATTAAGCAGATTTTCAGGCCAGCTCTTGCTAGAAGTAAAAGGCATTACAGATTTCTTGAGATGACCTCGATTTGAGCTCTGACAACTAATGGCTGAGTCAGAACATTGCTATGTGAAGTACTGTGAAGAGCCTTCCAGATGTCAGTTGTTCTAACAGGGGACCGTTTATTCAATACTGGAGAGCGCAGTTGCACCAGTGATAGAGGCAAAAGAAAAAATGGTTCACATTTGCTCACTGGTGAAAGAAAAAGCAATACTAAAACCTTTCAAAGTTTGTCACTGGCATTCATTAGTGAAGCTTAGTACAAACCACGCTTTTCACAGAAGCAAGTGAACAGAAAACAACAAGAACTAATTTATCAAACCAAAAACACACAAGCCACAGATTAAACTGCACAGTTCTCCAAACTGATCAGTTACAATTCCTTACCATAAAAAGCTGCCACCACAACACCAGCAGGATTTTGGTAATAATACATATGCCCTGAACTCAAAATCTATAAAGTCCCTTTGACAATATGTCTTTTGCAACAACATTGAGTGTTACACCTGATCCTCACCTGACTGAGATGTGATTAGGGCCAACACAGCTGGTGCTCTACAAATGAAATGTTATATGCATTTTTAAGAAAGAAATCTAGGCTGAAATTATTCACCTAAATATTCACCTAGTCTCGTCTAAAGAGAACATCCTTGTCATTGAAGGAGTCCGTGAGCAATACAAGGCTAAACTTTAAAATTCAGAATCTCTGGCATTATTCTTTTAGAGGCCTATTCCACAAAATTGAAGAAATAAAAATAATTCTATTTTTAGTGGCACTGAGTTTCCTGTTTGTCCTGATCTTTACTAGAATTGACAGGTGTGCTACTTTGGGCAGTCTAGTGTCCAAATTGGGCTACAATTTTGGCCATCATCTACCACCTTACTGCTTTTGGTGCTAAGCTATGAGACTTGTGCAGATATCAGGCTAAACTGCCAGATGCCCCAAGCCCCCAGTCTAAGAGTTACTACGTTAGCTAAAATCACCTCTACAACACATATACAAAAAGGACATTTTTGATGCTGTGTCACACTTGTGGCAAATGCCATAGAATAAACTGAGTCTGCATGAAGGCCTGTTTTCATGATGAAGTATCCCAACAAACAGGAACATCAGCTGCTGAAGCATTAAAAACTGCTACAAAAAATGCAGGCTTTCTTTCCTATAAGAATATCTTAAGAAAGAGAAAATAACAACAGCACGTGAAAACAAGCGTATTCCCAGACATTTCTGCAGTGGATTCTCCTAAATGTTGCCCATATTTTTTCATGTGTTTCTGTGACCAACTTTCTAAGTCAACTAATTCAAAATTTTCACTTTGCTTGGGAATGAAACATGTGGCAGTATTGTAACAAGATGTCACAGTCAGTTTTTCCTCTCCCTCTTGAGACACAAGAGAATTTCTGATCCCAGAGCAGATGTGAGAACATCCAGGAACTTGTGTGACTTCCTTTGGTTTGCCTCACTTTAAGCACCCATCTCTCCTCATTTCCTAATCCTGTTCTAACCTTCAAGATGGGAAAGAGCAGTAAGCTGCAATGGCAGGTTGTGAAAGCAGGTACAGGACACAGGAAATAGGCTTCCAATCCAAAGCTAGGAGCTGGGCCTGGCAGTACTATAAATCAATATACACTGACTACAGGAGGTGCCACCACGACTAGCAGGCATATATGGGAGAACCAGAAAGATCTCTGACTGCCACAGGTGAAAGAAAGCACTCGAAACAAAAGTCTGAAATTTAGGAAACTAATTTCTGTCATAATTTTTATAGTTTAAATAAAATTTCAAGGAAGAACTGTAGCCTCCAAACTTAAATCCAAATGGTTACTGTGGAGCCCTTTAGCCAGAAGAGACATGCTTTTTAAACCACAGCTTCAAAGCCATCAAGTCTGGGACACACTTGTTAGAGCCTGACTTGACCATTTGATTGACCACAATCACACTAGTATATCAATCATCACCACATCAAGAGTGGGCTGTTGAGACACATCTTCTCTCTCACCACTAACATCAACCTGAAGTATACTTTTAACAGATACTTCCCCTTAGGTGGTAAGAGAGTAGATGGAGGGTCTTCTGGACACAGCAGTAGAAAAGATTAATCTCTCTCCACTCACTTCTAGTGAGACATTAGTAGTTTACTACCATAACCACATAGATTTGCCAGAGATCTCTAACAAAAATACAGTAATACATTCTTTTTGCACAGAAGCTGGATGAAAAATGTACTTGCAAGAAACCACGTTTCCCAACTCACTTCTTTCTATTCCATCCATTCCCTTTATTGACATAAGTATCTATCTCTGGCAAGACCCCTCTTCTGCACCAAGTCTTACAGTCTTACTCCTGTGCAGTAATGTGACTTTCCATGCTGCTTCCCGTTTTTAAACTCTCATCATTTCCCCTTCTTTATCCCTGCTTTCTCCATCTTTTCAGTCCCATCTTCCTGAGGTCCTTCTCTATTTAAGGGTCTCCTCCATTCACAAAGGGCTGACCTCTCTGCATTAGCCAGATCACGTTGTGCACTCTACTCCCTGTCACCTCTTCACATCAGGGAAATTCTTCAAGCGAGCTCTTTATTCCTACACATGCCCACTCTCCTGCCACAGTCCTCATCCCAGGGTGAGCATGCCACCTCCACTGGGCACAGGTCCTGTTGCCAGCTAGACCCTCAGAAACAGAATCCCCAAGCCATCTGCGCAGAAGAGCAGAGGCAAAAGGGTTGTGCAGGTGTCAGGAACTGTGCTGTAAGACAGGTCAGTTGCTTCAGGGGGAGCCACATCCAGCCCATAAATCAGAAACCACCTTTCCCCTGGGTTATGACATTCCAAGGAATGAGGTAAACATAAAGATTTGTTGGCTTTACCCTCTCTTTCAGTATTCTCTTTGATCAGCTTTGAACACATCTCATTAGAAGTGCAACAGAAAGTATCCTATTACTTTTCTGTCTTTAATATCCCTTTCTATATTGTGGCCTCAGTCTTTAGTATTATACTCTACCACATATACAGTTTTCTAGTATTAAAAATCTAATAAATACTTCAGGCCCCAAAGCACATCAGCAATTAAAAAGAAATAGTTCTTCTACCCCAGCAGAAGCCAGCATGAGAGGCATGACAACTGGAAAAAACTTAAATAATCAGCAAATCAGGCCTGAGAGTCTTTCACTTCATATACCTGCTCTTATTCCAGAATCATGCATGTATTTACCTAAATTAAACATCTGGCATAGGTCTGATACTGCTTTGTGGACGGCCCAACTACCTATGCAGAAGTAATAAACTACTGAGTATGGTGTGGTAACAGTACCATTTATCCTCCTGCAGTTCTGAATCAAGATGTGGATACATCTGCACTAGCATCCAATGCCAGACAGACAAGTTCTGTCCTCAAGGGCTGTAACTCCAAGGCTGTGCATTTACCATGCCCATGGTCTTTGGCCCCACTTCTCAGAATGGCCATTTAGCCCAGGGGCACTGCTGCAATGACAGCATTCTACTATTTATCATTCCAAGTCCAATATTATAAGCACCCTTACAAAAGTATCTTAGGCACCATGCTGAATTGTACACTCCTGTCTTCTTTATTTGCAGAGTACACACCACAACAGGACCCTATTTTGGTTTGCAATCTTTGAGTAACTGAGGAATGGCAATGGTAAAAATAAGAAGTGGTATACGTGGCAGACCTTATATCAACAGATTTGGAAGGTTCCATATATATATATATATATAGAGCAGACTCTCCTTTCAGCATATATTCTCTTGACACAGTTATCCTCAAAACCCTTGGGGCCAACCCTGATACGTATTTCATAACTAAGAGGCCTTCAGACAGCTATAACCAACTTCGGCATTTATTTATTCTAATATCATCTGCTGTGTTCATACCATATATTTTATCAGCATGCCTCTATGAAACAGTCCACCGCACAAAAGCAGGGCTGAGACACAGAGCAAAAGCCATTGCAATAAATGTAATTAGTACTGTAGCAATACCATATGTACTAAATGTACTTCACTATGAAAGCTTACACTGATCACTGCAACATAAAAATGTCCATTAAAATAACATTAATTGTATTTATTAGTACTGTGTCTCAGAAGACGTTAACTACAGTGTTGCCTATGCTCTGCTGAAAGACAGGATGTATCCAATTTTGCAGAAATTCTTACCATTCAGCACTATCTAAATCAAAGGAGGAAGTTTAAAAATAAAATTTCAGTCCATTTAAGATGCATGCACTGGTAGTAGCCAAAATACCCTCCAAATATAACACTAGATAAAAGTCTGCTGCATGAAAATCATTACAATCTCTTTCCTCTACTTTCTCCCAAGACAAGCAATCTTAGATTGCAAAGTAATTTTTAAAAACCAACCAAACAAAAACCAACAACATTTTCTTTACTGAATATTTGGTGTTAAATTCAGGTCAATATGGACTAAGGCATACACTTTCAATTGAAAATCCAGGGCAGACTGCCACAGTTGCAGTTCTCAAATGCACACACCTAACTGAACTGTTTATTCACAAGATGACAGATAATGACACAAGTATTTTCCTAGCAAATTGAGGCACACATTGCCAATATTTCCTAATGAAACCTTCACTAAATTCATTTAAGTCTTGAAAAACCTGTTCTGTTTTACAGTACATTTGGATTAAATATGAGGTCAATATATAATTTCCTATGGGGTTTGGAATCATAAATATAAAGCTTCATCCAGCAGTCTGTTTTACGTGGTACGTACACAGTTCTTTCATTCCAGGAACCTGCAGAAGACTGCAAAACCTGAAAAACTTTGCTATTACTTTTAAAAGGTGAATAATCACACTAAGCATGACAAGATGATTGCAGTGCTAACCATGGAATCTGATTTATCTTTTAAAAGATCAGTTTAAATCATCAGAAGTTGCATTTGGTTTTATTGGAGATTCATCATATTGAAAGCTTTTTGAAGAAAACAACAAAAATAGTTTTGTTTTAATGTTAAGAAGGGTCAGGCTAATAGACATAAATTATTTTAGTGCCTTAGTGCACCAAACACCTGTGTGCAGCTTTCAGTGAAGTGGTTGAATTATAGATAGTTTTAGTTTTGAAAAAGCAAAGCAATTTAACAAAGATGTAGATGACTTGTCAGACGTACTTAGCACAATGAAATTTGTGCTTGTGTAAATACAGAGATGTTAGCATCAGCCAGAAGGTTGGTCCAAACTGCAGATTCTTAAACATCATCTCAGCAGTTCCCAGCATTTTCCCTATATACTGACACTTCATGCAACTGCACCAAATGAGTAAATTTCTAGCTTGATGTGTTAATAGAATCAACTCTGCTGTGATTCCATGACACTGTTCAAAGAGGACTTGGGATATAGTATATTTATTTGTGGAATGAACCAGTATACCTGACAATCAGAGGGAAAAGCCAGATAAATTTAATTTCAACTTAACTAATTACAAATTTAAATATTAATCTCCAATTAGTACTTCTGTATTATCTCATCAGCAAGTGAACAACTTCCTTTAGCATCAGCAGACATTAAAACTGGACAAGGACAGAACATTTTCCTTAAGTCAACATCATTCTCTGACTTAGGCAAGTTTTATGGGGTGTTTTTCCACCTCTTCTCCAAAGGACACCACAGGAAAACAAGACACAACTTTAACATTCAGGCTTTACAGACTTGGCCATATGTTGAAATTGCTATACTCTTGAATTACTTTTCCTCTATTAGACTTTTTTTGTGCTTATTTCCCCGACTTTATGTATTTGTGAGGATATTGCCTCTGGAACCTATAACGATGTCCACTCTTCAAGCAATCACTGATGCCATAGCCTTAATTACATATACTGAAGCACACCAATCAAAAATGAAATGGAAGTCTATCAGG
>JANPWX010000172.1:2396523-2437601 GCA_024734555.1 Trochalopteron elliotii
CTCACTTGCAAGTTGAAGAGTAACTTTCATGAACTTTTCTACCAGTTTATATAAGCTATCTGTGATCTTTCAGATAGAAAGCATTGTACTGTTGCCTCCGGAATGTACTGTACTACTTTAGGTATAGTCTATATACTAGCCTTTAAATTGCACCATCACCTTTTTAATTAAAAAAAAAAAAAAAAAAAAAAAAGAAGAAGAAGAAAAAAACTTCAAATGAGCCAGTAAGAGAAAACTCACAGTTTTAGCGTCTGTATCAGCAGTTTAATGCACTTCTGTAACTCCTGAGGAGGAGGAGGTGGTGTTGGGGTTCTAAACCTAAATGATTTTCCTGATATTGAAAAATCAGAGCAGGATATGCTATTTTTAAACAGTTAAAGAAACACCAACATTTTCATATTAAAATAATATTATTAAAACTAAGACATAATACAAAACTACAAACACCTCTTGTACTTCAGAAGGCAGCATCAGTCTAAACCCAACCAAAGAGTCTTTTTACCATTTACAATAACACTCAAAGCCATGGAAGTTGTATACACATTAGGATGACATCTCTTAATAAATGATGTGGTTCTGAGGACAGGGGGAAAAAAGTTTACCTTATGTCCCCTTAATATCCATTTCAAATTGTCAAAAACTTCAGAAAGCTGGAACGTGTGAGACATAACGAAGAGATCTTACCATGTAAGCAGGAGCTAGAAAACGTAGAACTAGTCCTGGCTCTTAACCAGACTCCTTTCGCAATCTTGGGCAAGTCACAGCTACTTTGCCTCCACTGTTCCTCTTCATAACAGAGAAACAGTATTCACATCTTTTCTAGAAATGCTGTGAAATGTTGTTGGCTTCATTATGCTTGTCTTTAAAAAATGCATTTACAGGGAAAAACATTTCATTCTCAGGCCTGCGGTGCCACTGATTTTCCCCTGCCACACCCACACACTTTTTCAAAGTAATGTAAGCAGTTGGAGGGAGGGAGAGAGAAGGGGCGGAGGGAAGGTTCCAGCGTGTGTAAGACTGGGATGTCACATATGTATTGATTCCTGCATTTTAGAAAACTACACTACACTTTCTTCTGTGACTGCTTTGCATACCTTAAATTGACAGAGAAAAAGTGAGGAGAACACCATGAAGAGTATCCTTATGGTAAACGGTAAGATGACTCTGATTATATAAATGAAATTGTTTTCAAAAAAATCCATTTTTTTATTCTGATAGTGTTGCCTTCTTCTTTCTTCCTTTATAAATATAAAATCATGTCAAGTGAAAATGCTGTTTTATAACACATACTAATAGGTCATTGAAAACGGAGGGAGTTCCACCAACTCAAGTCAGAATTTCCTCAGTTTGGATATGCACTTTTTCAACTCTCGCTGTCACTCAAAAAGCAAAGGAGCAACTGTAAAATTCAAGTTATTTTAGTTTAAGGACTTACACTCTACATCTTTCTCCACATAAAGAACATGTGCATCCTGAAATGGTGAACAAGTAGCACATCAAAAGAATGCTATTAAAGCCTAAATATAGCAATATGGAAATAATAATAAGAAAGTGGAATTGCACAAAGTAATACTATTGTAGTCCTAACCACCTGGGTGTTTTCTTAGTTGACAGTTATATTTCTAGTAAAGGAAGAAGAGATTTCTGTGCACTTCCAACAGCCACAAGAGATTTAATTCCACTTCCTGTTACACACCTTCTGTACAACCTCGGTCCTCCACCAGTGTATTTGCACAACTGTTTCCCAACTTTTTCTCCCAGTTTTTAGTCTTATCCTGATTAGGTTTTCTGGAGCATGAAATTATTCAAATTCATACATACAACAGAAGATTCTAAAACTGCCTTGATCCAATGAAAGCAAGGTGACATATGCAAAATACATTACCTCATTTACTGGCACTTAGCCAGCTTTCATGGCTTTTTTATTCAGCTTCAGTTTGTCCATAAACTGATCTCCCAAAAGCAGCCAACCAATCTATGATTACCAACGAAACAGTATCAAAATAAAAATCTAGTCATTACATAGATTCATTTTTATATTGTTCCCCACAAATGTGTTTGTATATATAACATGCAAATGCACTCTCAGATCTCCCCACATAAACTTGAAATCCTCTAAAAATAACGTACTTTGACAACAAATTTTCAAAAACACCTGACAAAATGTTACCTGAGAACAACACACAGAAAGAGACAGTGAGACAAGTACTAATGCACAAGACACTTGAATCAACTTTTCATGAATTATCTGTACCATTACATGTCTTATATCACTACCCAAGCCCATTTCTGTGCAAGATCAGAGGTATAGTGAACAAATCAAATTACTAATTGCTGTTCTATTCGTTCTGGTTTCATTAGCATTATTTTATTTAACAGTACACGCCTATAAAACATACTGACAAGCAAATTTACCTCTGGATATGCAAGGGAAATACAACACATAAGGATAACTTGGTTCAAAGTATTTACAAATCACTGGCATATTACTTAGAACAATCTTACAGATGAAGAAACTAACACGAAAAAGCCATCAGAGCTAGACAATTGACTTTCAGTCACAAAGAATTCATTAATAATTCCACGAGGACTATCAGTATAATTATCAAACCAAAAGGACAAATTATGGCCACATCTACACAAAGGTAGGAACCAGAATAGGTAGCTATGTTGTAACCACACTTTTCCTTATTATAATGTTACCTTATAATAGCATTGTTCTGTTTTGTTTATTAGAAAGCAAGGGGAACCTAAACAACAAGCTAAAGCACTCCAGTTCTGAATGAAACAAATTTTTACTCAGTTTCAAGGTGATTTTTATCCATTTAGCTTGTTCAGTTTCATACATGTGATTTTCAGGTTTTTAAACATTTTGACTCAACAGATCTGCTTTTTGTACAATATTTTCACCTTCTTGGTTTCTACTTGGAAATTTTATTCATTAAAGACTATTTTTAATTTAAGAACTGAATCGTCTCTAATAGCAAATAGGGTGAAAAAATTCTCTAGCTGACATTCCTAATCATAGAACTTGGGAAAGGAAAAATCAGTTGAAAAAAAGATTAACCTAGAGACTTAATAAAGGCTCAGACACTCAAGGCCCTTTCCAAAATACAACAAGCAGCTATTTGATATCAACACCATGTTATGAATCGCTGCACCTCATTATCAATCCTTGAAAAGGAAAACAAACCTCCCTCAAAATGTCTGTTTCTGAAGGACAAAGGCAATTAACAGGGGCAGGAGAAAAAAAAAATGACAGTGTACTAGACTGACGAGAATTTAAAGATGACATACACATTAGGTTATAGTTCCTAAATTAAGGCTTAAAGGCAACAAGAACTCTAGATTCCTCAGACCTGTTCAAAGTTGAATTTATCCCAGGTTGAAAACATCCAGGAAGCACAACAAAGCTGGATTAATTTCTCTTCTCAACATACACATTAGTAAAGGTAGAAACCCTTGTAAACTCCATCTTAAAAAAGGTAATAAAATGTTGCTAATATAAACATGGTAAGTGTCTTAATTATGGCCTCAGTCTACCCAAAAACAGACACAGCTATGCTGCCTTCAGCCTTCATACTATTCAGTGCTCTGCACATCTTAAAACACTCCTTATTTCTATCCCTCTTGAGCTATAAAAACAAAAATGAGCCACAATAATTAAATAAAATATTCTTTATATTTATTATGGCTATGTTCATACACAAGTCAGTCACCCAATATCTCAATGACTGTTAATGAAACTGAAAGCCTAATTAGCAAGATGAGGGGAATAACCCCAGCGTTCTGGCCCACCTCCAGTATGAATAATTGCTTCTACCTATGCAAAATCCCCCCTGTCATTTCAATTAGGTAAAATATTCCTCACATCCTGCTCTTTAACTGCTGGGTATTGTTTATAATGCCATTGTAAGAGCTGCTGCGTTCTACCCTGGGTACAGTTGCATTTTGGCAGTAATAATGTGGCAACTCCTACTTTTAGTTACTTAGTTCAAAAACCTCAGTTTTGCAAAAAGCTGTCTTCTATCAGAAAAAGAGCCAACGAATTAAAATAAAACCCCAACACTAATTTATTGTGCATCTATTAAGAACAGAAGTATAAAATCTGTGTAGAACACAGGGAACACGTTAACAGGTACTAAGGTACAAAAATAAGTCAATCAGGCATAAGCATCTCTTTAGCAATTCAGCAGCACAACAAGCAGCCATCTTATCAAACTATCAAAACTTCAAATGTCTCAGAATTTAAGCCAAAGCTAACACCTCTCACAAATGACTGTGAAATCCTACTAGTACATTTAAACATCCTTCTAAAAACTCATATATATACACACATCAAATTTAACAAGGAAGAGAACTAAGTCAGTCACCAACCAGCCCTTCCAGGGACTCCAAAACCACAGTTGTACCCATTCCTAGACTTTGCTTCCTGCTCACCAGTGTGCATCCCCTCAATACCTGTTCCCCAAAACAGCCACCAATTCACCCCAATGCTTTCATTTTCCCTCATTCCAAAATCTCCAAAATTCTCTTAAAACCCTAAAATTTCGATTACAATTTATTTTAAAATGTTCATCTGACTAAAAAAAATCCTAATTGAAAAAGGATTTAGAAGTTTTGTCAGTTTAATTAGCGTTGATTTAAAGAGGGACATTTGGGGCTTTTTATTGCTTCACCATACCAGAGTGTTTTCTTGCTGCTCTCTTTTAGGTCTGAACTGCCACTGAAATGGTTATTAATAAGTAAACTCCAGAGTGCTTACATTAGCCCACAGTCCTTTTATTGTTCACTCCTCCTTTAAATCGCCCTATCCCTTAAAAGATACAGTTTTAATTGACTATAAAATCCACTTAGAAAGGTACTCACTGGTTTGAATTATGAAAGGTAAAAAGTACGTTTTATTTAGGAAAATATGCAAGCAGATATCTGCAGAAATTCACATTAACACTAACTGTACTTACTATTTCATGAAACATTTCAGTAACCACATCAACAATTTATTGTTATTTATTGTTACGGCAGTACGGAAGCTTCCACAATAAAATAAAGATCAGGAGTGAAAAGAGCTGTAAAACCATCTAAAGAAAGTTTGCTTTTTTCTTGTCCTGGCCTCCTAGGACTGTAAATCTTAGGCTTCCTTTTTCCTAAATTGTCTTCTTTCAGGGATTGCCAGTGTTATAAATACCTTTGCCTTCTACTGACTAGACACATTTTCTCCTGTAGACTCACTTCCTGTGGGAAATGTTACATCCAAAATTACGCACATACTATTAGAATTGCAATCACTGCCACAATTCTTTTCACATATTAAAAAAAGCACTCAGAATAGAACAGCTTTCAGTTTATGATTATCTTCTCTAAAAAAAGAAGAATATCACTCTTGCATAGGAAATAGCAATACACATATAAAAAAATTATTTCAAAATACAGTAGAAAATAATTTCTGTTAAGTACACCTGCTGGGGAAAAAGCTGCACACACCAATGATTAAGCTTAAGTGTGCATCTGTCCTTTAAATATGCATAGCAGTAATAGCTTAAATGCAGTTCAAATCATGGCCAGTCCTGCTACATATAAAAATCTGCACCAGGCAGTGCTAAATTAAAAAGCACCTCTGATAAGTTTACAAAAGACAAAGAAAAAATTGCTTGTAAACTCCTCTGCATTGCAAAGATCTCTTTTGTCTGTCAATCAACAGAAAAGTATTATTCCACCATCACAAAAGGCAAACCTTTGGAGGCAGTATAGGTCTGTGTGTTGTGCAAATGTGCAGTTGCTAAGAAGCAAATATGCTTCTCCTCTAATCAAATAGCCCAGCTCAGCAATGCTGCTGGCTTGGGGCAAGAAGCAAATTCCACCAGCCACAAACTTAGAAACAGTCTTGAATTATTTGTTGCTGACCGCTGGCTGAACCCTGTCCTGATGAGCACCATCACCATTAGCCACTTCTCAGTGTATTCCATCAACCAATGGCAATAGCAGCATGCTACAGCTCAGGCTGCAAGGAATTGATCAAACAGGGTAATGAGACTATTTCTTCATGGAGGTTATTTTAAATGAATATAAATATTTTCTTTCTACATAATTTGCCACAAAAGGTCACTGAACTCCCTGTGATTCTAAAGAAAAATGCTGTGGTATCCCCTTTATATATTTGAGTTAGGATATAGCCAACAAACAATTCTGGGCATTTTTGATGATCGTGTAAATCTTAATGAGGTGGCATCCCAGACAATTGATTAGCAGCAACATTCTATCTTCACATTTACTTACAAACAAAAAGAAGATTTGATGCTATTTTAGAAAATCATGATATACCCATGCCCTTAAAATCTTTCATGAGAGAATATATTCCGTGAGACTAAAGACTCACACTTTTGCTATTAACAATAGATCATGCATATTTAGCTATGCTTGCCTTACTTTGATATTATAGCTCTTTCTATAGATTCTTTCAGCTGAATTCATATGTTAAAAATACCCACTTTGTGTCTGAGTCATGTTACTGATGAGACCTGCATTCAGACACCCTGTCTGTTGTAGCTGTTTTCTTTTAAAAGCTACTATAAAGAGACATCAGAAGATACTTGAAATTTAATTCAAAGCAACTGCTACAAAAATCCCATCAAGGCCCTCCTTGTCCCACCCAAGATTTTTAATCCTATCATTTCCAGTACTAGACAATTTCTTCAATGCTGGGAAAACATGTAAATATTGATTTAAATACCAGTCTAATAGCGTTTGATTAACAAAGGCATTACACTAGAATAGTACTAAGACTGTGACAAAGAAATGGTGCTTATTATTTTCTGCTTTTAGGGATAATAATATAAAAATACTCAAATAGGCCAACTAAATACAACTGTTCATGTTTGAGAATTTCCAAGATTACCTTGAATAACTTTATGTAAATATTTTCAACACAAAAGAAAATTTATATCTATACTCAGGGATAAGTATAATTCATTCATCTGAGGCGTAACACCTGAAAATGTAGGTTGAAATATAAATTTTTAAACATATATAGAGGATTTAAATTAGTTCACCTTCTCCTGATTAATAGGAGTTCACTTGCATAATAACAGAACAGGTTTCAGATTTTTTTTTTAATTCACGTATAATATTCAAAACTTGCTCTTTTTTTCTTCTTTCTTTTTTAAACAACATAGAATAAAAATGTGTAATCTGAAATTCTATTCCTCTTATATGCTTGGGATCCTCAGCTCCTCAGGTTTTTTTCTCCATTGAATGTCTCTGACCAGTATAGGAAACAATATTTAACAAAAAAAAAACCTAGCAAGAATATTAATAATTACAAAAATAGTTTAGATCAACAGGATTTTCCTCCTACTTCCCACCCCTATTAAAATACTATTTCCAGAACATTCCTTTCTAACACTTTATCAATACCATCATTATACGTTGTATGGCAGTGGAGTGCATCTAAGACTTGAATAGAATAAAGCAACTCAGATGTGTTTGTTCTGTTAAGCCACCATTTTTAAATCTTTTTTATAGAAAAGTTCACAGCAAAAATGAAACTGTAGTGCTGTGAGAAAAAAGAGAGCTTTGTTGCCTATCTATTCAAAAACATAAAGCTTGTTCTATCTGTAACACAGACCCTACAAATTCTTACCTTCATTCATAATGTCTTTTAAATGTAAGTCACCAAAAATAAAATAATTCTACATTACTGTTGAAGATGTTTAAAAATCTGTGTGAGGACATGAAGCTAGGACTATTCAAAGCACACAAAATCCAGAGAAACTATTTTCAACATAGATGAAAGAAGCCAATTTATAGATAAATCCTATTTTTTAATATGTTGAGTCCTAAATTCCATTGTAAAAAAAACAAACAAAAAAAAAACACACACGTGGTCCCTTACAACACAAATAAAAAACAACATTCATTTGGGGGGAGGAAAAAATCAGCACCCACTCGCAAAAGACGTCTCACCAACGGACTAACATTTGACAAAAATCAGTGGAAACAGCAAAGAAGCCAATACAACTTCCAGTGCCAAGGAGCCAGATGGCACTGCTGGAAAAATTATATCTACAGACTGGCAGCTTGATCCCATGATTATTGCCCAAGGGAGGAGGAAGAGGAAAACAAGAGGTATTTCAGTGTGATGGAGTAAATCAATTATCACCAGCTCACTATGGCATTTTCACATTATTTTTATACCACATTCTAAATATCACTCAAGTGAATGAGAGCACTGGAAGATTACAGCAGTCTGAAGCAGAAAAAAAGGTGTGCCATACATTAAAAAAGCAATATGTACTTAAATGTACTTCTGTCAACTGCATTACACAGTTCATATTTCCAAATGAAATTTGCAGATATATTGTCATTAATAAGTAAAAACAAAGTTTTTGTTTTGCGGTTTTGCTTTTGACCTGAAATTCCAAACATTATCTACAAAGATTACATACAAAAACATATCTGCACTTTTCAATACGACTACATTCTTTTGTGTATTTTCAACTCTTAACAAGCAGTTATTTTACAGCTACAAGTACCAAGTAATCATTTTGCTAAAATATTTCAAAAATCTTTGATCAAACAAGTTTGTGGTAGTAGCACAAATTATTTTTCCGATAAAATACAGTATTAAAGATAACTTCTGAAGAAGCTGTTAGAGAAAAATCAGTCCACTCCTACTAGAAGGAAAGCAGTTCTAGAAAACTAAAAGACAAGTTTTCCCCCCGCTACCTTCATATGCATAATATTCAAATTACTAAACACAAAATAGACAGAATTATAAGAATGTGTTAGACTGTCCCTGTGAAAACAGGCAAGGTTAGCATTTTTTTTTAATTGGAAGTCAATGACAACACTTGCATTAACTTCTTTTCCAAGAAACTGTAATAATAAGCCCCATTTCCTGTACCCATCCTTGCCTAAGAACGAATCCTATTACCTACCAAAAAGACTTGGACCACCTTCACTTCACTTGCCTTCAACCCATTTTCATTTTTATTGCACAGCCACATTCATAGTCTAAATATCCTTCTGCTCCCATTCATATTATTTCAACACTAATCCTTTTTCTTTACATCTTCAATGTAAAGCAGTGATGCACAAGTACAGATATGTGAAGGACATCATAAACTAACTGCACCTTTGAATATGGATTGTGAGTATTTATACATCACCCACATCCAAGCTGTGAATGCCCCATCCCTGGAGTGTTTAAGGCCAGGTTGAATGGGGCTTTAAGAACCTGGTCTAAGGGGAGACATCCCTGGCCACAGCAGGGGAGTTAAAACTAGATATCTTTAAGGTCCCTTTCATCCTAAACCATTCTATGATTCTATGATGTAGAGAAATACAAAATTTGACTGTTGAGTAACAAGCAAAAATTGTTTTATTTGAAAAACAGGATACCCCTGAAACGGTATTATCAGGCTCTGATGTAACTTGCATTAAGGAACACGTGTCCAGGTAGGCAGAGCAAATATACAGGACAGGAAAATCTCATTTATAGCAGAAGAGGTCTTTCTCCATTACGTAGTGTAGGTTCACTCATAATTCCTCACCCAAAAGGGGCTCAAAACTCTGACTACCAGCAATAGAGAAGACAAGACCAACACACTCATGGGATAATACCCATCATTATAACGATAGTTAGTGGTGAATAAGCTGCACCTAATATTAATTAAGAAATTGTAGTAGTAATTTTAGTTTGGAGAAAATACAGCATTTAGCAGTTTTAGTCTGCTACTCTAGTCTTAAATACTACTGTTGTACATTATCCAAGTAAACATCAATAAAAATTACTGAGGAAAGTATCACACTAATACTGCCTAGTGACCTAGATATCCAAAGAAGTATGGTTCCTGCTGAAAATTTTTCAAGCAGTGAACAATTATCTGCAACATCTTGAGAATGCCAGTAATGAACTTGTCCATTCAATGGATATCATGAAGATTTAATCTACTATGTGGGAGTTTATTTGCAAAACCATGCAATAAACCTTTTCACGACACATTTTTTACTTTTCCACTCAAATTTAATCACAAAATTCACAAATATTAATCCAGTGCAAGCTTCCTTTCATTTAAAAGGAAACAAACCCAAACTCACTAAAATTAATGCTTGGACTGCATGATGCATGATAGAAAACAGGCCTGTTTTGTTCTTGTTTAAGATCTATTAATACACAAAAACAGGAACATGGGAAAATCTTTTTCTGTTCATTAGGATTGATAAACACTTCATGCACGCAATAAATTAAATATGGGCACAAATTCTTAATCGCCAATTCAGAGAAAGAAATGCCAAGCTTAGCTTGTACTTACACTGCAAGGTTATACTTTTTTTTTCCAGTAGGTTCCTATATCCAGGGACCTCTAAAGCCTCATCCTTGACACAAAATACAAATTACCACACAGACCGTTGTTTTAGATAGTTCTGATCTAATCTAAAACAAAGAAAACGCTATGGGATTCTGTAGAGCTTTTTCTCTCCAGGATGTTTGTGACTACTACACAGCATTGTTGAAGGCAGACCCATTTTTCTGCCGTACATGGTAGATCTCAGGAAGGAAAAGATGCCTCTTGCCTTGAATGCTAAGCAGCATCAATCTGTTGGACTTGCTCTCCCCTCTGGTACCCACCTCAAGGTGCCACTGGAGTATTGTGAAGCCGTGCTATCATCTGTGACTGATGCATCTTTCTGGTTCTAGGAGGAAAGGACTAAGGAGCAGAATGGAAGCTGCCTTGCCACTACTGCTTGGCAGGAAGAAAGAGGAATTACAGGGAAATCAGAAGACAGAAATTCACTCAGTCGAGATAAAGCACCAATAAGATCCTAAAATCATAATTAACTGCCTCCAAAACCTACTTGTAAAGCTTATTGCATATTCAAGAGGCAGAAGGAAAACTTCTCCTCTTCCTTTTTATGTCAGCTATTTGTGATGTATAAGAACTGAACTAGAAGAACATTAGGCCAACAAGCAATACCATGTAAATAGAAAAATCTATTCAATTCAACTTTCTGGGCTTTTTTTTACCCAGAGTATTGTTACATATCTTGAATAAAATTATGATCTAATATGAAAAAGAAATGGGTTAAGCAGATCATTATTTAGTTTTTATTGTTGATATTGTCCTATGTAGTGGTGGAATATACATGGCTGTTTTGTTATTGTTCAGTCACTGAAGCAACATAGATGAAATAAAATGAGCAACAAACCATGTCATCTCTCCCATGGGAGAAAGGTAAATGTTAAAAGAACACAGGGGTTTATTGTTTGATGGGAAGTTTTTCATCATGATAATTAGAAGTTCAAACATTTTAGTATCATCAATTTGTACACACTGTTAACCTACACGATGCCATTTTTAACTTTATTGTTGACTTTATTAGGGCCAAATTTTCACTTAAAACTTCTGCTTCCTATCAGAAATTATTCCCTTATGTTCTGTACAAATGGTTTAAATCAAATTTAATTAGACTAGCTTCACATATTTACCACGCACTGTTTTATTTTAAACATCTTGCTTCTCCATCTAAGTCATTGCTGCTTTATGCATAGGTATGGATCCTACAAACAAACCAGCAAGCAACCAAGCAGTTCAGTTGTTTGTTCTTTTCATAAGGTTTCAAAAGCAGCTACTTGTGGGAAGTTACAAATATTCTATTCAGTCTTCAAAAATATTCATTACAGAAGGAAAAAAATATACTACTGCCATGCCTTTTATGGACAAAAGAGAGTCAAATGTCAACAGACTGACAGAGTTTAGGGTATGTATTCTCTCCAAGCAAGCACAGTGCAGCACTGGGACGAGCTGTGTGACGGACTGTGCAATTGCACCAGAGGAGATTTTTAGGAAAGATGAAACAGGTGCCAACCAAGAAACATCTCAAACATCTCACTATGAGTGACACATTGATTTCACTCTTAAAACCTCAGGAGGCTTTCAACAAGCAGTTCATCTTCTTTACAACTTTTAACAAAGTTAAAACAATTTCAACAAAGTTAGTACCCCCTTCTCACGTGTTAAACAAACAGATTTGCATCTGGGAATTTACACTCATATGGTTGGTCCCACATGTACCGATATCCTTAAAAAATAGAACTTGTTTTTTAAAAAAAAGCTTCATATTTTAAGTTCCTCTTCAGTATGTTTTACTTTTCACTATCAGCTTGTAAAAGATTGTATTCTGGGTGACATCTAAACTGTCCATAAATGACTCAGCCTAAATTTGTAGTGATTCATCCTTCCTCTGACAACCTCAGCACACCACTTCAGGAATTTTAGACTTCAATCTTCCTGCTTAAGACTGCACTGCTAATTAAATTTTTTTATTATTTTGAAAGCAACATTTCTGATCATCATATTACCTTCTCAGCCAGAAACACAGAATCATAATGCCCTTCAAAATTCTGACAAGAACTAGCATTCCCGCAAAATAAAGTTAGTATGCCAAAGTCCAGTCTTTACCCATTTTCCATATATGGGTTACTGCCCTCCTGCCAGTGCCTAGTAAGAGGATAAAGTAGAAGCCACCTCTTCTCACTGAAGATCAGCTGTCCAAGTAAACCTAGATCTTACCTCCCCTCAATCTGACCTTTTTTGAATATTAAGAGATATAAGGAATAATAAAGTACCTGGTTTTCTGCCTTCAATGAGATCTACCTGTGAGAAAAACAAGACAAATGAAGTTTCTCATTCCTTTGAATGGCTATCATGCACTTAAGTTCGTACCTCTCTCTCCAACACTGAAAGTAAATAACTAATCTCCTACAATAACTCAGGTAAACTTTCAGTGCTGTCATCCCCAAGACAACCAAACATCCTTTCCATATACATGATTATGTTACTAAAAAGTGGTATACCAAGACAAAACTGGAGGGATAAGGAGGGCAAAAGAGGAAGGGATAGAAATTCCTAGTTGTATTTTCCATTCTCCGACCTTTGATACCTTAGTTGCTAGCACTGCTTAACTGCCTCTGTGAGGAATAGTTTTTGCTCTAAATTAGTGCCTCAAAAATAAACTCAGTAGGAATGCAGTTGCAGAAAGTGGGAAAACACTTGTGTGTATGCACAAAGATAAAACCTTACACTGAACTCTACCTGCCTTCTTCAGTGACAGTATTCAAACAACTAGGAAAAATAAGGGGGGGGGGGGGGGGGAAGCTTAATCAGTATTTGTATTTGAGATTTAACATGTAAAAAGAAACAGCATGCAAAATTCAGTCACACAATTTTTCATTCACCCTTGATCAATCAAACTGCAAAATGTGATGCTCATATTAAGTAAATACTACAGATCATGTCAAATAGTTGGCTCCAGCCTGCAAAGACTTGTATAGAACTTTTCCAAAGCAACTACATGAAAACAAAGCACTGAAGCCTGTTGCTTCATCCAGAAATTGTAGCAAGAAAATCATTGCAGGAGCAAAAAATTTTGCCCATTTCCACAACAGCATTTTGATGACAAACAGTAAAAGAACAACCCTTTAATTCACCCTTTTTCCTCAAAGTTCTCCAATTGCCCAGTTTTGCTTGCTCCAGCCCTACCTTCCTCCACTTCAACTATGGGGAAATTTCATAAGAGATTCTCAGATTGTTTAAAATTTTTCTACTAAAAAGCATATTTTACTCACAAGCTATAGCCAAATACGATAATCTGAAGAGCATACAAGTCCCCAGACACATTTTTAGTACTTCTTTCATCCTTACCTTCTCAAGGCAACATTTCTAGACCTTCCATAGAAATGGGGATTATCTAAATTATTTCATTACACCGTTCAGTGTGATCTTTTAGATCCAGTAATTATCCAATTACATACTCCCTGCAGAGCCAAAGTGTCTCTTCATGTCTTCTTCAGAGGTCCACTTACAAAGTCAGAAAGTTTGGTCCTTTAATACTAGTGACATTTCTTACTGTAGAATCAAGTTACCATACCATATACAAAAAAAAAAACACCACCTACATATTATCAAAAAAGATTACAGTGTTATTAAACAGGAAAGTTTAAGCCTGCCATTGAACGTGTATTTAATACCTAGGAAACCTGAAAATTAAATGAAAAATAGCGACTTTTTTCCCATTTACTTCTCAACCAAAAGTAAGTTTGTTTCCAACCTGAAAGAAAATCTTAGTATTTCAAATTTAAAGTATTTTGGTATGCTTCGGTTTTTAACTAATCAAGACATATGTATTTCCCACTACATATATTCTTCAATACGCAGATGGAAGGAGAGTAAGAAATTACAAGACATAACATTGTTATACAATGTACTATACAAAAACCTGTCATTTAAGTTGCAAGAAACCTAGTCATCAATAAGTGAAAAAATACCTCGCTCAAAAATCAATTATGTTGAGTCTTTTGTATAGAGAAGTAGTACACCTTTCAGGCAACTGGTATTAATGAGCAGACATGGCTATAGAATCTCCATCTGTTTTTCTGACAAAGCTGTGACTACTCCAGTCTCTCATTGAAATTCCATTAATCTGGTGCACCAAGGACCAATGCGAAAATCAAAACTCCATCTAACCCTTTATCAGCTCACAATAACCTACAAGTGAACTCTGCCTGTTAGCATACAGCAAGTTATGATTTTGCTATCAATCAGGTTGTTAGCCAATAAAAAAAAAGAAATCAAGTTAAGACCAGAGTGCCTGGCTGTGCTGTTTTGTTTGGTCTGTCTTGTTTTTCAGTTTGTTATTTTATTTGGGGGTTTTGTTGTGTTTTATCCCCCTTCCAGCTTCTGTAGGGTGTCTGGACATGTAAGCCCATGCATCATTCTCTTTCATTGTGATTTAATTGCTGCCAGCAATCCAGTCAAAGCATCACTGAAGTGTGCTTGAATTTCATTAGATGATATAACTTATGCTACTTTCCTACAGTACCTAATAAACCATAAAGAAACCAAAACACATATGGCTTGAGGGAATAACTGGAAAATTAGGTGGCCATTTGGGAACTGAGTGAACTTTTGAACCAGAGGAACAGAGAAAAAGAAATATTAAAAGGAAAGACAGACTTAGAATGCACACAGAGATGTGGGGGTTTGACCTTTTCAGTACCTAGAAAATTACATTAGCATTATGAAAAATACATATCATGTTTAGAGTTTATAATCCATCAAAGTTTAGATACTTTGTTAGTGCCTACCATAAGGTAAAAGTCAAAAGGACAACATAACAATCAGATTTGACAAAAGGCCTTTAGGTGACCTGTGCTAATTTAGTTATCCCATACTTATTGTTAAATGGATTATCTCTCTTGTAATTAATACACCATTAGACAAAGGTCACACAAAAACTCCAGGATTTTACAATGACTGTAACATACACATAATACACTAATTCTTTATCTGTTACCAAGCGTGTGCCTTCACAATTATGTTTTGACAGTAATGCCGCAAAGTCAAATTGCGACACTTTCACGAGTCACACAAACCTTGCAGCCTAACTCAAGTATATAAAGAGAAATGCCTTGGGGCTTTTTAGCAGAAAATATATGTAGATGGTTTTACATAAAAATAGAAATGGACTCAAACATAAATAAAAACCACCTCAATTTGTTTACCTACAGATAGGGCCCTCTGTTAATGCTGAGAGCCTTAATCCTACACAATTCAGGTTTTAGATCTGTACAGAGCCCTGCTGCATGAACTGGTAATTACACAAGATCAAACATCTACCTTATAGACCCAGTTTCTTGAGTAGGATTTAAATATTGAACATTAAGAGACTGCTAAAAAACTAAAATACAGTATTAAGCGTCAACAAACCCATTTATGCCTATTAGAACTGAAACAAATGGCACCTCTGGGGATCAATCCACCTCATATAAGATTTTCCCAACATATATTTTCATACACAGGCTAGGTGGCTAGACTGGAATGATGGATTATATATGTTAAAATCAAAATGGTCTTGGAATGACACATTAGACATTCAAAGAGAAAAAGAGGAACACTGTTTACTCCAATAAATTAAGTATTTACAGATCAAAATTTACCACCTTCTCTCAAATTTTCTTCATGCTACACTCCCACTAGGTAATTAAAGAGGATTTATCATAAAATACAGAAAGACCAGCAAGGTAAAATCACCTCAAATATAAAAGAATTGCACCCCCCATATTTCTACCTAAACTGGTATGAATCAGTCAAGATATTGTTGAGCAGCTATTATACCTACTCTCACATCTTCCAAAACAGGCTAAAAAATTAATCACCCTTCTGTACAAACTCATACAGTATTTCACATACTCTTGCATCAGCACTCTCCAGCCATTCATTATCTAGGTTATGAACATTATCCCTTTTCTCTTGATTAACTGTTTTGAAACAATTCTATAATCATATCTCCTATTAAATAGTCATATAATTTTGTCACATACCCTTTATGCAATCAGTACCATGTTATTAAGTTATAATTAGAAATAATGATAAGATTATGCTTGTAAGCAAAAATAAATACATAGAAAGTTGCATTCATCTGTAGTTTTGAAAATTAGCTTGGGTTTTCTAAAAGCCATACTCAATTTGACTGATAATTACATTTCAACCAGAGAGCAAAAAGGCCTGGTTTTACTTTTTTTTAGTAGAAGATCACACTGCCAACATGCAATAAGATCAATTAAAAAAAAAAAAGTGTGATTATTATTGTTAGACATTTTACAGAGTTCTGGACATAAAAAAAAAATGCATTATTCTGAATCAGTGGTTAGAAGGTTTATCACTTATGCATGTACTTGACTTATCCCTGTTCTGCAATAGACATAATTTTATACCTCATAAAAGCAATTTATGTTTCCAAAGGGAATAATCTGGATAATATAAAATGTGGAGTGCTACATTGCAGGAAGCATATTTTCATTCAGCAATTGTATTTCGAGATGGAGCTGCACATTTTGATCATCATATCATGTCAGAAAACATCATTCACTAGTAAGTCTATCTAACTTCCAGTGCCACAAATTAATATACATCGTTAATTTATTTGTACAAATACCTAATTTACTGCCATATATTATCCATAGAAGGTGTTTGTATTATGTATACAATAAACTAATCTCAAAAATAGGGACACTATGTTAAAGCAAGCTTGTTAACTGTTGAAATATTCAATAGTTCATGTCTTCAGAGCAGTTGCATTTAGCATTAAACTTATTGAATACAAAATAAAACAACATGGAAAACAGCAATGAAGTGTAGACTTTTTTTAAATGCAAACCCAAACCTAAAATTTATATAACAAAAATGTTGTACAAAAGACTGTCTTAATGGAAGGAAACACTGTAGGAATAATTAATTTAATATTTAATGAACCTATTCTGCATGGAGTTTGCAGAAAAATATCAATCACATAAACTGTTTCATTATTTATTAGATAAATAATACAGTAAGCCATTAAGTAGCACAATAAAATTAAGCAAGAATCTGATAATGTTGAATTAACAAACAATTTGTTACTACAAATATTCACACTGGTTTAGCCACTGATCTATCTTTAAAAACATACGTATCTAGAGAAGATGCTTTGTTATCAAAAAACATGAGTTGAGAAACACCGTGTAAATTTGAGACGGCTTCACTATGCTCTAGGACCACTAGAGAGAGCTCTTCAGTTCTTTTAAAGGTTCTCGTAAAGGTAAGAAAAGTGTCCAGCTGTGCTGCTTATCTGTTTATCTGTTTTCCAACACTAACATTCGCATCACGAGGATCTGATTACATCAGATCATAGCAAACTGGCAAATCTAGTACTTTCTAAGGTAAACAGTGTCACATACCATCAGAAGGTGCTTCATCCTCCTTATCATATCGGTCAGATGCTATTGAGGCACTATCAGGAGGCGAAGAAAGAGGCTTCTCAGACTCTTCCTCATCTTCCAGCTCTGTAAAAGTCAATACACACTGCTAGTTAGATAGTCTATCACACAAACACACACAATAAAAGTATTTCCAATAGTAAGGGGGATATTAATTCCTGTCTGGAACTGAAAAAGTCCTATTTCTCATGGTCACTGGCAGACTCCAGCACAGCTGTGAGCGATGCCGTTCTAGGGCTGCCTTCTGACCCGATGTGTAAATGCTGCTGGAGCAGTTTCCCTAAACGCTGTCGTGTAATGAACCTGCTCCCAGCACTGCACAGCTGGCAGCTTGTGACAAGTGGGGAAAGACACACCATAGCAAAGAGTTGGGAAAGGGAAAACACTGGCAGAAGGAAAAAAGGAGAGCACCAGGCTCTGAAGTTCTGCCTGTCCTAATGCTGAATGGAGCTGCAGCAACTTCCCTCCCAGGAAAAGCCAAACTACTGCTGACAGCAGTGACCTCTGCCCACTTTTAGTTTTCTTCACTGTAATTAGGCACTGCCTTGCAAAACTGTGTGTGTATTCCTCCCATGAAACTAGAAGTGGAATTGCCGTCTGGCAGCACCTGGTATGAACCTGTGGCTTAATGCAGCATTCTGTTAATGAATTCCTTGCCCAGCTGAGAGCCCCACTGCAACAGATACAAAATCAGTGTCATGAACAAGCACAAAGGTCTGGGAAAGATATGGTGAAATCAATATTAGTTGAGGCTTTCACCTAATTAGGCAGAATTTAACTTCTTCCTGAAACTTAGTATTTTCTCAGATATGTTTAACACGTCTAGGCAAAGAAGAGGGGGGAAAATAACAAACTACACTGGTCCTTAAAAAACCAAATAAAATCTTGGTGAAGGAGGAAAACCTAAATATGACAAAAATCATCAGACCAGAATCACAAAGTTGATGCTCCAATAGATTAAATAGCCCTCAAATTTCTTGAAAATCATGTAACACTAAATTGTTCAAGTGCTGCCTTTTGGTATATACAAACACAAAAAGCTTTCCAGAGACATCCAAATATCCTTCTCTATTTATGTGTTCCCTTTTGGAACTCTGGATCAAAAAACTAATTTCTAAGAATCCAAAATAAACCCATGCATAGTGAAAATATTCTCCAGACATAGAAATGGCATTCATCAGTAGGATTGCCTAACCATGGCTGAATTCTATCCCCTCCCATTTAATAATGGAAATACACAGAAAATTCAGATACTATGTCCAGCAAGTTTTCCATGCAGTTAAAACAACAAAGCCTGATATTTGCTTTGCTGGAGTTCTTTACATTCAAAAGTAGTCAAACACTATCTAGGCTTTCCCTTCATTAATTTAGTATGCTTTTCTTGGGAAAGTTTCCTCCCAAGGTCCCATGCCATTCAACAACTGCTCTGAATCTGAACCTGACTCCAACCTATTTTTGACACAATCCTCTCCCAGTAGCAGACCAGTCATCGTGTTAATCTGATCAAAATATTTGCACTTCATCACACCTGTCAAGACAATCCAAAGCAAATTATTTCTCTCTAGAATTCACCTCTTCATCCAAACAGAAAAACACAGAGCAGATAGCACATGAACAGAAAATACGCCTTATTTATAACCACCATGATCATCTTTCACACTTAGATTCCAGAGACCAGTTGCCCATCTCTTTGCCTATATATATATATCTTTATTAGATGATACACTCCATATAAAAAGAGCAAATGTGATATTCACAACCTACACAATGCCAAAACTGGTCCACTGTTTTCCTGTCCTAAACTTTTACTAGTACTAGAATGCATAAAATATATGTGTATATGTAAGCCCTGGTTGTCAATCAAAAATGTCCTCTTATCAGCTATGCATAAACATGTTATCATTTAACCTTCATGAAAGTGCCAGCATAAATTTAAAATATTAGGCTGTATTTCTAGAAGACAACAGTTCCACAAACACCACACTCCAGCACATATAATCCATAGGCTGAATGGCAAACCTTAGTATATTTGAATGACTAAGATTTGTGGATGACAAGTAGGTGAGTATACAGGCAGAAAGAACATCTCCAGAGGGTTTTGTCCCAGTCAGCACTACACAATCTCTTCTCTAAGTTTGCATGGCTGCACTGTTACCTTGCTCTTCAACTAAGTCACCATACTACCATTTTCCAATTACACTTAGGATTTCAAATTCAGTAAACACTGGTGCTTTACTTTCATATAAAGAAATGAAATATAAAGGCCAGATGACCTAGGAATAAGGGACTGTTTAACACATACATATATATTTAGGGCATATCATATACCCATCCCAGACTGTGCTGGTTTGGCTTGAACAGAGTTGGTTTTTTTCACAGTAGCTGCTATCAGGCTATGTTTTGGATTTGTGCTAAACACAGTGCTGATAAAACAGGCATGTTTTAGTTACTGCTGAACAGTGCTTACAGTCAAGACCTTTTCTTCTTCTCACAACACTGCACCAGTGAGTGGGCTGGTGAAGTTGTGAGGGGACACCAGAAGTTGTGAGGGGACAGCTGACCCCAACTTGACCAAGAGGGTACTCCACACCATATGATGCCATGCTCAGCATATAAAGCTGGGGGGAAAAGAAGGAAGTAGGGGACGTTTAGAGTGATGATGTTTGTCTAAGTCACTGTTACTTGTGATGAAGTCCTGCTGTCCTGGAAATGGCTGAACACCTGCCTACCCAGGGCAAGTGATGAATTAATTCCTTGTTGTCTTTCTTGTGTGTACAGTTTTTGCTTTACCTATTATACCAACTTCATATCAACTCATGAGTTTTCTCACTTTTACCCTTCTGATTATCTCCTCTATCCCAGTGGGGGCAAATGAGTGAGGGACTATATGGGCTTTTAGTGGCCATCTGGCATGAAAATCATGACACAGTTATATACTGTACTTGAAACAACAAAAACCACGGCAACACTGCATGTTGATTCATAATAAAACAAGTTTCTGTTTAACGTCTAGACTATCCAAATTCAAAATGCTCTTAAAACAAAACAACCAAAAACAAAGAAAAGTGTTGAGAGTATTATGAAGAAAAATTAAAAAGAAAAATTACACACTCAGTGCTCTACATTTCTCAAAGCATTCTCTAGATGTTAAATCCTAAAGAAGGCTCGAAGACTTCCATAAAAAAAAGCCCTCACTTATGGGAACTGACAGTGGTCAGAACATGGATTCTTAGGCTCCAGGCAGTGCCTTGAAGCCTGTGGGAAAGCCAAGTACAGAACTCTCAGTCTGGCGTGGGAAATCATAAGGAGGAACCCAAAACAATCCTTGTAGATACCATCCTCCTGACACCTGGTGTTTTTCCAACTTGCTTACTGGTAGAGATGTTTACAAAAAGGTGGTGCCCTAAAGGATCAATCGTATTCACTGTACCAAAACATCAGTAAGAAGAATCTGTCTTTCAATAAACTTTGCTATAAGCCCTCTGAAGAACTGGAGTTCTATGTATTGTTATTCGGCCGTCCTGAATCATAACGATGCTCACTGACACTGAGCTCTCTGAGAATGACACTCAGAACCAATATATAAATCCTATGTCATACAATACTACATTTAGGTACCCACACTTTAAATGAAAAATGTGGAGAACAGGTGGCAGACTCTGGATAGAAGTACAAGCAACCTGCACTCATGCAGGACTAGATTAAACAAAAAAAAAACTCCATTTTTTATTTTAGAGTAAAGAAAAATAGTAGCAAATAAGTAATAGTTTTCATCAATTTAAATTATACACTGAAAAATGCAATTCTTAAATAATCTAATTTGTACAGAAGAACTGCTGGCATTTCAATAGGAAAGGTGACTCATTGTGCTCTGGAGTTTTAACAGGCAACATTTCACAACATGTTTGTGTTTATGTACTGACATAAAAGAAGGACTACTTTCTGGTATCAGCCTTGAGGTTTTTGGCCCCCAGTTCTGTCAAGGTTAAAAGATATCTTAGAACTGTATGCTGTTAATACATAAAGATATTGCTCCTGACAGCTCACAAAGAGGCTTCCTGTTGATCCTATGCTGTCTGCTACATTCCCACTCAGAGCAATCTCTGCCCTTTCTCCACTTTACATGCTCCTCCATCAATGTGTTGCATTGAAGTTTATACTCCACCTACGGAGCAAGAGCAGCCAGAATTGCATTTGAAGCTCCATGTGTTACTCCTTGAACAGTCAGAGGAGTCAGTGTTGAGCAGCACAAACCACTATTCTCTTCAGGTGCCAAGTATCTAAAAATACACCCAAAAAGCATCAATAAATTAAAGAAAAGCATTCAACTTGCACTTATGCAATAGAAAACTGAACTACAAAGCAACAATGGGCATCAGGTAAATGCATTCAATACAATTTGCAGGCATAATTGAAAGCATTGCTGCCTAATCAAACATCTAAAAGCAAAGCATGCTCAAACAAAATGTCTATAGACTCATTAGTTGGCAGCCATTCCATTACAATCACACATAATGTCAGCAGTGCCTTGAACCCATGCCAATGACAACAGCATAAATTTTGCATCTCATTTCTATGGTCATAAAATTAATGACCAGTTTAAAAATACTTCTTTGCAAAAGAAAAAAAAAGTTATTGCCTAAAGAAGTGACATGAATGTGTCCCTGTTATGCAGCCACAAGTATAATTATGGAGTTGATGCTCATTAATACAGTTTCCCCAGAATAACGTGATTTATCTAGAAGCTGGGAAAAAAATAGATTCATTAAAGATAGATATTTAACAGTCACAATAACAGAAATATGTACATGAACTGACCCTATTCTCCAGTTTCTGCAACTTAAACTAACCTCCTACAGGTTTGATAGCAGAATCAATATTTTATGATGTCTGTGGAAAAAAAAACCACCCATACAATATCATTCCTTATTAAATGCTACCTTTTCCATTGCAGCTTATTTATCGATTCAGGAAATAATGCACACCAAAGGGTAAATTTACCACATTAGGAATGGAGCATAAAATAAACTCTCTTCATTGAAAAAAGGGCAGTACTTCAGTACCTACCCCTTGTTCTGAAGACTTCCAACAAATTTGGTTTGTACAAGCTCAATATAATGAATAGGACCATATTACATTGTAATAATCCAACTTTAAAAAATCCAGACCTTCCCCCCACAAAAAATTCACTTTCTTCTGCAACACTGAGATTATAATAATGAATTCCTAAGCATTAAAGATACTGCTTCCACCACTTACGCTAAAAATGAGCAAGCAAAATGCTTCAGCCAATGCCTCTGAAAGAGACTTGCTAGCTCACATCCTCAGATAACTAAACACTTTCAATTTACTTCTAAAAATGTCTAGACAGAATGATGCATTAAAACTGCTCAAGTATAAGAGAAATAAAACAACTCAGGAAAATAAAAAGACATGTAGGTCAAACCACCCTGCTTCTCGCCATTTCAGAAGGTCCCAAGTCACAGCAGGTTGAGATCAGTTCCTCCTGTCCAATCTCTGCTGCACTAAGAACCCACAAAACAAAGGACTAAATGAAGCTATCAAGCAGACCAAGGAAGGCTCTCACTGCACAGTTTTTCGTAAGAACAAGTAGATAAAGCTGCTTTCAAGCTGGCAGGGTTATAATTTATCCCTTTGATAGGGGCATCCTGTATTTTTAGGATGCTACTGACCCAATTCACCAGTCACCCTGCAAGACTGGATTCTTCTGACAATCAATTTTTCAATGCATGCTTTGCCATGCAGTCCACTCCAATACACTCATTCCTGAAGGGCCTTCTAGTGTCCCCTATTAACATGATTTTTAATAGCTTGTTTGGTAAAGGTCAAGTAGAAACTCTTTAGCAGCTACTTCTTAAAACAATATGGAAACAACATTAAGCTTGCAAGCAAATATGCTTCAAACAAGAAAAGCAACTGCAACTTTTGCTTGCTGAGTTACCTCTTGTTCTTACAATGGATATCAGGACAGAACCATTTTGTGCTGCACTGGTGGATGTATCTCACATTACCTGAAATTGCTCTTGGTGTGGACACTTCACAGATAACAGCTGTATGTAGCTGAAAGGGCCAACACAGCGACTTGCCTACAGTGAAACCTCCCAGACTTCTGGGATAAAGCAGTATCTGGCACATTTTTAACACATTTGATGGTCTCTCCAGAAATACGTCAGGATGATCCTCAAAGAACTGAGTCACAACTAAGCCATTTCTTTCCCATTTATGGTTAATTACTAAATATATTTATGCTCTAGACTAAAAAGTTCAAGTGTGCTAAAATATAGAACTCGTGTGCACATGTGGCTCGTGACCACAAGATACTGACTCCCTTTCTCAAGTCCAAAGAGACTTCTACTTGCTGCGATTTCCTGAAAAAGAGTGTACGGGGGGCGTAAAAAAATAAAAAGAAAACACGAACTCTGTACAAAAACAGAAAAGAAAAAACAATACAAAATAGAAATCCTTTGCATATAGTGCTACTCTAACAGCTTGACTATTTCCAGGAAGCAGAGGTCTCAGGCTCCAGACAACTCTGCTCTGCCAAGAGCTAGAAGCATCTGAGTCATCTAAAGGTTTCCTACAGGTGCTCCCAATAACTATATAGTGAATAACACCAATGCTCCAGAGACACAGATTTACCCTCTATTACATCACAGTGAAATAAAAACAAAAGTGGACCATCAGTTTTTATCAGAATGAAAAATGCTAGTTTAAAAATGTCATGTCATACTTTTCTGCACAATTTAGTGCTGCAGATCAGGTATGAGGTGCAATGAGTGCTTTGTGGGGAACTGGTTCTGCAAATTCCCATAGTGTGACTCGATTTGGCTAGTACTTTCAGTGTCTCACTTTCAACATTGAGCCAAAATATTTTGTGAAAAGTTATTAAAAATATATATTTTACTAAAATAAATGCACAGAACAGATGGCAAGTGAACTTCAAACACAAATACAGTTTCTAGAGCTCAGGGTGCTTCTGCCAAGTTTAGCACTATTTTTAGCATAAATTGAAAACAAGGTTCTTTTAACTAAACATTTTGGCAGTCACAGTATTGATTCAATTAATCTCAAAACAGAGAAATGCCAAAAATTGTATTAAGTCAGAATCTTTGAGAAAGTTCAGACTTTTATATCTTTGGTGGAATATTAGTCTTATAAAAAATGAATCCAATTTATATGCAAATTACCTTTGTTTTCAAGTTTCTTCCAAATTCTAGGATCTAGAACAGGTCACTAAGTGTGACTACAGCTTTTTAGTTTTTCTTAAACTGCTTAGATAAGTAGAAAATTTTTCAAATTAACAGAAAAAAAAGCAGCAGTGTCTAAGAGAAAGACTTTTCTACAGAGTTCTTCAATTTAAGAATAAAATAGGTACAATAAATGTCTAATATACAAATAATGTCTAACTTAAAAAATAAAATCTGATGAAAGACCAGTGGATTTGATATAAATATAACAGTACATTTTTGGTCATAAGAACAACATGCACTTTCTTTATCCATAAATTAACAACACGCTTAACTGTAAAAGTCAGTGTTAAATCAGGTAACACATCACCCATGAGAACTAAATATTTTCCCATGCGATTAATTTTGTGTCTTTCACTTGCACATGTACCCACTTCTAAAAAGCTTCATTTTCTTTCAGTCTATATAGACAAAATATGCTTTTGTCAGCTTTTTTACTGACCTGACAAACAACATCAGAAGGTTTCTTTCTAGGAGGATTCAAGAAAGTCCTCAAATTCATCAGCCTGGTTGCAAAGAGGTATGTATGCACTTTCTGAGAGAGATGCACATGTAATTATAGTTTCAAGGAGCCTGGTTCTACTTGTATGCATGCTCTTCAATTTTTTTTATTATTATTCTTTCAAACCTCCTTGCTTTATCCATGTGGATAGGCAGATTTCTGTATGCTATTGGCTAAAGGCCATAAAACAAGAGTTTTCAAACAGCTTAGTCAAACTAGCTAGTCACTATGTGCAAAGTCAGTGGGATTTCAAAAAACATTCAGTGATGAAAGACAGTGGAGTGGAAAGTATGCCCACAACACATCCTTGTGGAACAACTCACAAGCTGAAGGAGCTGCTGTTTGAGAGAGCAGAGTCAAGTATCATTATGTCCTACAGGAAATATAAGAATTTTGAAAGTGTTAGTCCACTTCTTTCAGCCTCCAAAAATACTTCTGGATGCCTCTGAAAGGATGACAGGTCAAAACTCACAAGATTCTTGGAAACAGCTGACGTAGTATAGCTACTATATCATGATAACATACCATGACAGTATGCACCATTTTTCACCTTCCCTTTCAGCTAGAACAGAGATTATTTTATTTACACTTTAAAAATGGAGTGACTGCTACCACAAAACCAAGAACAGTAAATATGGAGTTTAAATACACACAGTAGTTTTTATTCTTCCTAGTCTGTCTCAGTGTAATTTCCACATTTCTGCTCCCACCCCTCCTTTTCTTCCTGTAAAATATTATCCTTTTTTCACCTTATACATTGGGATATTTCTTCTTTCTCTGGAGGGAGTGGAATTGACCATCAACCTCTTCTGAGCTTTCAATACTTTCCAAATTTTCCGTTTTTCAAATGTCTAGGTGGGCACAGAGGTACAAAAATGGGCACAGAAGTTGACCTCCCTCAGCTGCTGTCACTGCTTTGTTACACTAGGAGCTGGCCAAGAATCTGACTGCTTATCTCCATGTGAGTCCTTTGTTCTACACCTACAAAAGTCACGCCTAATTTGTACAGTCCTAAAGTAAGAATGACACAACCAAATAAAGTTTAACACACACTTCTTGAACTCTGGAAATTACACCAACCAGTCATACCACTGAATCATATTCCTTCAAATAATTTGCAAGTAAGTGGAGGCTCCTATTTCTCATATTTTTTTATATTCCTGCATGCAGAAAATGCACATTAATTCGGACAAATGTATCCTTGCTTGCAGAAAACAATGGTATAACTTTCATTTTACTGAAAAATACTGAAAACTAAGGTGTCAGTGTCCACAAGCTTCAGCATTTATACACAGTTCTACTACCTGAACTAGAGATATATCACAAGAATTTTTTAAAAGGCAATATATCCTTCTTAAGAATCAAATGTACTCTAATAAAAAGAATGAGACTGAATATAATTTTCACAGAAATCACAGCAAGTTATGCAGTAACAATTACAGACTATACAAATCAAATCATCTGTTTTGCTAGAGATAATGAAATCTCATTTTTGTTAATAATTTGTTGAACTGGAAAAGAAATTCTGAATCAAATTACCAGTGAAGAAAGTAAATAGACTCGAATTTTCTTGACCTTTAAATTACACAAAGCAGTAAATGCAAACTCTGCTTTCTGTAGCCAACTCTCATGCCTATTAGAGAGTCAGTGCCTCAGGAAGTTATTAAATCTTAAAAAACACGCTCTTCCAAAGTAACAGGTTTGCAATGAAACAACCACCCCACCTAATTTCATATTAGTAATTTTCTTAACAAAATAACATTTTACTTTCCCACACTCAGTTCTGTTGGACAGTGAGGAGAAGAGGAAAACTACATTTTATCTTCTGTAACAGTCCTGAGGTGCAATGTGAAAAATAGCAAATTATTGCAATACAATTTTTAAACAATCACATATTTGGAGTTTACAGAATCTTGGCAATCTTGAACCTTTGGGAAGTTTCAAGTTGCACTGTCCCTTTCAGTTGAACTGTTATGGCTGCATAACTTGATTTAAACAGGCATAAGAAATGTATGAACATGTTGTGCCTTGTTACAACATTACTTGCCTAATATGACTTGCATATTTTCACTTTCTCAGGAGGCACACTGCAGCCTACACATTTGAACCTCCTCGTCTAGAAACAGACAGTTCTTCAACCACTGCAAAAAGTGAAGCTTTGCATAGGCTTTTCTGACCTCGCACTGTGACCCTCATACCAGCATCCACAGGCTATAGGTCATGACCTCAAGAATTAGCATCATGGAAATAAGAGCCCTTCCAGGTTTAGTTACAGAACAGAACACTGTAGCAACAAACCCTTCAGTCTTCTCTAAATTGAACTCTGCAGCTTTGTTTAAATTCCACTAGAAGACAATAGATAACCCACACTTCAGTTTTCATTACTCGCACACTAAATCATCTCCTCTCCAGCTAAAGGTCTGAGCTCCCACTGCACTATGAAAACATTCATTCAGTGTGGATCGAAAGCCAATATCATATTGCTACGAGATGATCCTATTAAAAGGTTAAAGAAACATCACTATGGAATTGAAGACTTTTGCAACGTTAAGAAAAAAGGCTGAAATAAGTAATCCCTGCTAAAATTTTATCTCCTAAGCAGGCTACTTTGCATACACTTCCTCTGGAAAAAATAAACCCACATCGCATGGTCCTTCGCAAGGCTGCACTCTTGTTAATAAGCTTCACTTACACTAAATTTATAATAAATAAGCTCCATAACGAGCTCCACTATATATTAAATCCTGAGCTATATTTCCAGACCAATCTTTCCATCAGCGAGCGCTCAGCGCTGCGCTCGCTGCCGGCAGCGGCCGCGGTGGGATGTGCGCGCTCGGGCGGCAGTTCCCCGGCAGCGGCAGCAGGGGGCGCCAGTCCCCTCGGCCTCGGGCGGCCGCGGCAGCGGGAAAACCCCGCGGCGGGAACGGCGGGGAAAAGGGCACGAGACTCACCTTCCTCTGGGAATCCGTAAGGGTAACTGCAGAAAAAAAAAGAAGAAACATCATAAAGCAACGCGCACTTCCAAACCCACGGCACGAGGACATGACACAGAACATCAACCAGTGTTCAACAAGTTTTTTGGTCGAAACTCTGCACTGCAAGTTTTCCTTGAAAATTCTGAAGTCTTTGGCTTTAAGTATTTACTCAGTTTTCCTTTTGCCTTTGCTGCTGAGAGAACCCCCAGTCACTTCAAGGAATACTTGAAAAGAGCCAAATCCAGACTAAGCAGCCTTTTCTAGGAACATGCATCTGCTCATATATCTTAAGGTATAAAAACACACAAAGGCATCTTTAATTTTACTAAGCCGTCTAAATGTTAACAAATTTCAAAAAGTTTTGTGTGCAAGCAAAACCATTAAGCATATTTTGAAATAAACCAGTAGTTCAATAGGAAAAGGGAAAGAATCAAAAGCAGTGGGTATAGCTGCAGTAAATTTGCAGAAATCCAAATGAAAATCTATGAATAATTAACCAGAAAAAGTTAACACATGCCTAAATAAAAATTCCTTTTCAAACAAGGAGATCTCAACTTATATAATGCCTAGAAAACAAACAAACAAAAAATTACCATCCCAGAGAGAAAACATACTTTTTTATACTGTTCTTAAGAGATAATTCTTGATACTTTAGAAACAAAATAGGATGCAGTTTGATGACACAGACACATTATCAGGACAGAGTTATGTAGAAAGGCATTCAAGAGGCATTCATGGGCTATGAACTAACTGGCAAATAAAACGCAGCTGCCAAGATCATCTTTAGGAACAATAAGCAGTAGTAAGGGTATTGGGTTAGTCAATAAGGAGATGCAGGCAAGAAATGAGCAGAAGAGAAAGGAATGGTCTAGAGATAAGAAACTGAGAAACACAAACAGAGATAAAAGGCCAGATCTAAGAAATCCAGTGTAGCAAGTGGCAGTAATAGACACAGCCCAACATGTGGGATGTTAAAATCAAAGAAGACTACAATGTGCAGGCATTTTGTAGCCTGCATGAAAAGCAAAACACTGTTAACAGTGAATAATATTACAGGAAATGAGGAAGGCATTAGAAATTAAAATAAGATGTGAAACCATGGGGTCACATAAATGAATAGCAAAAGATGCAGTGTCAATATGCTCATAAATGCAAGTTCCCTCTCTCTGGTATTTCATCACCCAAAAAAAGCATCAGTCAGTTAAGAAAAAAGTCAGTAGCACTGTACCTGCAAGTCATCTGTACGGTCACAGTTCACTCAATAATCCAGAATGGAAAATGCAGGAAAGAACAGAAAAATAAATAAAATACTACTTTCTTAAAGGGAAGTATGAGGAGGAGCTAGTTGCCTAAGCGTTTACAGCCTGAATGAAAGGAACACAGAACTTCAAATACAAGATTTTGGGACACATCTCATATCTCCCTCCAGTTAGCGCCCTCGCCAGATGATTGTGCTGTCCTTGAAGTTCTAAACAAGTTGCCACAGGGGCAGAAGCATGCTATCAATGGAATGCTCAGGAGAGATTATACAGGAGTGATCACTAGAAAAACACTATGAAAACAACAGTGTGAAAGGAACAGCAAGTACTAGGCTATAAACTAGTTGATGAGAGTTGTAAGTAAAGAGGTTTGTCGAAGAAAATTCTGTAGCAAATGAAAGTACAGCTAAATCTCTTCAGCCAAATTGCTGACTGAAATTTACACACCATAGAACTCTCTCAAATCATCCTTGATATTAAAACAAAAACACCCACAGCCCTCTGCTTTGTCTGTCATAGCAGTTGGCTTAAACAAACTTATGATTTATAAATAATTTTCAGTTATGTTGCAGTTTTCTATTACTGAGCTAAACAACAGAATATGTAGCAAAGCAAAGTCAGCACAGAATTATGCTGTCTTACACCAGCTGAGTATGGTGATAGGAAGCTCATTCATGTCCTCAATACATTATATTTCTCATGTTTTAATGAATCTTACCAAAGCAGAGGTGAAGGCAAGCTCGGCCCAACTAGCTTGCAATCAGGTTTCAGAATACTAACCAATTCAAATGGCACAAATCATTCTGACCCCATTTCTTACCAGAGTGTAGCAGTTTTGAGAGGAAAAGACATGAACCCTTACAGATTTTTTGAAGAAATCAGGATCTAGATAGATTTTTTAAATTGTTAATACAGTTGATGTTCATTAAAAGATTGCAAAAAACTTTAAGTTATCAGTAAGTGACTTTGTAATATATTAAAGCCATGAAGTTTACTTACCTTGTCTTTATATCCTTTATCTTCTTAAGAAGAACTTCCCTTCTTTCTTTTGCTTTCTTGGATAGATTTTCTCCTTTTAGTGTTTGGGAAACAAATGTTTCAACATCTAAATAAAGAAGAAAAATAAATAAACCTCAAAAAAAAGACAAAATACTGCTTTTTAATGAGTTTGTCCTGATACTACTGTGAAAAAACTAAGAAAATTATTTTCAGCCCTACTCACAGCACAGTTAACAGACATTTTAGATTCTAAATGGGATACATTTGTTCTCTATCTACTTATGCTTAGCACAGCAAATCCTATGGTGACATTTGATTCTTGCCCACTTAATTATGCTACGTAAGTCCTAATAAATTGCAGTCCTATAGCAATTACTTTCCATCATCTAAAGTAAAAGACAAAGCTAAAACATGGAAATAGCCTTTATGCATATATTACTGCCATGTTATTTCAGAAGTTCAAGTTCCAAAGATGGTAGTGTAATTCATTATTTCAGCAGTAACGCTTACCCAGATACTAATTTAGCTCACTTACTGGTTATAGTATTTTCAAGTGTTCTCACAATGCCTCTGAAATCACTGATTGAGTAAAGATTCATATCCAAAGCAATCCTGAAAACAATTACGTAGGCACAATAATCATATCAAAGGAGTCAAGCTCAACTGTGTACTTTAAATTAAGCACACCTGCACTTGTAGAATCACAAAAAAAGGCTCTAGCCTGCACTGTTAAGTTTTAATTCTTACTCAGATGGTACTTTTATATAGTCATGTAGGAACAAAGCATACCGTAAAAGTTACCACAGTTCTTTTAATATAGCAAATATCCATTCCATAGGATAAAAAGAATGCAGTGTATTGAATTTGCAGGAGTGTAACTGCCCCAGTAGTATGTTTTCCTGATTAACAAAACAATACAAAAAGCAACTCTAGAAGTTTCTTATAGTTACCAATCAACATACAACTATCCCAAAAATAGAAAAGGAGAAATAAAACAAAAAATCCTGCTTGTGAACATAAATATACCTGTACGGGTAACCATTGCTCATTGAATCAGAGAAAGCATTTGTAGGTAACAAAACACCTTCTCACAGTGCCTGCCCACCCCATAGACACACACACACAGACACATATATACATGTTGGCTCCCTCTGTAGAGATGCAAATGCATATGGATTGTACTATTTTAATTCACTAACTTTTCCAATCAGATGAGACATTCCATTTTAATACAGAAACATAAATAACAGTCAACTCAGTACATAACAGTCTACCTGAAAAAGTTTACATGAATATTTACTGCAGATTTCCTAAATGAAAAACATAACAGCCTGGTTTTTCCATTATCAAACAGAAACATATCACACTTTGTATTACAGATGCAAGAAAACAAGTCAAAAGTCACCCTTTAAGAACACTAGCACAGCTATTACAAAAATGTTCTTCTTTACAAATAAGTCAGTAGATTATTAATTAGATGTTTAGATTACTGTTCTCACAGAGCGTGGCAAAAATATTCATTTTTTACAGTATTTTAGAGTTCTAAAAAATTATATTGATCCTCTTCTCTCCATAAGACAGAATATTCCACATTACATTTTCCAAAGCAATCCTGAATGGGAGAGACCTTCACTCAGCTCTCTGGCATTCCTTCTCTAAAAGGACAGAAGGAAAGGCACTTAACATGTATTAATGAATCCTCCAGACATACCCCCAACAGCCTCTATGCTGTACACCAAGAATGCCCACAGCGATTTTTTTCCAAACCCATAGAAAAAGTACACATCTTCGTAAATTCCAGTGATTGGAATTGCCAATCAAGCTGGCAGATGAGAACCCACAGAACCCAATGATATTGACCAACTACAAAACTAAGGTCAAAAAAACTGATACTTTTACTATTCAGAGCAAAAATCAAAACACTTCAAAACAAATCAACAGTTTTTCTCTCAATGAAACATAACAGGATTTTCTACTACAAAATGAGCTTTCACTTGGAGAGGGAATGCCTAATTAAATATTTATTTTTCCATACTTTTATATATTTATTTTAAAAATTAGATAGCAGATTCAAAGTTCTACCCAAGCACCAATATGCAAAACTTTACAGGAATTAGTCATGTTTATAAATCAGGAGCAATACTTGCATGGTAACCTTTGGACACTAACTAATCATAACTTGGATTCAGAAGTCTTCATTTAAACTCAGTGGGATTCTTTACTTCTTGGCAAAGCTCAACGCAGGTGAGAATTCTGCTGTCTCAGATTCTGACTGTCAAAACTTTATTCAAATACAAATGTTGAAACAACACAATTAAGGAGTATGTAGGGAAGAGAAACCAAGTTGATTATTATAAAAAAAGGATTACCAGTTCTGGCTTAAAATATACTGGATACAAAAATTTGAGGACTAACTGTACTGATGACAGATTTTGTTGTTTTCCAGAAAACCCTGGACTTCAAAAGCAGTAATACTAGACAATTTTCAACCATGGAAAGACGGGGCAGAAGCAGACACTCCATTTACTCTCAGTGCGAGTAGAGCTGGAGGAGAGAGGCAGAAAGAGAGCAAGCACATACAAGTCTGCCATTTCTAAAGAGCAGCAGCTACAGAAGACATCCCTGGGATGGCTTCCCTCTCACATGAGTATGTGAAACAAGTTCTCCAAGCTTCAGTGTACCCACAGTCAGGGTGCACTGTTCTCATCATGGAACACTAACACTATTACTTCCATATGTCCAGAGATATGATATGGCTTGATTCATCACAACCCCAAAATATGAAGACAGACCTGACATACACATGATGCTAAAGAAGCAGTTTACTTGAAAATTACATTTTACTGTATCATAGATTTTTCTTATCTACTGAAAAGTACACAGTATGTTATATATCTTGTTCTAATCTACTGTTGTAAATCCATCCAGGAGGTACCAGATGCACAAGATGAGTAACACCCTAAGCTTCTCTGGACAAGAAGCCAGTAAGTCATCTAAGTTATGATCATCTCTCCACTTCCTGTACCTCCACACTGTGGAGGAATACGGACTGCCTTAACATAAGGAAATGTTCCTGTAATTTCTCTGACCTTCCACAAAGTGATTTACGCAGGAATTGGAACAGAACTTGGGACTTCAGTATGGCAGATCCAAGTTTCATACAGTAAACTTCAAAGAGAAGCAGCAAAATTTACCCATTTCTCCCCACTATTCTAGCAACTTACTTACTCTCCCCTCTCCAGGATGATCCACAACCTGGTCTCTCCTGTATTAGTTTAATGCTACTCAGAACACAAAACTACTACTCACAAGCACTTCAGCGTAGACCTGTTTCATGTTTCAGCAGCAGCTGATCCATCAAGAAATTTTAAAAGGAATAAAAGGTAAATTCCAAAAAGAAAACGTCTTTAAACAGATTTCTGGTCTAAAAGCACTTTAACTAATCAGTTACCCCAGAGCAAAAAAACCCAAATTACATATTCCCATAATTTTTTCCTAATGAACTAAGCAGCTATTTAGGATCACACATTGCAGGCATTTAGCTGTTCCCACTGAAAACACAAAAATAGAAAAAAATTTGAAAAACATTACGACAAATAAACAAAAACAAAACAAAGAAAAATACACAATGGAAACCTATTTAACACCTCTTTTCTTAAGCTTGTTAGACTGCTTGATATCTTAAATAGCCACACTTGTTGCTCTGTTTCTTAAAGCTCATGATATCAAATTTGCTTGCACCATACCCCAGAGAAATTATACGCCTGCAGGAATGAACAAAAGCTACCAAACTGAAACATCCAATTGATACAATTCACTCACAAATTGTTCTGCCAATACAGGTTACAAACTGACCGAAAAGGAAAGTCACACCTCAGTCTAGCTCTGTCCACTTCAACCAGCTCATACATTTCAAAATTTAAGTGCCAATTCGCAGAATAGTCAAACACCATTTTAAACACCATTTTAATTTCATCTACAGTCCTTTTACAAGGAGAAAAGCTAAGATTTATTTTGCACTTCATTGTTAAAACAGTTTATGGCTCTCTTTACTTCAATTATTATAAACAGACAACACTGCAAGATTTTAATTGTTTTAAAGTCTTTGGAGCTATTTTCTTTAATAAAGGCTGAAACCACACAGATGGAATTTTTCAAGAACATATTAAATTTCTAGCCCAAAGCAAGTGCTGTGTTAATGAGTGCTAAGCACAATAAATCACAGCATATTTGTTGTTTACAGGACTTAATATTGTAAATATAAGTCACACTTTAAAAACACACTTAGGACAGAACTAGCTCAACTTTTTGTCAGGGTGGGCCAAGCAGACTCTCACAGAGACACTCAAAGACTATTTGCTGGGTCTTTCTTCCTCCTCTCCTCCAGCAGATAACCAAAATGTTATCCAATCACATTATCAAGAAGTGAATCACTCCATCATGGACACATCAACTGATGAGTTGACACCATTCAAATGACAAGAGTCGGAAAGTGGCAATGAGATAGGAGTGTTTCCACACACATGGCAGGAAAGGGGACGACCACTTGCACAAGAAGGCAACAGCAGCTCAGCAGAGCAATTCCTGCAGCCACCAGCCTTTTCTCTCCTTCTCTCCTCAAGGACCGAGAGAGCCAGCAGCCGGCTGCCAGCCAAGAATTCGGGACAGCAGGCCAGAGAATTTTGGGAGACAGCTGCAAGCTAGGTGCATTTATTACACACACACTGTCCAAAGGTGACCAATATTAAACAGACTGCCATGTGTCTTTCAGCTTTACACAGGCTGGCATAAGAAAGCAATTAATTAATTTGATTTCAAAGTATTCATGCGATTCATTAATAGGCAACAAGCCTGAAGACAAACTATCAAGCAATATCTGTCGCTGCCTGTTCTCTTAAATAAAGAAATATTTGAGGACTTTGCTTTTGCTCCCCCTGACTTCACAACTATGTTTTAAACTCTCTCCGGAGTTTGCTAAATTGCCTTTTAAATATATATACACTTAATCAGAAACAGAACGCATGATGTAAAATAAAAGTGACTGAACTTCAAGATGTCTAAAAATACTACATTTATCCAGCCTAACAAGAAGGTGAGCATTCCTTTTAGTGCAAAGTCCTGGAAAGGACTGCCTTTAAAAATTGCTGTACCTTAAATCCCCAGAAGCAAGGTTATGTTGCTGTGTTGACACATACAAAGTAAGTATCATGAAAAATGTTGACATTCAAGAGTTTTATTGGTGATTTTAAAAGCAGAAGTATACACAAACTGCTAGGACTCCTCAAATGAAGTAAATCTATAAGGCATCTGTTTTAAAAGATTAAAAAAGAAAAATTATAATCAAGGACTATATACATATCTATAGCTATATATCTATCTCTAATCTTATTGGATGAGTAGTTGAGTATCCTCTCCCTACACTATAAAGAGGTGAGAAAAGACAAAGCTGTAACATATTAAGCATATAATGAAAAAAAACCACACCAGTACAAATCATGATCAAGTTACAAAGTGATTTCAAATGAACTATAATAAAAAATGTTAAGGATTAACCTAAAGATTTACACTGTATGCCACATTATGCTGTGTCTATTGTGGTCTGTTGACATATGATTATGAAAGAAACGTAAACCCAGTCAGATGAGAAAGATAGACTCCATGTTAATTGAAAAAGACAAACTAAGTGAATAATGAGTATATAAAAAATAGCCTATGCCATTTTTATCACCCATATATGACACTTATTCCCAAATTTATGGCAGAGACAATTGAACCATGTTTCAAATCACTGGAGGTTATTTCTTACCAGGAATCCCTCTGTGCATTTTTTTCACCTCACTGTTTCTAATCTTAGACCATTACTATTGAAACACATGCATACTACCAAAGCTGTAAATACATGTCTACTTAAAAGATGCCTACAATAATCACCTTGGTTTATCTTGCCCAGATGGATTCTTTAGCAAGAACTGGCATTTGTTAAAGCCTTTGAAACATGGAAATTATACTTTCAAAAAAGAATAAAATTTTAAACAACACTGTGCTTTTAAATTTGAACCAATCAATAAAGAAGAGCCACACTGTACCCAGAAGACTTCTTCTATGACAGGCATGTAAGGAGCAAGTCCAAGGACAGCTGACATGGAAAATGAAAATGGACAGTTTGTTTTTTGGGGATTGGGGTAAATATAACCAATGTAGTCCAAAAATAAAAGGCAAGCAACTCATGCACTGGATCCAATGTCTTGTAGTTTTCTTGCCTTGCCCTTTTCTGCAAGCTATTTCCAAGATGCAACTAAACAAGTAGGTAAACAGTATTAATTTGAAGAAAAAATTAAGAGGAATCACACAGAAAAAGGTGATTTGGACAATATAACTAAGCATTTAAACAAACTGAATAATATCTGGGTAGAAATGACCTTTAGGGCAAGAATATTGGTTTCTATTTAGCTTTGGGGTTTTGCTTAACAGAACAAGGAAAATGGTATTAGGATGGGATATAAGGTTCCATATAAATTAGAGAAAATTTTATCCTATTTTCACAGTGAAAGTATTTGTAACTTATTTTAAAATACAAATACAGAAGATTCAAACAAGAAATACTGCCAAGTGTGAAAGGAAAACTGAACAAAAGACAAAGCAATACCACCTATACTACAGTCACAGGTGTCATGAAGGGAAAAATATAAATGATACACATATCTAATGATCATGACACCATCAAAAGCTGTGAAAAAACAGAGAAGTCATACCTCTAACTAAATCTTTATTACTGAAAAGAGTCAAGAATTTTTTTTCCAGCCAAGATGACTGAAGCAACAAGTCTGGTTTACATTACAGAAGAAATAATATGCCTTTGGGGCAAGAAGCAGCCTTTAAACTCCTTCTCAGCTATGAATGAGCCAAAACTCAGTAAGGAAAAATATATGTGAGCAGGCCTCCAACTATCTTTGTAACCAGCAACGATCTGAGGGGACAAAAAAAGAGTAACATTCCACTCTGCCAAACACCCAAAATATCACATAAAAACAACAGAGGATGCCTTTTCAAAAGAAGAAAAGGCAGAGCACAGCTGGGCTTTCTTCACTAAATGCCATTGTCTCAAGCATCATTTGTAAGTGCAGGAAAATGGGTGGGCAATGATGAAGTTACATACACTACCACACACCTTCAAGGTGTAAAGAAGGAGATAAGAGAGCAACAAACTTACTTTCTCCTCCTACCAGGAGTTCAACTCATGATCAGAGGACCCTGTTTCTGTCTCCAGTGTTTCCCTCCTACCACTTGAACAAGTCAGAGAAGACAGGATGGGATTTTGCAATGCCAATAATCCTCTGCAATAAGTCTATTGCCACACTGACCTTTCCCCTTCAACTTTACAGAAACAGCTTCCTCCTGTTTCCTACTAATGCAGTTAGCCCTCAGCTCAAGCTGTGCTTCTGCCTGGAACATTTCAGCGCCACTGATATGCAACTATAATGACCCTGCCAGCATGTGTGACAGAATTTGTTTTTGTGTTAAAGATATAATATTGTTTAGGTTCAAAGTAAAGCACTCACAAGTCGGAAAATTTCCTGTGCAACTTTAATTCCTCCCCTGGTGTGTTTATTCCCATTATCGCCATGTTTAACTACAGGAGCACTTAGTATGTTTTCCAGTAGGACCCCTACTTGTTCAGCATGGCGGGTAGACATATTCCAACCATCAATCAAGGGTAAGCAGGGATAAGGAAATCCATATGATCATTCCTCCACTTGTCGCAGAAGTTGGAAATCATAGGCAAAGAGGCACAGAAAAGGAGGAAGAGCAGAAGAGCACAGTATTTAGGAGATTTTGCACCTGTGAAGGCCTCCCTGCTATGTGAACATCAGACTAAAACACAGCGCTTGTTGCTACCCATTAGCTGCATGTTCTCAACTGAAACTGATATGAAGAAGTGCCTGGCACTTGTAATGGCCACTAAACGCAGACATCCAACTCATATTATTATCTGAAGAAACCAGCACAGCATGGAGGCAGGTGAATTCTAATTCTAATTCTGTTCCACCATTGATTATTTTTTGCGACCCCAATCACATCTTGTTTATTACACTAATTTTACCGATGGGAAAACAGTGTTCCCTCATCTCAAAGAGGTGCTGGATCAATAACTGTGAGCCATTAAAATAATACATTAAGAAGCACCCTCGAAGAGGAGCATGCAGAAATTAATAACTATCTACTAATTGTGGTCTTTGCATTGTGTAACAGTTTGTTGATGAATAGTAAAGATATCACAGAGCTCCCTTCCCTCCTCCACTACCATACATCTTCACTACAAGAAGAGTAGTAGATAGAATAGAGAAAAAAAAAAGAAGCCTACATAAAAGATTGTGAGACACTGCACATATCAGTGAAAGGATTGCTTATAAACTTTCACACACTTGACTGATAACCTTCAAAAAGAGAGTTTAATACAAATTGTAAAAAGTAATGCCATATTTTCTTTTTAAAAAATAAGCAGGTTAGTTAATTTTAACATTGTATAACCACACTGAAGATATCAATTAAAAGTTGCAAGCTATTAGTTACTAGTAGTAATAACAAAACAAATATTTAAAGATCATTGGTAAATCATTCCATTGCCTTCTTAACTTCAGGTCTATAGACAGCACAAAAAGAAAACAGAAAAGCTAAAGCTGTACATACTGTACAAACATTAGATATCTCTATATAATTTAGGCTGCTGTTCACAGGAACTCTAAAAGTACATATACACAACCCTCTTGAGGAAAAATAGGTGTTATTGGTTTCACTTCAAAACACAAACTTTTGTGTCTCTCTTTCCATGGCAGACTGGATAAAGATGGGAAGGAGGAAGGAAGGACAAGTTGTGTAAATGAGGTACCATGGCTGAGAAAGAAACCACAATCTCAAATAATCCCATGTGCATCACATCCTTCCCCTCAAAAAAAAAAATTAAAGCACTTAGAACATTGAAGAGTTTCAAGATGACCTTCACTCAGTGAAACTAGCAACAAAACAAACATATGTGCTCCACATCTGACCATGAGTTCCAGAATTCAATATTGCCACAGAAAATACCAAGATTTAGAAATGCTCTCTAAGGGTAATATTTATTTTTTTCTAAATTATTAAGAATGTATTTCATCATACGAAGTCATGAGAAGCTTTCCTTTTTTTTCTGGTGGTCTTCCATGCAAATTTTAACTACAGATGGTATGATATGTAGTAAGTAACATAGTTAGAAACATAGTTAAGTAGACAAGTAGATAAACATAGATAAGTAATATAGAAACTGCAGTTAGAAAACAAGACAGTTGGCAGAAGGCGAGGTGTGGTGAGAGCAATGTTTCAAGCATCAGCTCTTACAATCAAAGTGTTAAAAAAATAATAGTCTGTGAAGGTGATGAGCTGCACTAGACTCCAGCAGGTGTCCAGCCACGTAATTGAGTGCTTGGCCTCAGAAGGAAGATTTCAAAAAGCATGGGTAATTCGAATGGCAAAGTCAGAGCTACACAAGTTCCTGTGGCAGAAACAGAAGTTCTCAAAAGACTCCCACTGAAATTAAAATGGTTTCAGGATAGCAAACTTTTTGATAAAGATATGAGAAAAGCCAACCTTTAAGTATACAATGTATTTTAATTAACAATAACAAAAATTAAATACGAGTTCTTGAAGGTAAAAGAAGCCACCCGCATTCATAATTCTGTACTAACACTATAACCTTTCACGGTGAGAAATAATCCTATTCCTACACTCCAACGCATCCTTAAGAGCGTGGACAGTCACGGTCAGAGGTGTGTGATTGATAGTACAACACCCCAGCAATTCGGCAACCCTTTCGTCCGCTCCTCAGCTGTTCAGCGGGGAAGTTCATTACTTTATTTCGGCTGATGCGGGCAGTCGGCCCTGCCAGCACACCCCGAGGGCAGAGACTTCCCCTGGATGGCTCGGCGGCCACACGCCCCGTACGCGTGTCCGAGGGAGCCCCCGAACACCCCCTCCCGGCTGGGTGCCCGCAGCCCCCGAAGGCGCCCGGCCGGTGGGAGGAGTCGGTTCCCGGGCACGGACGGGGACTGCGGGCGCCCAGCCGGGAGGGGGAACCGGCCCGTTCCTTCCTCCCTACAGGGAAGCGAGCCGGAGCGCTGCGGCTGCCCACGGACGGGCACGGGGGGAGGAAGTAGCCGGGGAGGAGGAACTGGGGGGATGGGAGGGAGAGAACCCCCGAAGCCGTGCGCTGGAAGCGGTCGCCCAGCGCCC
>JANPWX010000172.1:2437923-2502639 GCA_024734555.1 Trochalopteron elliotii
TGCGGGCGGCGGGGGCGGCCAGGGACAGCCGGCGGGCGGGGCTCGACAGCTCGGACCGGTCCGGCCCCGGGCCCGGCGGGGAAGAAACGGAGGCCACGCCCCCCGGTCGCAGCAGCATGGCCGATAGCCGCGAGGGGGCGGGGTTTGTCATCACCGGGGCGTGGTTTCCCGCCACGAAGGCGGTGCTCGGGGCGGGGGCGGGGTTTGGCGGTACTGGGCGGAGCTTCAAGTTTCGGCGGCGGGACTTCCCGCTGGCACGCTCCCCCGCCCCTCAGCTCCGCGCATGGGCCTCGTCCCCTCTGCCCTCCCTCCCCCATGTTTATAAGCCGCCGTGAGGGCGCTGCCTCCCACGTGACCGCTGCCGGCGGCCATCCTGCGTGAGGGCACGGCGCGGGCCCGCCCCGGGCCAGAACCAAACGTGGCGCTCAGCGCCGGGTCCCTCTGCGTGTTCCGCCCCGAAGGGCAGGAAAAGTTGGCTATTGGATAAGAATGTCCCGAGGCCTCTCTGATTGACCCATTGATTGTCCCGCCCACTAAACTAGGGGCTGGCATCTCTCCCTCCTCCCACAGGGGCGGGAAGGGCTGGGTCGGTGGGTGCGGAGGGTGGTACTTTGGGGATTTTAATTTCTTTCAGACATCTTTCCATCTTTCTTTCAGAGCTCGGTGCCGACCTTGTCCCTGTCAGCTTTCTGTTATTACCTGTGTCAGGGTTTAGGGTGGCAGACAACAGCCCAACCTCGTAGCCCAACCCTCGTAGCTACAGCCCAGCCTCTGCTAATGTCCCAATAGTTGCAGCTGGCAAGATCAAGCCGTGGAACTCGAGGCAAACATTGAAGCGGTGGGAACAGGCCCGTTCGTATTGGTGTCTGTTAGCACAGGTGTGCGGGCAGCGGCAAAAAGAGATGCTGTTGCTAAGCAACACAGCTGGGCTGCTGGAAGGGCCAGCTTCGCTGGAGTGTTACTTATGGGGCAGCTTTTGTATGTTTTTCCCACAAATCCCTAGTTGTGTGTATTTGGAGCACGTTGATGATGTAATATATTTAATGTAGAAATAGCCAAAGTAAACTCTTGGCATGTGTTTTTATGCCCTGGATGGTTTTGGCTGTATCTGTGTTATTGCTGCAGAAAGTGTTTGTGTTAGAGCTGTGGTTATGTTAGCACATCTGTATATCATACCAGCGTAGGAAAAACACTAAGTAAAAGAAGTTTGCTTTATGAAATTTCAGCTTTATACCAGTGTAGTTATATTAACACTTGTGGCACAGCTGGCAGTGTGGCTGTATCAGTCACATATGAAACGGTTTCCTACTTCTGCTTGCTTATAGCTGTGCCCGCTAAAGTCTGCAATGTAGATGTGGTGTTAGATTATATTGTTGTCCTGACCTCTCACATCTCTTTTAATCACATGGAGTAACTAATTTCAAATACATCTGTGTTTTCAAAGCATTGCAGCTTTATTACCTGATGTTATGGCCAGCCAGGCTGAAACTCAAGCAGTGAACTAACTGACCTGTATAATGTCGTGTAATGGTTTTTATGTTGGTTATCTAATTTCAATTCAACTATAATAAACATGCACAGGCATCTGGGTGCATATGTGTATAAATAGATCATGCCTCTTTATTTGTATAAATACCTACTACTCATCTGGTACAAGAATATGTTTGATTAATTTTTCTGTAGTTGGCAAGGAAGTCTCTTTGGGCTTATGTTAAATTACACATTTCAGATATGCAGTCTTGGGAAGCTGCCATAAGGAATAGGAAAATGGCTTGTAACCTAATTTGCTTGCCCTTTTTCAGGTTAATCATAATCCTACTTTCTTGTGTTGACTTTATGGCACCATCCATTTCTGTTCCAGAAATGTGTCACTTGAACTCTGTTGTAGTCTTTGTTTTGAGATCATTCTCCTGATAATTTATTCCATATGTTTACCATTTGTGTAAACTTTTTCTGTGTTTCAGAACACAAGATGGGAAGAAATAACTTACCTTTATTATTTCCCGTCCCCCATACTCCAGTCACTCTGGCTTTTCCTACTTACTTTTTTTCTTAAAGACCTCCTTGTTGCAGTGAAGACCAGCCCATCACACAGTCATCAAGTTTTGTGACCCAGGCCTATTTTAAGCCTTGTTAAGTTCCAGATTTACTCATAGTTCCCTAATTTTTAAATCTACCACTAATAGGAAGCATAATTCAAAACAGACTCCTTCCTGAAACAAGTCTGGCTTCAGTGCTGTTTCAGCCTGGTTTCTGAGGATTCCACAGCTTGTGCCTCATTGAAACCAGACACACCACTTTGCCTCACCAGGCCCATGGATCAGGGGTTCCTGATGTGTGGGAAGCAACGTAACAGGGAACACACAGAAGTTTATTGTCCTTCAGTGTGGGGAGAGCTGTGAAAACAGAGAGTTCAGGAGGAACTGAGCCTACCTGGATCTGCAGAGAGCCTACAGCAGTGCAGCTGCAGGAAGAATAAACTTTCCCATTCAGGAACAGCATCACTACTGCCTTGCCTTCCTGAAGAAATGTGACATATCTGGTTTACGGGAAATCCAGCATTTTTCCCTTAATTGTTCCATACATCTGCAGCCATGCTTTTAAAATTTAGATTTTAGGAGATGAATGAAACAGGACCTGTATGCAGCTGCTGCTTGTTCTGTACATGTCCTTTAATAGAAAATTAATTTGATTACAGTGCATGCTCCCTGCACTGATCCCTGCACTATTTCACATAGGCAGCAGCAGCCTCGCTGGGTATACTGGGTGTTCTCATCTGCTGGGCCTGTTGCCTGTCTGTCTTCTTTTGCTGGACTCCGAACAAAACAGCTAGTCAATGGTCAGAATATTTGTATTTTTTTAATTAATTACATTGAACAGTAGCTGGCAAAGATTTCTGTTATGCACATGGAACTGTTAAATGTAAGAAGCACTGACTTTCTTTACAGAATTGTTTTCTTTACATGCACAAAAACTCTTAAAAAAAAATCAGGGAATTATTGAATGACAGTGCTCTAAACCCGGCACCCCCATATGCCTTTTGGCTGCGGTTGCTGCACTGAAGAAAAGCAGAGGTGTCTCTTACAGTGGAAAAGCAGATTCAAACCCCTTTTTCTCTAGCAAAACATCATTAATGTTTTCTTAGGATTTGCTGCTACTATTCAACTTTAAATTATTTCCTCATGGGCAAAGGTGTTTTCAGGACCTCACAACAGTTATGTTGAGAATAAGTTTACACATTAACTTTGAAACATAAAGAAGAGCTAACACTTCATGTAACAACTCATTATGATCTTGTGTATCTTCTTCTATTCAGAATCCATCTCCATGAAAGCTTCCTATTTTACTGTCCTCTTACAGGCATTTTATACAGAAACAAAAACCTTGAGGCATTCAAATGTTGTTTGCATAGTTGGGTTGCATTGACTGTACGATGCTTAGCCTTGCCTTTAGAATTTAGCCTATGGAATTCAGCCCGTCAAACATGGGCTGAACACACTCTTCAGTTTATGGGATGATCACAGATGGAACTAAAATGTGCTCGGCAAGACTGTAAAAATTTTGAACACCAGGTGTGTGTTTCTTTGTTAGTCGGTATTCTGAAAAATTGCTACAGCAACATTTTTTTCTGCAGTTTGGAGGTTTTGGTTCCACTGTTTCGTGTTCTGAGTTATAAAACTGATGCACTATGCTTCGTGAAGGTAACCTACCATTCATGGAGCACTTCTCAGGTCTGTACTGTCTTGCTCTAAATGTTACCTGTTATTATTTTAAGACTTCATTTTCAGTAATTCCCAACTCCCAGGTTTAAAAGCACATTCCCTTCCATCTTCATGTTTTCCTGGCTATACAACCACAGAAAGGTGCTGAACTGAAAAACTGTAAGAATTGTCCCCTAGATAATTTGTTATATGCCATATTGTAACTACCCATTCAGCTTTCAGAGCTATTGGGTTTGATGATGAAGTCTTCTGCTTTCCAAATATGGAGGGAGCAACAAGAGCATAGCTCTTCATTTTTTACTTGACTATTTTCCAGCAATGCATAATTTTACCTAAGAATTACCTCTGCAAAGAACGATTGGTGTTTCTGTTATCAAAACTATAGGATAATTAATATAATTTTGAGTTTTTCTATTACATGTTGTGGGAAACATTTTTGCATCAGGACTTTTTTACCTGAGCATCCATTAGATTGTATGGGATTATTCAATGTTTTATTAGACAAAGAATATTCAGTGTATCACAAGTTCAGTGTCTTATTTAAAAAAAATCATTAAGAAAGCTCCGATCAGATAAAGGCTTCAGAATTTCAATAAGATCCTGTTTTGAGGTGATTTTCCAGCTGGATTGATTCAAATGGAGCATCCTGAAAGTTAGTTTTGGCACAGGTATGAAATTTGAGTCAACATTTTTTCTCATAAAAATCTATGAAAGCAAGCCAAACATAACTCCCCAAGTGTTACAGAAGAAGATTTCTGCTGCTTATCGTGCAAATAGTGCCAATGAAATCTGGAGACAGCCAGATGAATAAGGATTGTGGGATTTCAGCTCATACTAAATCCATTTGTTCTTGTTTGTATCTCGCCTTTTGTTCTTCAACATCTGAAATACTGAAGAAGTAAAAACTCTTCCTCTCTCCATTTCTCCTCTTCAAGATGTGCAGAGATGTCCTGGTGGGTCTTTCTGCAGGTGAGTATGGTTTTAAGAAGTGGAGAGGGAAGCTCTGTTTGACTGGAGTTAATAATTAGATCTTACGTAAACTTTTCTTAACCCCCTATACAATCTTGATATCTAATGAATATTTTGGAACCACGAAGATTCTTAATACTGTTTACTGCAGTGAGTAAACATGCTAAAACATCATCTTGCATTCTCCAGAAGAAAAATCTAAACTTAATCATTCTTTGAGAGGTAGATTAAATAATGAGGAACTGTGTAATTTCCAATCAAAATTAGTGTTCTTTCTAGTTCTTTTTGCCTCTTATTAACTATGGTATAATGCATTGAGTCCTATTTTAAACAAATTATGCTGTAGGTAATGGAATTAATGAAGGCTACTTTTCCTTGCATTTCTGTATGAGGAGTCTATATCCTTTTCCTGTTGCAATGGAATGAGTTCTATCTGATCAGTTCTACTCCTGTGCCATAAGGCACTCACCATCATCTGAGCTGTTGCCCTGATTTTTCTTCTCCATGCCTCTTCCTCCATCACTGAGAAAGGGGCAGTATTTTTCTATGACCAGTTTGTAGGGATTGCTCTGTCGTCTGGACTGTCAGGAAACTTTTGCTCACTGACTACCCTATAAGCCAAACAGAATAGGTACCCGTTGAGCCCAGATGACTCTTTTCTGCAGTAGTGTCATTAGCCTGGCTCTCCATCCTTCATCCAGCAGCTGATTTTCAAGAAATTTTTAAGAAGGTAGTATCTGAAGACTGTATCTACCAAATACAGCAATCAGATTTTAGGGAGAAATCAGTAGGTGGAGAGGTGTCCTTGTGTAATCAAGCAAAAATTGTTACTTTAGAGACATGGAAGTAAATTTGACAATAATTAGCAGAAGCCTTGAGGCACAGCAGCTTAACTGTGCCTGTGTTTTGTGATTATCAGGGCAATCCCCTTTTTAAATTTCCCTCCTCTGTATATTGTGGAAAGAGCAGTAACAAAAAGGAGGGGGGGTGGAAAGGGGTTTCAAGAGTTGCAAAACTTTTCTGTCTAATGCTGCATTTCCCTTCACAAGAGAAATAAAACAGTCAGTTTTAAAGTGGAACTGAATCAGAATCAGAATAAAATCTGAATAAAATTTGTGCATTAAGCTACAGAATACAGGCTCACAGCCTCTAAACTTCCAGTCTTTAAACTGAAATAAAGACAAAGAGCTTTCTAAAGAAGTGGCATTTCTCAGAGATACACTGAGTCTCCAACTAAATTAGTGAAGTGGTAAACTAAGAGTTAAAAAAGAAGCTGTTGTGTTGTTTTTATTTTTAAAAAGTCGGAGTGCACTTTAGAAGGGTGCTTCCATCAGCCTAAAAAATTAATATATGACAGATTATTGTCTAACTAACAGGAAGAGCTAAATGTTGCATCATATGCATAGGCAGCATAGGCATTAGCTCTCTGTTTTTTTAAAACAAATTCAAATTAATTTTTGTCTTAATGTGCTTAACCCAGTGTTTTTCCTTGCCGCACTCCTAGCTTTTTTTTTTCCTACTCTTGTGATTGCCACAAAGAGTAACAAATCTGTAAAGTATCATAAAATCTAAAATTAAATATTTTTAATTGTCTGAATTCAGCATTGTTTCTGGGAAACATAGATGAAAATCTTCAGGCTTCATATAGAAAGGACTGGTCCAAGTGAGGCAGATATATAGGCTTATTTCTTGCCATGCAAACTCATTTTCCCTACAATATGAATATCAATTACCGTTTTTAAAGTGATACATAGATATGTAAAATATCATGCCAAATAAGAAGCATTTGTTTTCTCCACTAGAAATTGCATTTGATTTCATTTTATTTAAGTGCTCAACTGATAAGCTTCACCTTAATGGATTTAGTTTACGCTGTGAACTATTATTTTTTAAAATAGAGAACCTTCAAAAACTCCTGATGCAAATACACTTTATTTATAAAGTGTCTTCTGGGATATCACATGACTTACAGTGAGGATACCCAATTAATAAAATAGCTTTTCTCAGCAAGTATTTCTACAATAATGTCCATAAAGTACAGTGTGCCTGGCTAAAAGTATTCCGGGACAATCACAGCAATATGCTAAAGAGGACAAGCAGACTTCAAGCCAATATTTGTGTCACTTTTTTTTTACTTCTTAATTTAATAAAAAGCTCTGAATACAGAGACTGATGGGTTTTCAAGTTCTGACTGACAGGTTTTCAATTGATCTTGATGTTTTATAGCTCCCAACACTTGGGTAACTAAGCACCTTACAAACCCAACCAAAACAGAAACCTTAGGAGGTAAAGAGGAGTTATTACCGCCAGGCTGTAGAAACAGTGCCCAGAAGGAGAAGTGGCTTTGCCAGACTTCTGTCTTCTAGACAGGGGAAGTATGTGGCAGCATGTGGAGATCAGATCACAGAAATCCTAAACAAGTACATTCACTGCTGGGCCATACCACCACTCCAGGAGGCCACTGTAATCCTTCAGCTGTCACTGGCTCACTATAAGATCATTTAATTCATGTCCTTTCTGTGAGAAGTTTTGTGTATTGAGTCCTTATGTTTCTGCAGTCCCAGAGTGTACATTTTGGGGCTACCCTACATCCCCAGCAGCTGGCACAAGTGCAATCCTTTTTGCTTGACAGAACTGCCTCCATCACTGTTTTTGCAGTTTCTTGTCTTACCCAGGCATGGGCGTGGTGCTAACATTATAGAAGCTGTTAGCAGCTTAAAATCTGAAATGTTAGAAGGAGAGAGATCTGGTTTATGTTTAATTTAAGAAATCAAAGCACCTTGCGTAAGTTTGCTTCCACAGGATTGTGTTTGCCTTCACTGACACCTGTATGGATCTTCCCAGATGGGTATCTCCTGGCTTCAACCATGGTGTGAAGAAGCACCTCAGCCTCATCTCCCTTCTATCTTTGCTGTTCCCATTGAGGCTACTGATGCAAAAACCAGCTACCAGTTCTGTAGTGTCTGCTGAGTAACCATCTCCATGATGTATAAATCATATTCATCCATAAAGTATGGAACTGTTGTGCCTAAATCTAACACTGCTAAGAATTAAAAACTCAACATCCTAGACCTAGTCACTGACAAAAAGAAAATTAGGCCAGGGCGTGGAAGGCAGTCTCAGGGCTTCCCAATCAACTGCTTGATTTTGCCTAATACACTGATCTATCTTACTCTTTCCTACTTAGAAGTTTATCAATGCAATTATTCCTAATGGAAATATTAAATATGGTGCCAAACTCATGAGCCAGAGGGCTGTTTTTTCAAGTTTTTCATTACCTGCTAAGTAAATTAATTAATGCAAATGAAACTCTAGTGTCGTAAAACGACATCCTATTCTAATTGAAGACAATGGCAAAACTGCCATTGACCTCCGTGGGAACAGGTTCAGGCCCATAACTTTCATATATCGTACATTAAGTGACATAATCAGAAATACTGTCTTCTCCCATTAAAATGAGATATAGCATGACAAGTAGCAGCACAGGGACTCTTCTGATGACTGTAATTAGAGGTTTTTAATGACAGGTTAGGTATGTTTAATATGCAGTTCCGCATTGCTATTATACTATCAGATTCTGATCGGGATTTTTACATATAGCATAACTGAATTCAGAGGCAGATGAATGTTTCCAATATTTCAAATTCAGCAGTTTTGCTGATTTAGCACTTTCTGAAGCATGCACCATGTGGTGAACAAACACTGCGAGCAAAGATGTTTTCCTCTGAGGTTTGCCAGGGATTTAAAATTTTAACACTTTCCTGCTCTCCTTACAGATACAAAAGTGTTGTGCAGATACAAAGAGCTGAGCAATCATTCCAGTAGGTATAACTTCATTATCTCTGAGGAATTTAGGTGTGGAGCCAACTCCATGTATTAGCTAATAACCAATCCATTACTTGATTAACTGACTTAAATGAAGAAAGCTTATCATCCATAGATTTGTCTGCTTGGAATTAAGTCATAACAAGATATTAAAAATATTTATTTTTCACGTTTCAATATCTTATGTAAAAATCATTGTGCCAGATCCCTATGAAATCTTCTGAAGAATAATAACATGCCTTAAAAATAGCAGATGCTATAAACACATAAAAACAATATAAAAATAACCCAAGGCACCACTAATTAAGCATGAGTCAGTGCTTCCAGTAAACTCATGGCAACTGCAAGCAATAGGAAAAGAATTGTCTATCTCAAAGCATTGCCAGCTTCGTGCAGAAACTTAATCCAAAGGATTTGAATGTCTCATGTGTTTGAGATTGCCAGTTCATATCCATACATACAGTTGCCTTCTCTTGGGATTTTTCTTTCTTCCCCCAGCTTATCTGTAGCTTCTTCAGAAAGTCATCACCACCAGATACAGTAATATTTAGAAATTATTATATAAGCTGGTATGTTTCTTTTCTTTCCATAGCATTTGGAATGTATTTTGGCAAGGAAGCCTGGAGCTAAATACTGTCAGTCATAAGCCATGCCAGGGATTCTTGGAAACACCTGCACCTTGCAGTTATGCAAATGCCTTTGAGATATGTCAGAACACTGTTTATTTGCACCATACCAACCGCATGTCATCTGAATTAATTTTCACATTCTTGTCCTGATGGGACATGGCTCTGAATATAAAAATTGACACATGTGAGAGCAGTGTGGTTAAAGAGGTATTGGTGCTTTGCCAAAATTATGCAACAGATCTTTGCTAGCCAGCAATATGATTTAACTATGGTATCTTTGCGAGTTACATATTAACAGCACCAGTGCACAGATGTGTATTTTCTTTCTCGGAGATGCATTAAAAGATGAGTCCAATAGTGATGTGAATGTGGTGAGAGTCGAAGATACACCAGTACTAGAGTAGTATTAGTCTTGAATAAATGCAACACATCAATGCGTCCCAGCACTGTTCTGCATAACAACAAACACCTTAGGGTGAAAACCCCTGTGGACAATTTCTTCACTCCTTTTTCAGCAAAATCCGATCACTTGGAGAAAGAAACCTTGTTCACTTGTAGTCCTTCAAAGCATCATTAACTTTTTCTTTAAACAATTCAGTAACATAACAGTAGCAGCTTAGAGATGATTCAGATTATATCACCTGTACCTTAGGAAGGCTGCAGCAAGATTTGTTAATCTCCTGTGTTGTGGCTTCATGAACATAGATCTGAAGGCTGTATTACTCAAAAGATTGTCCTCTTTCTCTCAATCTCTGTCTCCTCTAAAAGAAAATGTAGTTTTGTTTTGGTTTTGTTACACTAGCAAAGTAAGGGAATCTGTAGATGGCTTATCTGAAAGCAGGACTCTAGGAGGAGAATCTGATCTGCACATTTTTGTCATGTTTCATGGCATATATTTATCTAAAAAGGGTAGGGATGGCATACTAGTAGGCATAGTGCTTTTATCACACAAGTTGCTAGCTTCATCCATCTGTTTTTTATAAAGGAAAACAAATAACGGTGTCAAACTCCACACTTACTTCTACATATTCCTAAATCAAAGAGAAAGTTGAGGAGATAGATGGTGATTTGTTTTCACTGCAAGGAATGTCTGGATATGTCTGGGTATTGCCTGCAAAAGTACACCACTTTTCAGGGATGTGGGAAGCCCCACCAGCCCAGTAGCCTCTCTGGACAGGAGAAGCTGTCAAGTAAGGGACTCCAGATCACATGGGTCCTGTGAAGAGCAAACAGGTAGTTACCTTTGATCTATTCTTTTACAGAATATATTGCCTTCTTTCTAAATGAGTTGAGCACCAGATCTACTAAAACAGTTTTTGTCTTGTCGTTGACTTCTGAGGGAGTTTTTTTGCAGTCTGGCATGTATGAAAGATCCTGCTGTTTTCAGTGTGGATTCTCTTAGGTCTTAAAACTTGAACTCACACTTCAGCCTCTCTACAGAATTTATAGAACCTCCTCTCCTATTCATCTTAATATTTTCATGAACTTTTAAATAATTTAAGTATCTGAGAAACATTTGCTCATTTCTAATGAGATTTAAGCCTAAAAGTTTCCAAGACAGTGTTGGGTACATACATAGACATACATAAATAAATGCATAGCACCAAAACCACCATATTCTTGGATGGCTTAGTTAAAATTACATGTTATGGATAGTAGCTGCCTGCAGGAATCAATGTCCAGTTCCATGTTTGAAGCTGAACATATTCTCCTTAATTATAATAAAAATGTTGCCTGTTTTTTGTTACAACTTCTGCCTGACCACATTTTAATGTGCCCATGGCAAGGAAAATATTGTTTCCATTCCAGTTGGCATAATGAGAAAATGTGTTTAATGTGTTGGCTTTAACACAGTATTTATCAGAACATTATCCTTTGAAATTGTCAATTTATGGCATGATAATTAGATCTGGTACTTGAAACCTGTCAACTAAAAGCAAGCTTTCTTCAATAATCATATTCCTTTCCACTTCACAGGTGGGGCCTAATAAAGTGAACTGCTAAAAAGTATTGAGGCAGTAGGAGGCTTGGCATTTCAGTCAGTGCAACAAAGACTGCATTCCAAGAAATTACTCATATTGTTTTTGCATATACAAGTCTTCTTCATAAGTAAATCCTCTGGAAGGCAGAAGACTGTTGGGCAATAAAGGATGGAGGGAATGAACATGATAGTGTAACTAATAATTAATAATTAATAAATGTATGGGTAATAGCTAAAAATTAATAGGAAATCTTAAATATCTGCTTTGGTGAAGTACCTTTTGTTGAATGAGATGTAGTCTGGCTTGGCCTATCCTGCAAAGCTGACTGTGTCCCAGCTCACAAGAGAAAGACCTTTTCAATGTAAGCTCCCTAAGCAGTAAGACAAACTCAGAGAAGTAATAGGTGAAGTGTTATTCCACCTCTGGAAATGAGAAGGTAAAAAGTTAATCAATTCTAAAATGAAGTCCATGTAGCAACTGTTTCAGATGAGGGCATTGCACTACTGACAATGATGAGAGTTAAGATAGTTAGCCTGAAAATTATAAAATTATTTCCAAATATTAATTTGCTTAATAAATTGTTCCAATAAATAATGTTTAGGCAAAACACAGTGAAAGAAAGCCTTCTTGAAGAGGTTAAGACTTCCACAAATTTAATTAATTCATTCCTTAATTCTAAATAGTAGGACTAAGGAATAATACTGACTTTTTTCTACTGATACGTGGTTTTTAACATCACGTTCTACTGTGAATTTTGCGACTTTGGGTATAATGCACATTTAGTAGGCTGATGCTACAATACATGAAGTAAGTTTTCCTTTTATTCATTTTTCTGAAACAAAAATATTGGAACTCTGAAGACTGGCGATATGACATGTAATCTAAATTCCTTGCAATTTCTGTAGTATTTTTAAAAGGATGTATGCATTGACTCACCCCACATTTTAGGTTTAAACGATTGCCACAGCGAAGGTTCATTTTAAAAATGGGATTAGGCAACTTTGGTGACATTGACTTACAACAAAAATTAGGCTCTTAAGTGCTGAAAATTCATTGGAAAAAAAAGTCTCAGTCCATGCAACACTGATGGCAGCAACTACTTGCTACTTTAAAAAATCTCAGTCTAAATTTGAATGAGTGCCTAAGTAAACATTCAGAACTTGGTTCATAACCTAAACTATGGGAAATCTGTCCTGAAAAACACCAGGGGTTTTGCCTACTAATATGCCCAAAGGTGTGCCTGGAGTCATTAGGGAACAAAGACCTGTCTGAGAAACATTATGAAGATTAATAACTGTGCATACAAGATTGGAAAGGAGCAAGCAGAGGGCATATTGCTTATTGCCTGTATCTATCTGAGACTGGGATGAAAAATAAATCAAATCCAGAAAGGTTTTCAAAGAGGTTTTAGAAAAAATTAAGAGTTGTAGCAGGGCAAGGGTGGTCCCAGTATAAGTACAACTAACCTTTCTTCCTGCCTCCTAGAACATTTCAGAGAAATAAGAGCTTCTCTGAAAAGGAGGCTGATGGTAAGATACAGATGCAATATTATCATATCCATTTCAGTAACAGAATTAATTTTTCCTTGCAGGGATAACTGAGAAGTTTTCATTTTGAATGTTTATACATGTAGAATTATGAGGTGCATTAGAATAGGTTATCTGGATTTTGGCCATCTTGTTTCTTAAACAAATTATTTTTCTTAGACAATTCTCACTTCAGGAATATTTGACATACCTATGTGTAAAGGGAAAACCTAGAGGAAGGCTCATAGCCTGCTTGTGTCTTTATCCCATTGACTTGTAAGACACTAGACAATAAATAAATTGAGCAATACTTTGTTCTTACACCTAGAAGATAAACAATTACCACATATGCATGCAGTATGGTGTGAGAAAGTGGAATATCTTGGGAATTATTACAGAGAAGAGTTGGATTTCATGTTCCAATACATGATACCATCCCATGTGGCTCATCTCTTGCTTGGAAGACTTATCCCTCTGGGATGTACAGAATTCCTGGAATAGAAAGGGAAAGAAGCAGATGTATGGATATAAAGTCAGTCATAGATTGCACTTACTTGGCTTGAACTCTTAAAAATTGCTCAGATCAGAAGTAACAAGATAGAGGGAAATTGATTCAATCATTTTAAAGCAGTTTTCATGAGTTACTGTAACAAACACTTGACTGGTCTTATTCCCTTCATTAGAAACAATGAAAAGAAATAGTATCTGCAGTTTACATTGTTTTATTCTTCAAACTAAAGTCATCTAGAAGAGAGAATACCGAGAGGATTTGATTTGAACTGCCTGAAAACTATTGTCATGTGTGCATGCAAAGGGCAAAATAAAAGAATTTTGTAGAATGCAGCTCATTTCATTGCAAAGTATATTTTCTTCTAATAAGCACCACCTTGCTACCCACTGAAGGATTAATCAGATTGGTGCATATTGAAAGGATTGGACTCTGGCAGAAAACAGTCAAGAAGCCAGACATCAATTCTATTGGCAGACAGCTTTTTTGAAGCATTTGTCCACAGGGATTAATTCACCTTGGCTTGTAGAGGTAAATGCATATAGTGCATACCTTCCGTGCTTGAATGTTTGTCATTGTCTTTTTGTGAAGAATATGCCAGAGATGAGGAGATTGTTTTCATCAAAAGTTCTGCAGAACTGCCATCAGTAGAAGCTGTAGGGAAGACAAGCTGGATCAAAACATATCCGTTGACATGGACTTAATGCTCCCTTGACATGACAGCTAGTGGGGTGGGTCTGGTTTTCAGCCAAGACTATAATTCGTGTGAAAGATTAAAATAAGTTTCAGTACAGGATTAGGGCAAATCAGATTTCACAACAGGTTAGAATTTTTCAGGAGAAAGTTCTTTCTTACTTTGTATTGCTTTCCCATTGACCTTTCTTTATTTCTGTCATTATAATGTCAGAACCCAGGAGTTAGATGGAGAGACTCCATACAAAATACCTCTACTCTCTAGGGTGATCATGGCATTTGCCCTCACAAAGTCCAGTTTAGCTGGCTTCTTCCCTTTGCACATTTCCAGACCCTTTAAGTTTTTTTGGGTTCTAGTCTGCCCTTTAACAATGTCATCTCCCTTTTAGGACACCATTTTTCATTCTTTCCTGCTTATCCAAAGAAGTGGAAAGATCCACACCATTTGCTGAACAATATTTAAGCTCTTCAAGTGACCACTAATTTTAACACTGACTTATGGGAAGCAGTCTTAATGCTGAGTAGTGGTATTTGTGATACTGATGACATTTCTGAATGTCAGCTGCAATCATTTTGTTCATAATTGGTTCTGATTACAACATTTATTTTCATCAGTTTCAGTTTAGAACCTCTGTAGCGTTAATAATAAAATGCACTGAATGTAAAAAGCATACAACTTTTTCTGCAGGGCTCCTGAGACCACTCTGTGGTGTTCTTGGACATGAAAATATTCTACTACATTCATGGACAGCACAGAATATGTCATAAGTAGTATATTTGTGACATCTTTCAATGGAATTAATAATTGATGCATTGTAGTATTATACAAGAAGCACAGCTGCAGTATAAGACAAGAGCCTCACATCTGGAAGTCACTCTGCAAGAGAAAAACCTTCAAAATATAAACCTTTTACTGTCACCATGGACAGAATGCTGGACATTCACAACACACAAATGTCCAGGTTATAAACTTGCAAGTTGCATTAATGTGGCAGTTAAATTTACTAGTCTGAAAGCTCCACTTGTAAAATATTTATGAATACATGTGGTTGTCACTGCAAAGAAACTGCACTGTCAGCTCAACCTCTCTCCCTAATTGTTTCTTCTCCCTGTCTTCCCCCCACTGGAATGTATTCCATGATATTCAAAACATGACCCTTACCTCACTTAAAAAATATCTACATGGTGGGTGCAAAAGAAAAAGATAAGAGCTGTTTTCATTATATTTTGGTCATTGTTTTATCCACTCAGAAGTGTTTCAATTTGGTACATCTTAATGGGAAATTAAATCTCTTTTTCATGCCTGTATTTTCTTCAAATTAAAAAATGAACTGTGAAGAATGATTTGAATATTTTCCCACAAAATTCAAACTATTCACTAAGTTATCCAGTGCAGTGCTTTTACAAGTGCCCTGGATAGCTGCCTAACTGGGTTTTGTGGGAAGAGAGTCTTGAAAATGAGGCTGGAATGATTCAAAAATATGTTACATGCTTTAAATACATATTGTACATTTTGAATTTCTTTGTCCCAAAGAGATCACAGCTGTCATATTTAAATGATTACTAATTTTATGTTTATATTGATCTTGTTTATGAACACTTGCATCACTGTGGAATGCCCTTGTGTACATTTTAGAGGGCTCAGGAGCTAAATAGACTAGACAAGAAAGGAAACAAAAGGAAGAAATCTTATTGTTTCCTTACCTGACAGCAAATTGACATCAGTGTGATTTTTCTTCAAGAGGTGTTCAGGGCTGGATCCTTTCTTAATGTAATATTGAATTGGGGCAGGGAGGAGGGGAGAACAATCAACAAATTAAAATGTTCATTCTAGTCTTCAAGTCACTCAGTTGTGATTATATGCACACAACAGGTATGAACATACTTATTTTGCACTTTCACATCTTTAAACAGTGCAGCCCAAAGTACCAGTGTATTGGTACTGAAGCTTGGGGCCCAGGGTGAAGGGACTTCTCACACGAGCTTGGAGTAGCAGCTGTGGTCCCTACCAGCTGCATGTCCAGCATTTCAGCATCTCCAACAATTAAATAGCTCCAAATTCAGGGCTGATATTGCTAAAAGCAGTGCACATTTTCCAATAAATGTCCCACTAAATGAGCCCACATACCATACAGACTCACAGTCTCCATACCCTTGGGATCTAGCTGAAGAGGAACTGCAAAATCCTGCACTTCAGCGAGGGGCATTGCCAAGTTGTGCAGCTGAAGAGGAGTAATTCCATGCACCAATTACAGGCTGGGGACAACCATCCAGAAAGCAGCTTGGTGGTGAAGGACTTCACAGTCCCTGTGGACACCATGCTGAGCATGAGCCAGCAATGTGCCAGGGTGGCAGTGAAGGCTAACAGCATCTTGGGTTGCATTAGGAAGATGATAACCAGCAGGTTGAGGAAGGTGATTCTTTTCCTCTACTCAAAACTGATGATACCACGCCTGAAGTGCTTTGTCCAGTTCTGGGCTCCCTTGTACACAATTGACTTGAGCACACCGGAGCAAGTTCAGAAAAAGGCCATGAAGACAATTAAAGAAAAGAGCATCTGATGCATAAGGAGAGGCTGAAAGGAAGGATTATTCAGCTTGAAGTATGAGGATGATCAAACAATAGAACAAGTTTACCCAGAGAGGTCACAGAACTTCCATCTCTGAAGATAATTGGAACTAGACCAGGCAATATTGACTTTTCAATTAGCAAGCTGCCCCAGCTGACATTTCTCTGAGCAGGAAGGTTGGATTAGGTCATCTCCAGAGGTTCCTCCCAACCTCAAATATTTTGTGATTCCGTGGTCGCCAGAGTTTAATCATGCTCCTTATGGACTCTGGGATAAGTACAGATACCATGGGTCAGAAATGCTGTGGATGTAATTTTAACCAGAGAAACCTGCATGTCTGTAGAAATCTGGAGCTGGGGTTTTGGCTCTTCTCTGTGCTTCTGGCACTGTGAATCCCTACAGTTCAGTTTGGCTTGTTCCCTCCTCACAGCAATGCTAGGATGGCTGTTGAGCCCCTCATTGGCACCACTCTGTCTGAAAGAGAGGGAGGGAGTTGTTTGGGGACCCATCCTCACGGAGTCTCATTCACCACAGTCCTGGCTGTGAAGCAAGCATCACCAAACACTGCAGACCATCTGGGACTCTTCTGAGCTGGCAAAAATACTGACTGAAGTGTGGGTAAAGAGCTCTGGCATGCCACTCTCTGAGAGTGCTCAAAGCAATATCCAATGCAATACTGGCACTAGTGTGTGTGCTCTGCTGCACAGAGACTGCATATAATGAAATCCTTGTTATATAACACAGCTGATGGATAGGGATAGATATATATATTCACCAAATGACATTTCCAGGGGTGAATATTACCAAAATCTTTATTCACATTTAAACATGTGATATAGCTTTTTTCCTCCACAGGAAAAAAAATGGCTGTAAATGTCTGTGACACTTGAAATATCAGAGTCTTTCAAAGTAATAAAGGCAATGCTCAGAAAATATTATGAACAGTAGCCCTACTACAGTATTTCCTTTAAAGAGACGTCTGGGGTGAATTAGGGTGCTGCTCAGGCTGTGGCACTGCTACAGATGTCGAGGTGTAAACGTGTTTTGCAGGGACTGTAGATATGCGATCATGTACAGTGCTTTTATTAGGAGCTCAAGCACTATATTTCCAGTAATATGAAGAATGACAGAGAAGAAAAGAAATACCTTCTGAGTTTGAATTACAGCCACATCTAATGAGCTCGGAGGTGTTTTTCACTCAACTTTAGTATTACTTTTCAACTCCTGCAGCTTAAATGAGGCTACTGATCATAGCAGTAAATATGGGCTCAAAGAATATCCCAAGAGGTGTCATTAGTAACATATTACATCCTTTTCTAATTTGTACACTTACCATGTTGCGGGATTTCACAGGACTGATGAAACCTACAGAACTGCATGTTTCCTTCAGCAGTCTACAATAACCCTTAGTCTGAATGACATGTATTATTTCCTTGTTGAACATGTGATGTAGAAGTTTTAGTAAAAGATTTATTGTAAGGAAAACTAGATGTTTTATTTCCAGCCTAATTGAATACATTATTGCTCTGAGTTTAAAAATGCTGTGGTGATATATTACACCTCAATACAACTGTACACATGAAATCTGCAGCAAGAAAGTTTATTGGACTACAAATCAGAATACAGCTGTTGATAGGAGAGCTATATACCTTTAGCTGCAATATGTTACAATAAAGTTTTACTGTGTGAGTCATAGTGGGAAATAAAATAAAAGTCTGATAAAATAGTTAAGTAATACTTATTTTTACTGACTGGAATAAAGGCAGGTGCCAGAACTCAAATCCTCTCTGTTGTGTATGGATGATAAAAGAGCCATAGTGGAATTTCCCTGTCACAGTTACACAGAAGATAGTGATAAAACTCCTAATCCCGGTAAGGATTAACTGCAGAACAGCTTCCAAATTTGCTCTGTAATGGAAAGCCTACTCTAAGCCATGTTTGCTTCTTGCCCAAGTATTTGGACACAGTACAGACAAGGTGCAGAGCAGCCAGGGGACATGCAATTCTCTCTTCGTTCAGCCTGTGCCCAGCAGGCAGGACTGGCATGCAGCTCAACCTCAGCCTCCCTGCACCCTCCCACTGGCTGGTAGTGCCTCGAAAGCCATGGAAATCCATGGATCATTGGGCTTCTCTGCATTCTCCTCATGGATCAGAGGGTTTCTCTGCTTTGCATCCATTTGGCCTCTTGTAACTCCCTGGAGCTGGATACCTGCAAAAATTGGTGCCAGCACCCTTCTGCAGCATAGAGTAGTGTCCTTTTGCGATAAATTCAACAGGAGAGATGCTGCATTGTTCTTTCCTGGGACTTTGGGAATGGGAAATAAGATGTCATGAATAGATGATTTCTACAGTCGATCTTTCTTCTAAAGCTTAAGTGATGTCTACATCGTTTTACTCTGGGTTGAATTTTTGAATAACATGAAATGTTAACTTACATCCTTTCTCCCCTTCCCTATCTCCTATCTAATTTTTATTTTTCCCAAGCATGTATTTTTAAGTAACAGTTGTTCAAATTATAAACTGTCCTGCAGAGTATCAGAAGGTCTGGAACATCACACTGGCAAAGAGAAGCTGTAGCTGGCTCTGTGTGTTATGGCTTTTTGCCTGTTCATTATTCCTCCTGCTTTGTACCTGAGCTACCTCTTTAGTCTCAGTAGAAAGAAAGGAGGTTGGAAAAAAAATAGAAGCCAAATAAACCCGTCCTAAAGGTCTGCAAAATACCTGGGCCAGATATCTAATTTTGTGACAAATATAGCACCATAACAAAATTAAGAAGCCTAAAAGTAAATTAATCACCCTGTGGAATTTATTATATAAATATATTAATTGGGCTGCAGTCCTACCTGATAGCACTGGGCCTAACTTAACTTGTGGTCATGAAATGTTTATGCCACATCATTACATTTTATTTCAATGAGGATCCTAAGAGGAAAGTGACACACAAATTTTCCAGATAACAATATTTAACCAGACATTTTAAAGAAAATAGACCACCCTGTTAGCTTTATGCATGCTGTCTCTACCAGGACAAATTCTTTTCTTCTGCCATAACAATAAGTCCAAGGATTACAACCCCACTAAATATCTACATGTCTACCTTTAGATGTTTGATGAGCCTAAGAGGAACTATTCATCTTTCCAACCTCTTTATCCATCAAGTCCTACAAGATGACCCAACTGCTCAGCCTGTCAAAAAAAAAAGGTTTGTCTGTCTTCCAATTCTCTTTCCAGTGGCATAAGATTTTCATTAAAAATAAAACCCTCAAGCATTCATAGCACACTTGAAATACTCTTCCATGATGAAGTAGAAGTCAGAGAGTTGTGAATTGCCCCTATAACTTCCATCTGGGTAGTGCCATCCTACTCTCCCTTCCAGTATTTTCACTACAGGCATTACTAGAGCCTGCTTTTACTCTGCCAAATCTATATATTGTTAGCTACTACTATTACTTTTTTTGCTTAAGTTTCCCTTTGTTGTTTGTTGTCTTTCATTGGTTTTTGATATAAAGTAACTTTTCCCTCTACAGAGCATCTTTGTGTGTTTCTCTTGATGCACCAGTTTTCTGAACTAACCTCCATCTATTGTTTTAAACAATTGATCCATGGGCTAAAATGGGAAAACAGAATAATCCCTCATTTAAATGATCAATGGAAAGGAATGACTAGGGGAAAATGTTGATCGCTGCTGCAGCCCTAATCATCCAAAGTGTTAGTGCAATTTAGAGACGGGAGGAGGGGAAGAGATTTACAACATGGGGAACTCCCAGGGAAGGAGGTCTGCAAGGAATGGCTCCCATATGGAACTGGAATGCTTTGTACACCCCGGCTTAGCAATTAAATTTACAAGGTGTTGCTAAGTAGCAGTACCCCTGTAAACTCAGCAAACGCTGGAAATGCTGTTACAAAACTAGAGACTTCTTTTATTGCTTCTCACATTTCAGTAGGGAGAAAGTCATTAGAAGAAGGCTGTTCTTTGTACAGACTTCCCATTTGCAGAGCTGGGAGGTGTATTCTGATAAAAGATCTGTGAGAGGATGCAGCATGGCCCTTTGGCAAATGCTGGTTTTTCTGTAGGGAGGACAAAATATGGAGCAAAACAAGTACATTGATCTAAATTAGAAACTCTGTGTCCAAAATGACTGGTCAGTCATTTACTTACACACCCACACATATATACATATACATATGTACATTTCCCCTTGGAACAAAAACTGCCTTTTAAATTCTTCTCAGTCAAGTTTCACTGACAAACTTGCTTGATGGGCATCAGGGACCTGAGGCAAGCTTCAAAGGAAAAAGTAGCCATCACTCATGCTTCATTGGATTTCTATGACAGAATGATCAAATCCTGTAGAACCTGGCATAAGCACATCATTATCAAACCCTGCTTTAGCATTTCTTAACTGATCACGGAGGCTGAGGTCCTTGGTGACTCCTATTTTCTGACACTGTTTGTAGTTATTTGACCTTTTCTCAGTGGATAATCCACACAAAAAGCCCTAATTACTTCCACAGCTTTGAGCGGTCCAGCACTGTGAATAATCAATGACACTGATTTAGGTATTGCACAATCAGATGCTTATGGTGTTTAAAGAACATTTTTCCATTGACCTGCCACAGCCATAGGACAATACCGGGTGCTGAAGTTGCTTTTGTAATCACAAGCTGGCCAAGTGACCTTGGGGGTCTGAAGTTGATTACTAGGGTCTTGAATTGAACAGATACAATACATTTTTAATGATTTCTTAATTTTTATTTTCTTAAAGCAGCACTTAGTCATGATGCATCTACCAAGATACTGACAGAATCTCAGAGCAAGATTTGTCTATAAATGTATCTGAGTATTTTTTTTCTTTCTTGATATCACCTTGATTTTTATTTTGACTGCTAGAAAGCACAATGACAGGACTTTGTTTGTTTTTAAAAAAAATGAACAAACAGTTGGGCACTTGAGTATCTTCTGCTTCAAAAGTATTCAAGCATGAAACTAGAACAGGAGAAAAGGAGAACAGAAATTACCTAGATATTGCTATAGATTACAATGTCTGTGAGAGGAATAGGGTGTGGATTCTTAGAAATTATTCAGTCTCTGATTCACAGGGTTCTTCTCCCCTCTTCACATAACATGAAAATGCAGTTCATTATCCTAGGTTATCAGGTTTAAGTCTACCACCTGCTCAGTTATTTCAGCTTTAAAAACTAAAAAGAGAGAGCAGTCCCATTTTGTTTGCTTCAGAATGAAAGGTTCACAAAGATTTTTCTAAGGAGCCATTTGTTGAGGTAAAATTTATGATGAAATAACAGATTGTCTGGGAGTGGCTGTAAATCACAGGAATCTTACACTAAAAAGATAGAAAATATGAAGTGTTTGGTGGGGATAGGCATAGAAAAAGAAAAAAAAAAGGAAAAGCAGAAATTTCGATCAGCCAAGAGAAAATTTTTCTCATATGCATTTTGGAGTTTTTTTAACAAAACCTGCTTGTGTCATTGAAAGTAGTATATTTCAACAAAAGGCTCAAAGGTTTACTGGAAAATACTACGTGTGTTTCTTCAGAAATCCCAAGAAATTCAAAGGAAACACAGAAAGGGGGAGCATAGTTTGAGGGACGTCTCTGGGTAGCTCCAGCACCTTTCCTCTCCCAAAGCAGTGAGCTGATGGGGTCACTTCTAGTGTGCCAGCCTCTGAAGCAAAAACAACAGGAAGAAACACTTGTATTGTGGAGTTTTTAGTTTTTCCAGACTTCCTGACAGGCCATGAAGAGGAAGATAAACAGAAGAATATAATAAGAGCAAAGACAGCTTATCAAATAAGAACCAGGTTTGTCTCTGCAATAGGAAAACCTGTCCTTTTCTCTCCTTTGAGGATACTACTGCACTTCCCCCAAATGAAATGTCTCCTTAGGATACCTGCTTATGCTTGCATTCATCCTGATCAAGCCTCAGCAATGATGTCTGAGGGAGTGGTTGAGACTGTGCATGTAGAAAGTCCATGTTGTGGAGGCATAATATGGGCACAGCCTGCTTAGGAAGCACTTTTGGAGATGCCAGACAAACAGCATAAATAACATTTACTGTCCTGAAAATCTGGAACTCTCTACCTGTGTGGCTCTGCTGCAGATGACCAGGCAAAAGGAACTGCAGGACAAACTTCATCTTTTATCTGAGAGCCCTTTCCTCCCTCAAAGACAGAACAGGAGAGCAAATGCTTACCACAGAGGAGGAAACACATAATGCTGTAGTTAGTATGGCTCCTGAAGTGAAAACAGGCACTGCAGTAAGCTCATAAAGAGGGTGAAATGCTTGTTGGGGCAGCTGTCTTCTGTCCCGCTAATTCACATCTTTCCAGGGTACATTGTAGTCTCCTTAAATATACAAATTACTGTCAGATGTACTTGTCTGATCAGAGACTGCACAATCCAGACAGACATTGCAGGATGATGGGAGCAGAATGGTGCAATTTATAGACTAAAACATCCTGAAAGGAGATGTAGAAAGTTCTTTTAATAACTTAGCCTTAGAGGTTTATAGTGCTTCTGGTGGTTTCAGTTTGCTTACCTAACCTCTTGAGGGAAATAAACTATGTTTCCAGTGCTCTTTGCCAGTTAAATTTGATAAAAGTTTTAGAACAAGCTGGTTTTGAACACCGTCTCCAGTGAAATGGACATGAACATGCATGATTGTTTCATTAATATTTTCTACATGAAGAATGTTTAGATTCAAAAAATGATTGTTTCTTGGGTATCACAAACTGTATTAATGTTTTTTTTCAATTGCCTTGTAAGTGGTCAACACATTAGTTACAAACTGGTTTAGTCTGCAGTCAAAATTTTCCCCTTTTTTTGAAAAGATGTCTCTGAAACTAATTATTCTGAGCTGAAATAGTGTGCAACAGTGCAATCTGTTTTTCCTATGATTGATCAAATCTGTGTGCTGTCAGCCTGCTAGGATATCAGTCGACTTCATTTCACCTCTCATTTGTCACGACATCCCTTTAGATTGTTGTACTGTGGACAGAAACCAACTGAGCCTCAGATTCCCTGGAGAGGTACGGCTCTGGATGAGGATTAAGCTGCACTTGCTTTTCAGCAGTTTCTGACCGAGGAGAGTTTGAAAACAGGCTGTTAGTCTCTTTTCTCTGCAATGACTCCATTTCTTTGTACCATATGGTTATATTTATGTGCTCTATTGAGTGAGACCTTTAACAGCTTTTAAGTCAAGGGTGGTGTTAGTGCCAGGGAAGGAGCAGTTTTGTAGTCAAGCAAGAGGGCTGAGCTTGATTTTGGAGAAATGGCGTTGCTTCTAAATGCCACTTTCAATCCTTAAAACCTTTTCATTCAAAAACTGCTGAGCCTAATTTTACAAATAGGGGATGATTAGAGTAGTTAACACTAACTAGGTGAACTTTTTCTTAGTTAATATACAGGCAAACTGTCTTTCCTTTGTGCTGGATTCACCAGTATTAAAGCAAGATGAGATAAAACTTAACTGAAATAAATATTCAACCTCCTAATCTCACAATTATTCTTTTCTAAATCAGATAAAAATGTGAATGAGGTACTTAGCCTAATTTCCCCCGAGATCAGAAATTCTCAAATATTTTAATTTCTCAAGTCTTCAAATTATGGGTAGCCTGCTACCTTCAGTAATTTCCTGAGATGAAAGAAGAATTAGCTTTTTCACAGGCTGCCGTGGTGGGTGTTAACATCACAACAGCTGAGGACCAAGTGGCTGTTCAGCAGACTTCCTTAGGAAGGTGTGGTTTTCTAGAAAGTCTGAAAATCAAATAAAATCTTGGTAATAATAAAAAAATAAGAACCTCATTCCAAGCTGTGAGTAGTCTTCCTCATGTAACTTTGTTATTAAGGAAATGATGCCTAAATAGCAAGCACTTCATTATCACAGTCTCTGCTAGTGCTTAAGAGATAGCCACAGAGTGTTTACACACACTGATAAGACTGTTGGATCTGCTGAAAAATAGCAGGTTAAGTAGTAACTCAGTTGAAAAACATATTTTCAATTTATTGATTCCAGTCAAATAAAAGCTATGTGGTTCATAGTGGAAGTGCAAACACAGTGGCACATCTCAGGAATTCATGGAGAGTTAGATCCAAATGCTTACACAGGCTACATGATGACCCTTCATTTTGTAATAATCCTGGTAACTCATTTACACAATAATTCTTAAAAGCTGATGTGAAAGGTGCAGCTTGGATTTTTCAAACTTTTTGGGCAGCTGCTCTGTACATCAAAACCCTGGCCTCCTGCAGGAGGAGGGGAGTTTGTGCCTCTGCTCAATGACAAAAATCTGATGAAAGAACCAGCTTTGTTATTTTACAGCAAGAGGAAAGACAAATCTTTCATATACCTCCTTCCCTTTACACCTCCTGTCCTATGCTTTGTTCTGCTTTGAGTCTTAGTGGAGAACAGCACGTGTCTTACGTCTTGTGACAAATCTACAACTGCTTCAAAAAGGCCTTAAAGATACCTTTTGCCATTTTATGCCTAATTTACATTTCTAAAAAATGCTTTTGAATCCTTTCAGAAAATAAATACTTTTTTAAAATGTATGCTTCCTAAATGTAACATTAGGATGTATATGTTTCCTAAATATAATACCCTCATTTTTCTCCTACACATGAAATTTATTGTATCATCAGATCTGACTAAAATTTACAGTTACCCGTAAAGTTATTTTGATATATTTGATTTTTTTTCATTGCATTGTGGAATAGAAAATGTGTTTATGTCTTTGTCCTATGAATAGTTTCACAGGAATTTAATCAATAAAGATTTTAACCAAGAAAGTTTGCAGTTCTTTTTTGACAGTCATCTCTTCAAATGCTTAATCATTTTGGCAAAAATAATTTTTCCTCCAGATAAATTTGCCTTTCAAAGCTCATATAGCTGCTGCTTACTCAGACAATCCAGTCCTGAGAATCATTTCATTTCATGTGCATGAGAATTCATATACATTTTCCCAACATGAATTAAAGTGCAGCCTTGCTGTGAAAGATTATTGTTTATGTGCCTTTTTTAAAAAGCAAAATGTAGCAAGTGCCCTGGGCTTCATTTGTAGTTTAGTTGACGTTGAATTTTTTAAATTTTCTCAGCCTTTTTTATGTGGATATAGTTTCTGTTCTAAAATTAGACAGTGGAATGTTTTACATAGCATTTATGCTACAATTTAAAGGATAAAATCAAAGGGAAGAAAGCTGTATAGCCCGTCTCAAATCCAGAATATTGTAATAGCTGTTGTTAAGGAAATGCATGCAGAAATGGTCCAAACAAGATTGCTTCCTGCCACCAGAAAGGCATATGCTTTAGCATGTACAGAATTATTTTTTGAAGATTTTAAATCAGGATAAGACCATGTATTACAGTTGTGATTAAAAAGAAAAGATAAAAGTTCATTGCTTGAGAATTCTTACACATATTTAAAACACACATTTTAAATATTATAATTTCAACTGTTATTTCTGTCTCCATTACTCACATGGGTAGGCATTTATTCCACAGGACTCAAAATCAATAGGACCAGCTGTATAATATTTTTTGAGTTGGGCTGTTGCCAGGATGCATATAAATATTTTATTCTGCTCAAAGCTTGGGGAAGGAGATGGAAGTAATAAGGCAATTTTGAGAGGGGTTATTTAGTTTATCAGTGACTCCAATCTTGGAAACTTCCTTTTCATAACCAAAGATGGGAAATTCCTAGCTTTTTATTGGCCGAACTTGCAAAAAATCATAGCAGAGCAGTCAGGTTGCAATGCCACTTCACGAGCTGGCTTTGAGGAACAGGGAACAAAGAAAGAGCTGTCTATGGGGTTCTTTATACCCTTAAAGCATATGCACTGGATTTTATTCATTTTCTAATTATGGCTGCTCCTTTGAGAATTTCTTTAAAATGTATCATTAAAAATATGTCTCAAGAAAAATGGTGCAGGCTTCATCTGAGACAGTGCTGTTCCTGACAATGTCTGCTTTGCCTTCAGCCCAGTTTGCTCTGCTGTTTTTGTTTTTATTTGCTATGATCAATACTTAAACAATACTCCAGGACATGCCTTTTTTTCCAAAGATTTAGAGATTTAAAATAGCCAGTTTGGTCTGAAGCTTAAAATAGATTGGGGCTTAGATCAGGGGTATTCTTCAGTGAACCAACATGGGAACAAAAGAGAAGCTAAGGGAGGTGGACATGACCTACTGGCAAGGGGAGAAGAGAACATGGCTCTTAGGACAAGTGGTGTGATCACTCTGTGTGGCTGGTGATCACATGGCACTGATCCCATGTTTTCTGTCTGTCTAAGGCCCTCATCTGCCTGTCCTTCCTTCTTCTCCGAGCTTCCCAGCTAGTTTCATCCAAGTCTGAGAGAGGGATTAAGGTGTCAAATATATTAAGTTCTGTAAGTAATCCTGAAAATTATCAGTCATGTAAAGGAGGAAAATCCTATAACTACATCTGCATGAGCCCTCACTGGGACAGTCAGACACCAGGCTGTGCTGTAGGAGGCCTCATCTGTCCTGCAAGGAATTTCTGTTATCCACATGATGGGGGCTCACGGCTTGTCCTCATAAAAAACATTCAAGGGCATGCTTTTCTTCTGCCTTGAAGCTCCCAAATCACTGCATCATGCTGTATTTGATGCTGCAGCTTTCTTTTACCCAGCCATATTTTGTGGATGACTGTTAGTATATGTGGTCACTGTGCACTTTACCAAAGACAGCTGCAAAACTACCCAGGGAACTGATACTCTCTCTCTTTCACCTGTTAAATTATGCAACTAAATCAGCAGTGCCAGTGCCTCCTTGCTCTTCCATCATCTCATACCTAATATTAATTCTTGCTTGCTCAACAGTAAGTGCCAAACACCATATTTCTGTATGCTTACATATATCAGAATTGTTCATTTCTTTCAAGATCTTTTTTATCATGTTGTATTAGTAGAAGAGCACACATTCACATTAGTAGAGCTGAGAAAACTGATTTACAGTCTGCAAGATGAATGGAAATATTGCATCACCTAAAAGTGATGTTTTCACTGTGAAGTTACATCCTTCACCCTTAAAAAAGAGGGATCAACTTTGTATAATGGAGATGTTTCATTTAGACACCAGTATCTGGGGCAGAGAGGTTTAGACCGTCTCTTCCCTGGAAAACTTAAAACAGTATTGAATAACAGATAAAATGTTTTCCCTGTTCTGGGAAAAGAAAAAATCATAAAACTTGGCATGAATTTGTCCATTTTTTCAGCTGTATCAAAGCTGCTTTTTGTAGTGAACGAACGTTTTCTTTGCAAATTTGAACCAGTTGTATTCAGAGATTCATTCTGTGTGAGTGTAGGGCCTTGATGGCATGGTATAGCAAGGCAAACCACTTGCTGTCATTATTGGGAATGATAGCACATGGGAGCTCAACCCTGGTGGTAAGTTTGTGAAAGGAGGAGTGGTGCCTCAATGCACCAGACCCTGGATATCTCTCCTAGCCAGCCATGGGGAGGTCTCAGATAAGCCTGTCATCCTGACAGGGCAAATCAGTGCTGAAAAGGCTTTGCACTCCGTGGGGCTCGGTCTGCTTGATAGGACAGAGCCACCTCCTGATAAGCAGAACTGCTCTGCTCCCTTTGACTCTCCCAGGCCATTTTGTGTCTCATGGCCCCGGGGTGGGCCACCAGCAGGCCTGATCACACAATGGTGCTCATTCTGCCAATATTTTATATTGGAGTGGCTAGGCTGATGTGCTCCCTGCTCCTGATGTAGAAGGAGTATTGTACTACATTCATTTTATTGATTGTCAGTTATTCATATCAAAATTAAGCACCTTTGTCATAATAAAACTACACCTCTGTTGGCATGGGAAGGAGAGGGCGACTGTATCATATTTTCAGTGCTAATTTGGTTCAAGTGACACATTTTCTTTGTGGCCAAAATACTCTGTTCAATGCCAATACACTTCTGTTACTCAGTTCCCACTCAATATACCTCTTTAACTGGAAAAGCAGATCTTGAAACTGTGTCTCAATGTCTACAACTTGTTAAACATCTCAGGAAGCAGTAGTAATTAAACTGCAGATTTGAAAGGTTTGATTGGATAATTTCAGTAGAGAACATGGATTTGTAATCCTGTCTGCAAGCACAGGAGTAGTGAAAGATGCAGACTTCTGCACATCATCTGTTTAATGTTTGCCAATATTAAGAATACTTTACATGTCTTGAAGTGGGGTACATTTCATTTCAAAAGGGCCTGATTAAGGTGATCGCTTTGACTTTTTTCTCAAACTGTTATCATAATTGTGAATTATTTTCTAGAGTTTTGAACAGAAGTATTCCCAAAGGCAAGACAAATCAGTTGATGATGCTGCTAGAGAGGCTTTGCAGTCCTCCTCTTTTGAAGTTCCTAATGATGTGAGTTTCTCAGTATTTCAGTCCTGACTGCTGCTCACCCCATTCATTTAAAAGTTATGTAGATTGAAAATTATCCCTAGGCTTTTTTTTCCTTTGTGCTTGCTCCCAAGAACTGTGACCAGATGCAAACATGATGATGTGCCTGTGCATGCCACTGTTGCTTAACTGTAAGCAAAGCAAGAGAAAAGGCTGATTTAGAAAATAAACCCAAGGTGCTTGATGAGTGAAATGTCAAGTAGATTCATGTCTGGCAAAGGACTCTTCCTTGTCCATCATCATCCAATCAATGACACTTGAACCTGGGTTGACCAGGTCACCACACCACCTCTGCTGAAAGCAAGGGGAAATTTATAGGTCACCTTTTTGAATGACAATTAGTACAAGAAGATATGGTAATCCTGCTGCCTTTCAAAGCATTATTGTTTTACCATGCTAAAGTCTCAGTGTACCATGCACAGCAGTACCTGCTCTCTGTGTTCTTTACATGAGGAGAAACAAAAGACCTTTAGGAAACTGTCTCCCTAGTGGCTCTTGTCTGATTAGAAAGTCCTCAGGGGATTAGCAGTATGAATTTCACAGCTTGTCCCCCTAGTCCCTCCCACCCCTCTGCATTAAGGTTAGAAGGATGTGCTTAGATCAAATCGGAAGGAGATTAAAGGAAAAGAAACCCCAGAGCAATTCTCTTTTGCATTTGAATGAATATTTGTAGTCAATAGTCATTTACCATTGCTTTTAAAATATCCTTGAGTTTCAGTGAAACAAAGTTCAAATACTGCCATAAGACAGTAATATCTTATACCTCCATTTTAGATTGGTTATATCATTTACAGTTAATTTGTTATACTTGTACATATTTGCTGTTGAATGTAATCCTTCAATTTGCTCAAGTGATTTCATCAAGTCCCCAAGAAGATCAAAAGCTTTAAAGGTTTTGTTTGCATTTCCATGTAAGACCTACTACTTTCTTGCTGCAGAATAGCCTAGAGAGCATTCTTTAAACCCATGTTAACTGCCAACAGACAGAGCCTGCAGGGGACATCTTTGAGGTGAGCACGATCAAACAGAAATAAATTTTAACCTTTTGTACAACAAAGTGAGGAAAAAAATCCAATTTCCCATGAAGCCCTCACTACATTGCCTGTGAAACCTATCTCACCAAAGATGGTCTTTAAAGGGGTGAATGATGCACATGGGTTTCCTTGGCAAGGACTTGTAAAGGATCTTTTTAAAAGCACATTGTGGTACTAAAGGGAAAAGATAGGAAAATGCTGTTCTAAGGTATACTCTTTTATATCTGAATCTGTTACCAAATTGATGTAATAAGAGCTGGTCTCTACACTACTGTCATCATGTTAAATAATACCGTAAGTCAAACCACTGATTCTTCACAAAGGAAAAAATAATCCCACCTAATGCAAGCAGGGAGAGTGATGGCTGCAAGACTGATATGCAAGGGAAACCACGCTGGATTCATTTTTGCCCTCTTCTACAGATGGATAATGTTATTTCTCTGGCTAGGTACAAATGAAAACCAAACTTAATTCAGCACACTTTGGAACTTAAATAACCAGATGGTGAAAAGGTAAAATGGAAGTGTAGATAATGGGGCAGAAGGTGCTCTGAGAGTGGATTTGGTTTTTGAGAGTGCTTGGCTTTCCATGTAGGCACTAGGTAAATTTGACATCTTTCAATGGGAACTGCTCAGTTGGAAGCACTGCGGTAGATCCAGGCTTCCTCCCTCTCTTTGTGTATTTTGTTATGGGAGAAATCCATGATTAAAGGAAACCTGTGGCAACAATGCATGCAAATAGAAAGCCATTGTTCACTGCAGCCTTCCTAACTCGGATGTGTGAAGTCAGTGGCTTAAGTGCTTCACCCTATCCTGGGCCGAGCATGTAGCCCAATGCGAAAAGCAAAAGTGAAGCAATGGTGCGGGGAGTGTTTAAAACAGAAGCTCACATGTGGCACTGTATCTGTGACTGACCAGAGACAGCTTGAGGCATCTGAGTGACTTGGGAAATGGAAAGGTCCCTATTTCTCCCATGGCTACCATGGAGACTGGCACAACTCCCTAACTTGCTGTGTAATTGCATGAACATTTTCCCTGGCAGGAGAGCCAGCTGAAGAGCTTTCTGCAGCTTTCTCCCTCTCCTCTCCTTCCCAGAGGTCAATGGTCTCTCAGTGATGCTGGTTTAGGGGGTTTTGATATCATGTCCTAAAGTGGATCAGTGCAATGACTGAAGGAGGTTGCTATTCTCTTTGATTTAATTTTTTAATAGTGCTTTTGGAAGTATTTAATCTAAAACAACGCCCCGATTGACCATATAGCAAAATTGCTCTGACGGCTGCCCTTAAGCAACCTCTGCAGTGATGACCAGAGAGACAAAGAAGAAAATTATCAACAAGACTGGAACCCTTCAAACCCCCTTTGCTGCCAGAGAAAAATGCTCCCCTTTCACATTCCTAAACTTAGTGTTTGCCTTTTACACCGGCTCTGCTGCAAACAGAGATCTGCCTACACATAACACCAGCAGTATGGCTTCCAGCGAGTGTGCAGGTCAGATAGGAAGCACGGCCCAGCAAACAAGTGCAATCAATGCAGATTAATGATGCCTGCTTTCATTCATGTCTAGGTATTTCATTGATGTAGCTGATAGCCAATCTTTCTTGCTTTTATTTATGCAAGCCACATTTATTTGGTTAGCTTTTGGTTGATTGATTTTGTACTTCTGCTTGTTTGGGTTTTGTTAGGCTTATTTCATTTCATGACAATATAGCTGATTTATTTCTGACAACAGTAGCAATTTAATGCAAAACACTATTGAAAGCTTCATATAACTTATGTTTTTAATTTCTGCAAATACCACCTAGATGCTGTAGGCAAAGACACTATATAAATCTTAAAGTTAAATAAATATTTACTGTACAAGTGACTTGTGTTAATGAATATTGCAGAAGGAGAAGAGCACATAGATTCACCAGGAAAGAACTGCACAGAATAAAACATCTTACTTGGGTGAGGGCAGATTTGACACACGTTCAGGCTCCGCATGGTTTTATTTGCTCTATTAGGGTCACCTGTGTAGTGGTGTTCACTGGCACTGTGTATGGGTGATGGTAGGACAGCCTTCACCAAAGGGGGATCAGCACAAAGGGTCCAGTTCACACCTTAAATAGAGACATACAGAATATGGCATGGAAGGAAACAGTGGGTAAAGTCCTCTCAGCAAAAACAATATAAAGACAAGCAGTTAAAAAAAAAAAAAAGGTTGAAATAGAATACCAAAGATGCAGATCTGCTTTCCTCATGAATGTTCCTGTTCACCAGTCTGTTGTCTGCAGTTTTATACTTCATTCTGCTCTGCAGTATCTTAAAACCTTCCAGAATTCAAGAGGAAAACTGATTGATGTATCTCTTCTTTCATCTTCATCACAAGAATGAAAAAAAAGGGTCCAAGCTGCTGGGTCTTGTTTTCATTGGTCTTGTTTCATAACTTACAACCTGTGTGGCCAGTACCACAAAAAAAACCTATTGTTCCATTATCTTTATTTGAATTCTTTGTGTGACTTTTGTTGCATGGTTTATTTTCTCTTCCATTCAATTGCTTTATCTGCTAACAGTAATACACCTGAGTTTATGCAAATGATCACTAGTTTGAATTTTATTGCTTTACTTTATATCCCCTCAATTTATCAGAATTTCTTCACTTCCTTGGTACATCCTTCCCCCTAATTGAAGAGATGAATAAAATGTTAACTCTATGGTTCTTTGCTGAGCCCTTTCATGTGATTTGAACTTTGAACAACAAGCAACGAAAACTGAAGCATTTTTTTTATGTGTACCATTCTCATACATGTGCCCCTGGGATTTTTTTTTTTTTGGTTGCTAGGCTGGTTGGGTTTTTTTTTGCTATTCTTGAAAATGTAGCAGGGTGGCTAAATTATTTTAAATTAATCACTGTAGTTTGAAGTCATCTCATGGTCAGTAGAATTGTACAGCTCATTATTTAATCTGGCAACACTCAAAAGCTATATTCCTTTTTTTTTTAGTTGTACGTGAAAGACTCAAAATGAAAGATTGTTCAATAACAATGCAAGTTGTAAGGTGCAAGGATTTTCATCTTTGAGAGCATTTCATGAGGTCTGTGTTCCAAGATCTTGCATTTCTGTTCTTAATTTAGTGGAACAAACAATGATAAAGTATTTGTGAAGTCAGAGGGAGTCTAATCAGCAGTAGTAGTTCAAAGTATTCACTGCCACTGTCTCAGGCTGGAAGCTGGCTGTTGGGTGGGTGGTGAAATATCCCTTGGATAAAATTCAGCCTGTATCTGCATCTTTGATGTAGAACTTTTATGACTCCTGTGATGCTGAGTAACAAGCTTGATTTGCATTCCAAGGCACTCAGCCCTGCTGCTGATATCTCGAGTAGGAGTTCAAGCCCCATTGAAGGAATCTCACTTAACATCGTGTGAGCTTTAACATGCATTCCTTTTTCCTGTTGACCTGCTCTTGGGGGTTAAAGTTGAGTAGCTGAACTTTAGCTGCTGCCTAGATATGTGCTGAGTGTTTGATACATATTGTCATCGTAGGTCCATAAGGAACAGTTGTGCACATTGTCTCTGAGGTTTTTTACACATGTTTTCTGATAAGTTATTGAGAATGCAAACACTTTTCAAATCTCCTTTACCAGATACTAGTTGTAAAGGGTAAGTAATACTTGAAGCAAAGCTGAAGAACCATTTCCTGAAACTTTAGGAAGAACAAGTACCCCTTACATCTTTGCTTTTTTAAAAGTCAGGGTTCACAGTTATGTTTTAGAATTTTAAACTATGTAACGGATTTTTAAATTTATCTTCTGCACTATTTTGATTACAATGGCTAGATCAAAGGAATTTTCCACTCCTTCACATGTGTCAGTCCTGAGAATGACTCAGTATTAGTACAAAACACAGTTTACTGCTAAAGAGTCAAGCTAGTCAATTAACTACAGCAGTAGCACCCTGCAGCCCTGACCAGCACAGGTTATGTTGTTCTACAAATACATTGTGACATCCAGGCTTGCAGCATTTTCAGCTGTATTGATAAAATGTACAAAAGGACTGGGACACGCAAAGCAACACAAATAATACCAGGTATAAAATTCATACCAGGTGAAAACCTGTTATGAAGTGTGGTGAGAGAGAATATTTTGATGGTGACAGAGGCAGGAAGAAAGGAAATAAGATATTACTTTGCTACAGCTATGTCCCACTTAGGACCAAGCACTGAAAGGGATGAATCATTACTATCTACTATATCCCAAGTAGTCAGCCTTCCTGGCAAATCTTAAGTGAAGCAATAACACATTGTATTAGAACTGGTACAAGAATTTAAAGACTTGATTAAATAATAACAGATATTTTCAAAAATCTTGGGAAAGGCAGGCCCAATTTCCTGAAAATCAGTAAGACCTCAGTGAATATCCCAGAACGGGGAACCAGCACAGCAACCTGTTAAATTAGCTGCCTTCATAATTGACCTCTTAATATTTATCACCTACAGTTATACCCACAGTTACTGAAGTCATTAATTACTACTACTGTCTTCACCTTCCAGGCCAGCTGAATCTTGGATGTTGGGAAGGGACAGTTGTTGATCCTGCTTCTCCAAACTCTTGCCCTGGGAACAAAAGAAAGGAACAGAGAGAGGAACTTCCTGTATCAGAAAAACTGAGAAAGTAGTAGTATCATGAACAATAGATGGAAAGGAAGATGCAGGAAACCTCAGTGTATTTTGCAGGCAGATAAATCTCAAAAGAGGGGCAAACTGGGGAGAGAGAGAGAACAAGCAGTCATGCTCTCAAGCATGCCCACACCCATCAGTAAAGTTCTCTGCAGATAGATGAAATACCACAGAGAGGGCCTGTCCATCTGAACACTACAAAGAGATGCAGCCTCTGTCTTGAAGAAATTTATGCCTGTAGTGATATAAGCTACCCTGGCATTCAGTGTCTCCCAGAACTGAGTTGATGTAATTAGCTTTTTCTAGGTGTGCAGCAATTTGTGCTTGAAGTGCTGTGTTTCATTTGAACCATTGCTGCTTATACATAGGGGGAAAATCTTATTCTAAGTGGTAGAGCACATAAAAGCCTGAAAGGAAGTGGAACTTCCCAGAATGTTATTCTCCCTTCTGCCAAGAAGCAATGCTGTAGGAGATACAACATTTTCTTGAGTTGCTGAACATCCTGCCTCCTTCCTGAGACAGATCCATTCTCATTTAGACCAGTTTTCCACTGGTCTGGCTTAAATGGCTTCAGCAGTTATGCTGTAGTGGTACAGCATAAGAGCAGAGAATTTAGCTCACTGATCTCAGTATCTGGTGAAATCATTTAGCTGTTTTCATGCAGAGTCCATTATAAGGAAGAGCTGGAGTATCAGGGGAGGGGGAGTTACTGTTTTTTTCTCCCTGTCAAGACCCTTCCTCTGCCCATACCTTGGATGTAATAAATTTATTCAAGGCAATGAGATGTTAAGTATGAAATCTAGTGAGCTTGTCTTTTGCTTCTGTTTGGTTAGATAGAACATGTAGCCAAGGAGAGGCTGGAAATGGGGTTGAAGTATCAGCTCTTTATTTTCCAGGCTTAAACCTGAATTCATTATGATCTGTGCAATTATATTTCTTACTTTTGTCCCCACATTAGGGAAGAAAATTTGGACCCCATAAAGCCTATGGCAAGACAGTCCTTAATTTCACAGCTAGTGGTTTCTTCTTTTGTTTCTAATTACTAGTCAAACACCTGATGGAAATATTTTTTGTAATTCTTTCTTCTTATCCCTTTAGATACACACATATTGTCTCATCCCTCATCACTTAACATAGCACGGTAGAAAAAATTATGTAAACATGAAAATATATATTTTTGAGCTTACAGACAGAACAAGACTGGTAAGCAGAAATGCAAATATTCATTCAGTTTTCCTTTCTGGTGTTTACAGAAAGCTATGACTTCAACCAGCTTAAAGACACAGACACAAAAAGAAATCTAGGAGGTGTGCTATGAATATGTTAACATCAAATAACAATGGTGGAATTGGGTCTTCTCCTTTGAGTTTCAGGTGGATGATGGATGGTGCTCTTACTGTATTTCCAAGATAATTTTAAAAGTTCTTCTAGTCTTTGAAATAAGGAACTACATCTATTGCTTGTACTTTTGATCATTAAAGGCTTATAATGTAGTCTGATTCTTCCTTCTTGCCTGTAAAAGAGCTTTTCCAAGCCAGACACTGAAGACTTCAACATATCTAGAAAGATATGGCAGCTTTTATGCTAAAAGAGGTATAAATCTTTCAACTCTGAGCATGCTTGTTTATTGATGTCCAGCTGTAGCCATTTTGCTTCAAATTTATCGATACAACCCAGCTAAGTTACTCATTTATTACCTTTGGCAATCAAAAACACAGTAAAATCAATTTGTAGGGTCATCCATCCATCTGTGATTCTCACTGTTGCAAAGTTTTTGTGAGATTGTTGCCATTCTTCTACTGTCTACTTCTGTTGTGATGGTAACTATAAACCAATTTATGTTATGCCTGGACAAAGAATATGGAACAATAGGACTCCAGTTCATCAAAGAGCTCATATACACCACAATATTCAAAATAATACTTTCTGATTTGTTTTTTTACTGACAAATGAAACTTTAGAGCTACTTACGCCAGAATTTTAAAAGGCCTTTATGAAATCTAAACACCTGTATCTTTCTTAAAGTTCAACCTGAATTTGAATATGCTTACTGTTAATCTAATTGCTACACCTCATTGTCTTCAATTCATCCTTTTCAATTTTTTCAATAAATACCTAAAGGTAATGAAAACAGGTCTGGTTTTAATCACCTTGTGTAGACATTTTAGAAGTAGTCCAAAAACCTCCAGAGGTCAGTGGAAAAGAGAATGACATCCACTTGTCTAACACAGCCTTTTCCAAACAGTGTAATATTCACATATTTTCTAGACTGTGAGTATGCTAGTTTAGTCTTGGGTATAGATAATCATTAAATTGTTGACTTTCATAGAGCAATATGTAATTTTATTTGTGGCAAATATGATTTCATGCCTTTGACTGAAATTTTGCATGCAAATGCAACGACAACATCCTTTTAATTATGTGGTAGGTTGTATCAATCAGATTGGCTTTGACACAGACTACAAGGGCTCCTAAAATGCAGCAAATATACCCATAATCCAAAAGAAAAATCCTTCTAAAATCTCATACAAAACACAACCTTGAGCAATAATAGCTTGAGAAAGGATTAGAAGAGTATAATGGAATGACTATGGTTTGTCATCCCAGGGTAGTCATAAGGACACCTGCAAATTCTGCACGTGGTTTCTAGTAGCTTCAGGCAGCCATTACAAAAACATCTGTACCAATCAGTGATCTTGAGACAACAGTCAGGGAACAAGACCATACCAGGAACAGTGTAACAATTTATCAGTAACACTAACAAATGTCCAGGGCTGGGAGCATACCCAGCAGTGCTCACACATCTAGCAACACATCATCTTTAAAAGCTCACCCAGAGGTAAAGCAAGACAATTCCAGCAGGAATTCGGTATTGTCCAATGAAGTGCTACATTACAGAGTTCTAGTTTGAGGTTCATTGGAGAGGCAAAAGAGAGTTTTCTTTGCTTGCTGTCCACTGTAAGATGTTATTAAATCTACCTATGTTATTAAGTCTACATATACAAGCACAATTTCTATCCATAATAAAAACTTGTATATCATCTAAAACAATTTCAGACTGAAAAGCTTTAGTCTTCATGGCATTTCTTTGAAAGTATTTTATAGACTGGGATTATTTTAGTATCTAATTTTTCTTAACATCTGTTTACTAATTTTATAGGGCTGCTTGCCTCAATTAATACCATTTTTTTATTATTGGTTAATGTAATTGTGAATCCATCAAAAGAGGACAGACTTTACAATTATGCCCTAAAGGAAAGCTTTAAAATTGTGGGATTATATTATGCAAATAATTCAAAAATATTTTTAAGCCGGCATTACTTCAGCATTTAGATATTGGCTAAAGCAGCTTTAATATGCAAGACAGGATGTTAGGTGCTTAGCTGATCCAAATGCCAGTCTATAGATTTGAAAGACTAAAGATCACATCACTGGGAGGTTGACAGAAGTGACACTTTGCAAAGTGCCAATGATTTATGCCAATGTCTTGCTTGATGATACTGTTATAGACAGCACTGTCATTACAAAGTCCCTAACGACTTCAGTCTACATTTATGGTGCACAAATTATAGGTGAGCCCAAAGATCGAAACCTTCCTGACTTTTAGATTTCAATGACCAAGTAATTCTCACTAGGTTCACTTCTTGTGTGTTGCCTGATACTTTGCACTCCCTTTTTTGTTTCAGCATCATAATTAGATCACAATATCAAGGACAAAATATATGTTCATTCTATGTTACCAAACCTTCTTTAGCCTTATCTCACAAACACCATGCAAAATGCACTAAACTTTATACTCCAGCAGCGAGTCACAATATAGCTCTGGCTTTTTAATCAACAGAAATGCTGCAGCCAGTTCTGCAAGGTATCACACACCTCATGCAAGCTGCTTGGGTTCTCTGGTTCCCAGTAATGTCCCCAGTGTTGACGAAAACCTGCTCTCCAGATCATGAAAACTACACTTCCTTCTAAAGAGCATCTCTTGGTTTGGATGCTAGAGTAAGCTTTCCATGCTGTTAGAGCCTGACCACCTACAATCCTGTGATGTGTATGATATTCTGAATTTGTACATTTAAAAAGCTATTCCCATGCAACATTATTCCTGCTTTAGTCAGGACCAAAATGATTGCTGGTACTGAAGCAAATTGCAATGTTTGCATGGTTTACTCTCTTCTGTAATTCACTTACCTTAATAGGAAAGAAATCAGGGACTTAACTTCATGAGGCATTGAGGTAACACTGACAGTATCAGTATCCACAATCAGAGGATATCAGTTTAAAGTAGGAGAAATAGTAGTTTCTCATTGCTATTTAAAATTAATAGTAAACCTTCCTGGGCCAGGACATCTGCTCAAACACACTGACAAAGCCTGCCAAAAAGAAAAGAAGGAACATTTAGGACTTTTGATAGGTCTAAATATGGTGGGATGGTAGGATATAGAGGGAAGCTGCAGAAGCAGAAAATTACAGCTGGGTAAACCACAAGATTTCACACCTCCCAAACAAAATTCTCTCTTAGTACAAATCAGAGATATAATCTTCCTGATGGAATAAACATTCTAAAACACTGAATGAAATTCTGCAGGTTGTTTTAAAGTAAGTCCATCCTTTCTGTGTCTACCAAGAAGCCTACTTCATTGTCTAAGAGCTGCTGAAATGCTGAACCAGAACACATCCTGCTGTAAAAGCCATTTAGTCTGAAAATGCTAGAAAGTATCTACTTGCTTCAGTCTTGTGGTTTGTTTTGTAACCACAAATCCTTCAGAAAAATAACAGCTTCACATTACACAATAGATATATTCATGTCTGAGCTAGAACTTCCTTCAGTTTCTGTCCCACTGCAATTCCCTGCTGGCTCTGAGGACAGAAACGTAACACACAAAACCAGACAAGCAAACATTCAAATCATGAATGTTTCAAATCATGAAACAATGTCCTTCTCAGAAAATTTTTGTGGTGCAGCTGGCAATATTCTGCAAATTGTTCACTCCAACAACGTGTCATTCTAAAGTCAGATTAGAGCTTAACCAGAAAGTTTTGTGTCCAAAGACATATTTTCTTGACTGGCCTGAATATAGCTTCTATGCATCAAGCTTATTACTATCCATAGTAATGTTAAATAGGGAATGATAAACCTATTTAATCTGGAGAGCAATGTGTTCCCTAGAAGAAGCAGTACCAAATCAAGTGCCCTGGTGTCCTTAGATGCTCTTCAGGAAAGATAGATAAAGAAATTTGGTCAGGGGAAGATGATCATTAGTTTATAAGGACTGATCTGGCAGACCCTGGGGAAAAAATAACTTCAAAAGTGCTTTGATTCAACAACTATTCCTTGTACAAAACTCCTCACTTTTGACAGGAGTCTCAAACACTGTTTTTCAAGAATGCTGTGTTAATATAACTAATCACACCATTTATATGAAAATAAATATAAAAAATGTTAAGTAGCTATTCTTGATAGTAAATATATATTAGTTCAACACTGCTATTTAGTAAGATGAATGAGTACTCACAAGAACAACAGTTTGGTTTTTTTTTAATTTTTGAAAAATATAAAGTCACCGTTTTATGTTCTTCATTCTCATATTCTGGTAACTTCATAGAAGGAAGCTCTAGGCAGTTAAGTTAATCTTTGCAAGACTAAAAGCTTAAAAGAAGGCTGAAAAGACCATTGAAGGTCAGAATTTGCATATTGATCAAACTGTAAGTTTATACTCTTGTAAACATGTAATTAACTTTGCTGTTATTGAATTTTTGTTCACAACCAATTTTATTAGTCATAGTTTCACCAGTAATTCCACTGGACTGAAGCATGAGTGACAGACATCCACAATAAGGTAAAGTGCATACTAAGATGTTGTGTTAAAAAATAGATATAAATCACCTGAACCATCGGTTATTTTGAAGAAAACACTCTTCGTACAAACACAGCTCTTGGCAATGAAAATGAAACCATCTTCTGAGAATTATTGATCAGAATTCGAAATAAAGACTTGCATAAAAGTTATACTTCAGAGTTCTGAACCACTGAACCTTTTGCTATGTAATTTAATTTTGTTAGTTAACAATCATATATTCATCAATAAAACAGCTAAACCCTTCTTTTTTAACTCTTGGTTTGCTGACTACTGAACAGCCAGAGGCTGGTAAACAAATACCTGGGACATTCAGCCCCTAGTGTATTGAAGGGGTGATTCCTGTCCAGGCAGCAAGCAAGAGCATTTGGGTGAACACATGTTGCTTACATATGAGAATTGCTCTAGAACAATTGATGAACAACCTGGGATCTGTTCTGATTTGCACATCAGCAGCAGAAATGGTCATTTATATTCCTGCTTGATGAGAAAGTGCAAGATTTGCTCCCTGAGATGTGAAGAGAATACACAGGGACCAACAGTGTCCTCTCAAAGGACTATTCCTTTGCATACAGTCCCCAGAATTGCACCACAGCCAGGAACATTATAGTATATAAATGAAGACCTCACATTTTTAATAAGGGTTAGTAACACTATTCAGTCATAAGCCACTGATCTCAGTGGTCCTTTGACCTTCTGATGAAGGAAAAACAGAGGCCAAGGTCCTTTCCAGTGTCTCTCTGCACTCACAGCCTTCTGCACAATTGAGGTTTCTGTTTCATGTTCCTGTTGGAAAACACATAACGAAACCACATCCTCAGTGAACATGCATCCTTTTTATGGTATCATATCTGTCCTTTTTAGCTGTCTACCTGGACAGCCAGAAGCAGGAGGTTCTTCCTTCTTGGAGATTAATGAAGCCTTTTAAATACTAGGAAAGCTGAGCTTGGGCTTTGCTGCAGACTTGCACACCAGGAGTTCACATGCAAGTGTACTGGCACTGTTAGGAATAGAAATCCCACAGACCCATCTGACTCTGATGCCTTTTCCATTTACTTCACCAAGTAAAAAGACCTGGACACAAGGAAAAATTTCAGGAATCTGCACGTGTGCTCCCATGTCTAAAAGACATATGAAACAAAGCTAGATTCAGACCTAAACTCTTTCAATTATGTTTTCTTCCAATGAAGCCTGCCCCAACATGAAAAAATGTTGAAAAAATTAGGATTATTTTTTAACATTTCAGGAATGACTATTGCCAATCTTAACAGACTGATGTGCCTTCAATATATATTGCCTTCAGCCATCATCTCCATGTCAATACAGCCATCAGCAATGAAGGCTTCACTCTGAGAATGGAATTCCTAACTTCACTTGTTATAGCAAGACCCAGAAGCACAATATCATACAACACTCTGGAAAAAAATGACAGGATCATTGACAGCTTAAGCAGAGAAATGTTATGTTTAGTGGCAAAATGTAGCTGGTTGAAATGTGTTTTATTTCTGTTGAAATTTGCACTTCAAGAGAGTGTGCCATTGGATACATGTCTACTGAAAAAAAGAATTGGGTTGTGGCTGTCATTAGGCAAAGGCAACCAGAAATGGCAATATTGCTCAGCATTCTTCTGGCCACACACTCTTTAGATGCAGAGAGGCAGTGTGTTTAGTTAGACTCCAGTTCCAAGATAAGAGTTGTTTGCTTGTGGCTTCAGTGGTGGCAGCAGCAGAAGGCTTCTTGTTGTTTTAGCATTTGTTTTGAACAAATTACTCTGTCCATAAGCCACTGTCAATAAATCTCTTCCTTATTTTCTTTACTACAGAGAAAATGTAGTATCAGGTTACATCAAATACCATGTTTACCAGCCATCAAATCTAAGATCACTGTATTTTGTTACTGTCTCAGGTTAAAACCTTTTATTTAAACTTCTCCATACCTTAACACATGAAGCAAGCCAGCAAAATGAGAAGGTATGGTAGAGAGGACAGTCAAGAATGCCTCTTTTCCACACGTGTGAGCTGCATCTCATCATCTTTCAGAAGTTAATCAGTATGAAATCTGTGAAAATTAGCTGACTGCCCCTGCTATTACTCTGAACAAACCCCTGGTAAAAGATAGGCTCCTGATGCAGCATATACTTCCTCTCCTAAAGTGACCTACCAGCCTAGAGCTGTGTCAACCAGTTTTCTTAATTGCATACTAGCTGTAAGCATTGTATTAGTTATAGCTAAAAGGTGTTTAAAATTATTAAGTAGCTATTGTACATTCCATAACTCATCCTGTAACTCTGAAGTACCAAGAAATTGAAATTCAGAGCATAGTGTAAGATGACCTTTTGTATGCAAGCTAAATCAATTTTATACTCCTTAGAATTTGACCCACTGAATATGAAAGAGTCCAAGCTGTCAAAAAGAGAAAGCTATATTAAAAAAAAAAAATGGTGGGGAGTGTCTCAGCTATGCTTGCAAATAGATAAACAGGTAGTTCAAGAGGTGTCTGTGAGCCTCTAGCATAGAACTTCCTTCCAGAATCTCTCAGGCAGTCCTTGGTGTTGGGTCATGATGTGAGAGCATGTCTCAGGTGAGGAATGGAACCCAGTCTAACAAGGTCTTCTGACCCTGAAAAGGAGTGGAAGGGAAGGCAGTGGAGGCAGCTGGTGGCAGATTGACATCCAGGAAGGAGCTCGACCTAGTCCAGCAAAACCCTGAAATTTTCTTGAGTGAGGCTTAGGTGTGTAGATCAATGAATGGCTGCTGTAATGAATTCCATGCTTCATGTTATATAGCTCATGATCACCTCAGTGGTACACATTGCACTCAGAGGATGCTAGAAAGGGTCAGGCCTTTCACTTGCCTGGTCGACTATGCAACACTGGTAAAAATACAAGGAACTTACCCTTTATTTATGCCTCCAGCACAAAAGTCACATCCACAGGGTTGTGCTGTGTCTTCTAAGCTTCCTTTTCTCTTTCTCTTTCTAGTAGAGTCAACAATAGCTGGCATAGCCAAAGGAGATGGTTTTGTTTGAAAGTCCTATGAAGCTGGAAAAAGTGGGAGTTTTATCACTTTATTTTTACAAAATTCGGGACTAAATTCTGTGTTTGGTAAGAATCCGGTGACTTCAGAGGATTCAGTAGGCATATCAGAGGGCTAAATCTGGTTCTTAATCATTAAAATATTATGTAAAGGAACATGAATAGAAACAAAGGCAGGAGAGTCTTCACTTCCATATCAATGTTCCAGATACTTTGCATTCATACAGAGCAGAGTTCATGAACTCTCTCTAACCATGTTAACAATCCTCTGGGTTTCTAAAGGAGCAGCAGGGGTTGGAATGAGAAGTCTCCCCATATACATCAATAACATCAGTCTTGACACACTGATGGGATTTCCAGGGGGTTCTTTTCTAACTGTGCCTGCTAAATCCTCTGCATCACTCAGCAGTGGTAGCTCGCTGTGCCTTGCAGGGAGAAAAAAAGTCTGAAATTTGTAGTTGAAAACAAAATGTGCATCTGTGGCATGTGATTCCTTGTGCAAAAGCAAGTCAGAGCATAGACAATTTAAATGCATTTTTCTCAGTGACTGAAGTCAGTTGGGGTGTCTTAAATGGATATTTTATAGAAATTAGGCACAGCAATATTTTGCACTACACATTTTATATTTCACAAAATATATGTAGATGAAGTTAAACACATCTTCATTTGAAAGTCCAAGATCCGATATCTACCATATAAAGAAGAAATGTGTGACTGATGACAGCTAGTGTGTTGTTAGTTTTGAAGAAGTAAAATAAAATCAGAGTGACAGAACTGTGCCAGACCAAGGATCCACACAGCTCAGTCCAGGCTTGCTCAGTGTTTGGCACTTAATGATTAGAGAATATTATCAGAACAGGACAAGCGTATTTTTATTGAGCAAAACCTCTTGGTACCTAGAAGTCCATGCTGTAAGGACACTCTAGGATTTTACGTCTTTTTTATAGAGTTGTTCTTGATGGTCTTTTATACATGATTTTTTTCCTAATTGTTTTGTGAACACATTTATACTCTTTCAAGTTAGGAGACTGCATTCAGAATGAGATTGTCGGCTGCAGTTCATGGCATGGTGGCATGCCAGTTTCTACCAAGTAAGAATTCACCCCTTAGGCAATTCAACATTAACATAAGAACTGCTTCAGCTTCATAAACTTTTTAACTGACTCATCTTCTACTGTAAGCTGGTTTTTATAATGGAAAAATAAGTGTGTGCTGAAATCTGGCATTTTGATCACATTTTCCATAGTGATACAGCTTTTCTTTCTTTTAAATGAATCTTGAAAAGAACTTTGAAGCTTTTATATTCTGATTTTTTTAAAAACAGCTAGATTTTGTAGAACTATAAATTGCAAAAGAAAATGTTACAAAGCAGCAGTAGTGCTCTGCCTGGTTTAAGTGCTTTGATACTACATGTATGTACTTCCTAATTCTGTATAAAATCTAGTACTCCTAAAATCCAAACTATGGTAACAAATAAAATCTGCTTTAAAATTTTATTTTGTGACATTTTCACAAAGGTGAAGGTGAGGCAAAACTTCCCTTTGCCTGTGATTAGTCACAAAACACAATTCAGTGCAGGTGGTATTATTGTTTCTGATGGTTTTCTGTCTTCATCCCAGGCATGTGAAGTTCCATGCTGGATCACCTAATACAAGAGAGACATGGATAAGCTGGCATGAACTCCATCTTGAGCCTGTAAAAAGGCCTCATTCACTCAATTCCTGCAGTCATAAGGATAACTAAGGACATTGGGGAGAGCCTAGATAACTCTAAGAACTCACTTGTTTCAAAGTCCTTGAGCAGTAGTTTCCTCTGTCACTTTCACTTTAACCCTCCTCATTTCTCCAAGCATGATGGGGTAGAAATGCACCTCTGCAGTCCCTCCTTGGTTTGCCACACAACTCCCTGAGCTACTTGCCAGAACCTGATCAAATGCTGGAATTTCCATTTTGCTTTGCCTTAATTGCGAATTTAAACAAACAGAAACAAACCTTAAGCAAAGAGTGAAGTCCTCAGGCTCTGGATGACTACTGTGAAATGGTTGTACTTTTGCAAAATGTTGTCATAACAAAACAGGTGTACTATGGTAATTGTGCTAAGTATCGTAACAAACAAGGTTCATCTGGCACAACTCACCCAAAGCCTTCAGGGCACTTGCAAAATTTATTTACCAGTGAGAGAGAAAAAATATTCTCCTTGAGCTAAGGCAGTGTAGAATAACAGAAGCCACCCATATGCATCCTTTTTGTGGTGGCAAGACAGTCTGTTTAAACAGAGCATGATCCTCTCAAGGCACTTCTGCAAAAAGAAATGGCCTTCGTTCCCTTCCCAGTCTCCTGCCCACACTGCTTGGTTGGAAACTGGTTTTAATCTTAAGCGACAGAGGAGGAGAGGAATAACTGGGAAAAAAAGTCTGGCTTCATCCTGGTGAGTTTGGGCACATTTTGTTTTGTGTAGATTTGGAATAACTCAGTAATGGGGTGTATGAAAGAGGTAATCAAAAGAAATTCTATGGAAAAAGAAACTTTGTTAGGAGATCTGGAATAAAATATTTGCAATCAAAATATGTCACAGGCAAAGAAGGAATAAATAAATTTGCCAGCTCAGGGGCAAAGGTCAGTGATGTAGACAGATGCATTCATATTTGTATATTTTCCTACAGTTAAACCCCAAAATGTGTTCAGCAGCATGTAATCATAAATCCTGTCTGGATCATAGAAGCATTTTTCATTGTTCAATCACCCTTCCACTGAAGAGAGCGCTGACAGCTTTTGTAACAGGTGGCACTTGCTCTATTATGTGCTACTAAAGAGTGAAATGGTGTGGGCTGTCATCCTATTCCCAAGTATCATGTCTTAAATGTAAAGGAGCTTTCAGCATCTGACTCAAACCGGCAGTGTGGTCTTCCATCCTCCATCATAAGCCTGAATATAAAAACATTTTGGACTAAGCTTAAATAGGTGGATTTTTATAGGTGATTTGTGGATCTGTGTAAAATTCTAGGTCTGCTGAAATCAATGTTGCAGTTTATACCAACAGTCATAGAGCCAAGTTTTGCTGAACTTTTTGAAAGCCAGGCATTTTTAAACGTCAGAAATAATTCATTTAGGAAACATTAATGCCTTTGCTCAGCTGAAAGTGGGAACTTTGCTCACAAAAGATTTGGCTGTTCTTCCAGCTTAGCTGGTTTCTGGACAAGCTTTGCCGCCTCCTACACAAAATGCAGTAGTGTTGAAACCAGCACAAAACAGGACCTTTCTTTCCCTCCTGAAAGCTTTGCGTGACAGTCCTCCTAATGACCCCAGAGTAACAGCTGGGGTCTTGAAAAACACGTTGCTGATGGTGGATTCGATCAGCAGTGCTCAGGTTGTTGTATGATCAGAAGTGGGTTCCTTGAGCATGGCTAGAGCAGTGTTGGATCTGTTCCTAGGTAGGGGTTTGGATTTGCTTTCCTGGGATAATGTACCCTTACCCTGTCATGCAAGAAATGCTGATGCTGCCAACAGTGTCCGTGGGTAAAATACCAGCTGAATTAGACTCATTAAATCTAAACATATCTTTTTAGGGTCAAGGAGGCAAGGAATTGTAATTCACACTTACGAGTGAGTAAGCACATAAATTATAGTATTTAACTAATTGCTTACCTTACAAAGATTAATTGGGCACGGCTTTCCCAGAAAACAGCAACAGTTTGGACATGTTTGTATATGGGGACACTTTCCCAGTCCTCACTCAAAACACTGCCAGGAGGTCATTTCTCATTACTTAAACTTTCTGAGCTATTTCAAATCATTTAATGGACCCAATATATCCAATGTTTCTACAGCAAGGATAGAACAATTCCCTTAGGATCCCTCAGAGATGCAATAGGCTCTCAACAGATTGGATAACAGCCTTGTGCACTAGCATAGGAACAGTTTAAAGCAATGAACTCTGGTTCAACCTCTAGTAAGAGAAACTGGGTGTTCCCCATTCAGTTCAGCCCTGGGGACAAACTTTGAGACACTAAGGCCACAATTTGTGGCTGTATTTCCCTAAAATGTTTGTATTTTTCCAAAAATAGTGAACTGCCATAAATACAGGACCTGTCTCAGATGGCGGGAGTCAGGAGCTTGTATTTTATTTTCACAGGAATAGAGCATGAGGAGTTATTTATTCTAGAAGGTGATATGCAGTAACGGGTATGAACCAGCACTACTTAGCCCCAGGAAGAAAGTGTGAAGTCATAAGTTCTGCATTTTAAAGAAGAAAAAAGTTATAAAAATCAAAGACTTCATCTGGGAACAGATGATGCCTGCCAGAACCAGAAATAGTTCTGTTGCCTGATGCTTTCTTTCCTCAGGCTCACAGACCCCAGAGGTGTGTTGGGGAGTGGGTGGAGTTGCAATGTTTTAATAAAGTACTCTGGAATTTTGTTAATGTGAAGGATTGCAAATGCCTGAAGTTCTGGTCATGTGAGCATCTGCATTCAGCTGTCCTGATTTTAATGAGGTTCTGAAGAACATTAGCTATGTAATTCATGTGGCTGCTCCTTCGGCCAGTAATAGGGCATAGCAAGGTTGACATTATGTTCACATTTGGATTTTAGTGTTTGGCTTACTGGAAAGTAAAAATAAGTAAAAGAAACCCTATGACTTGAAGGGGATCAGAAGGACACTTGGAAATGAAAGGAGTGATTTGCAAATGTGGAACTCATGATGAGTAAGGCTAGCCAGGAAAAGCAAGGAACCTGGTGTTAGAATTTCATATCCAGAGACTTCACTGCAGGTCTCAGACTCACAGAAAACACTGAGTGTCCTATTACATTCCTAGTTAGGAAGAGCTGAAAGCTGAAGTGAATTTTAAAACCTTTTCACCTTCAAGAGAAAACCAGGTTGATCATGCTTCATAGAAAGAACAAGTGCTCACTGTCTGGGGACTTCTTTATTAGGGCATACAGTTTGCTCTTGGTCCCAGTTCAGTTCTGACTGGAGCTCAGTCCCTGCCTGTGCATTGATGCCTCCCCCAGAAAAGCAGGGGTCAGCCCAGGAGCAGAGCACTGCTACAGAGGCACCACTTGGAGTCCAAAGAGAGCAGCTCCTTCCCAGGAAGCAAATTGAATTCCTCTGTGTGCCACTTTTTAGATTTCTGGCCATAAATATCAGGAAGCTTTCTGAGCATGGACTAGTAGTTCATCCATATCCTGAACATGTATTTAATCCTCCTTCAGCATGCTTAGAAGTGGGAAGATAGCAATTCCATATGTGAATCCTACTCTGAACTTCGGCTTCCTTTATAGCTACGGTCATATTACATGTCTTTTCCACTCCCAAAATCGACCCCCATTGTTGGATCTGGTGTAGTGCTCCTTTCCTGCTCCCAGGGGAGAACTTGGCCTTCAAAAGGAAGTACACTGTGAAATCAATCAGCACACAAGTAATTTGCTGTGTACAGCCCTTTCTCTGGTCAGTTACCTGTTCTCTGCTTTAGGGTGGAGAATGGTCCCGCCCCCTGCTCAGCCACTGGTTGCTGAAAAATCATCACCTCTCTTGGCTTATCTTTCCCCTTCTCCTGATGGCAGTCTGAACAACTTACCCATCAACATGTGGCACTCCAGCAGACATATCAAGGACTCCCTCTCTAACGACCATTAGAAAGGTCTGGTCACACCTGGGACATCAGGCAGCTGTTTTTGTTGATTCCCTCTCAGAAACTGTCTTCCAGCTCCTCCCGAGCTCCTCAGGAATGGGGTGTCACAGCTGGGGAGAGACTCTAGGCATGCTGGGCCAGAGCTGTTGTGCAGTCCCTCTCCTGTAAATGCAAAGGCTGGCTTGTCTGTGAAGATATTTGAATCACATTTTTCCCCTGTGCCAGATTGTGAGGTGTATGTCATGCTGTCAAGGCTAGCAATCAGCCTGATTGTTGCAGACTTGACAAACATGCTTATTTTTAGAACTGCTGGATATTACACATTGCACTAGATCTCCCTTTCATGTTAAAGACTTTAATCTTCTGCTGGAGTTTCTTATTGGACATCTGCCCAGAATATAAAGACTGATCTTTTTTTTTCTCCTCTTTCTTTGATAAAGTGTCAGAGCCTCACTGAAAGGTGTAGATGGCAGTCAAAGGATCTCAGCTGAAGTCATGCCTCTCCCACCTCTCATCCAAATTATAAGTAGGGGTTATTGGCAGTATGTTGAAATAACTTTACCTTGGGATAATAGCCTTTTGCTTATCTCCCATCTATCTGTCACACTGTCTAACTTCTGTATTAACAGAGTCTACCTTTGGGCAGCTCACACAGTACAGTAGCTGTCATTCTGTCTTCACTCCTGGGTATTTAATGTAAACTAAACTAAAGTATGTTAAAGGTATACCAGGGAAGACAGTCATTTTTCCATCTCACTTTCCAGCAAAGTGAGAGGTAGCCAAAATAGTGGCCCTGCAGCACTCCAGATGTGAAGTAGCACAGTATCATTGCAGAAGAAACATTTTCTGCCTCAGGGGTCTATTAGTAATTTTGACAGCAGAGGCACTGTAATCCCACGCAGAAGAAAACAAGAATAAAATAAGGTGGGACCTAGTGAGGTCCTAAAAATTGAAATTAAGACCCAACTGAGATACCCTGGCCCTGCCATCAAACCGGAGATTGCTGAAGACTGCATTCTGGACTGTAGAACTCAACATTGTCTGACTGATGGTGATGGCTGGGAATAAAGTGAGAGTTGAAAAGATGGGAAAGTTCACTTGAAAGGCTCATTCCTTTTATCCCAAACGTAAGGTTAGGTGACAAATGTCCCACAAGGACAATGTACTCTGGGGAACTGAGGCCACATGAGGTATGTGACCATCTCCTTTACTAGCGTGCTTCCGCCTCTCTGCAGGAGGTGCTATCCAAACACAACAAGGGGAGGCTGAAAGGAGCTGAGACAACATCAAAATCTTACTGGAGCCCCAAGATTGGCCATTTATGAGAAGCAAAGGGCCCAGCAGCTCAGCATCCATCCTTTGCACTGTGCCACAAGATGAAACTTTGTCTTCCCTGAAAATTTTAAAATAATAGTATCTAAAATGATAAAGTGGATCACAAAAGTCAAGATGCTTTTGACTCCATAAATGAGTTTTTGTCCATACTTTCACATATTATTTCTGCTCTCATTTTTTTCCAAATGGCATTCACTCATTGTTCGGTTTTGGTCCATGGCCTCATTCAGTAAGACTGGGGAGGTAGACTTTTGATCCCTCTTTGTTGATTTGAATTTGAAAAGGGAGCCATGTACAAGAAATCTGTGGCATTTGAGTGAAAATATAAATCTATCACATTCAAGACAGTCTTAAAATCTAAGCAAAAACTATTAAAACATGGTATAGCACTTCCATGGGATAGAATACATAACCAGTTCTTCAAAGAGGAAATATGTGGAAAATTCCTTAAGAAGGTATCATTATACCTTTACAAGATATGTGATCTTTAAAACTGCAAAGCAAAAACCTCCTAAGCCTTTGTGCATTTAATAGCATTCGAAGAGCACCACAACCATATCTCTCCCTTCTAGCCTGCTGTCCAGCTGATTCAGCTGGTGACATGAGCTGATAAGGACATGCTTGGCAGCCAAGCTCCACACAGAACAAGTATCAGGGCATTGCCTCATGAGCAAGTGTGAGAAAAGGTAGGAGTGCCACAAACAATAGGGAACTGCCCTGAGGCAGTTCAGCTTGTTAGCAGAGAGAGTGGAACAGCCCTGAAACAGATGTAACCAACACCCTTCATCTGTAATCACTGCACAGTTCTCATGTCAGGAGAGCTTGGGCAATATGAGGATCTCAACTGCTGTCAGTGTTCCATTCATGAGAAAACAGAAGACGTGGCAAACCTCCAAGCATAGCTTGATTTGATGGCCCAGTAAGCCTGCAAGTTAGTATAGCATGGGAGAGACAGTTGCTTTCCAGCTATGAATCTCAGTTACTTTTTTTTTTTTTTTTTTTTCCGTGACAGATGGGGATTAGTGTAGCTAACCAATATGCTTCATCTCTGGAGAGTGGAAACATTTTATGCCACTCAACAGGAAGCTTTATAGATGCTAGAGGTCAAATTCACAATGATATCTGAAAAACTAAAACCTACAGGGGTATTTCCCATTCGTCTTAGTGGGAATTTAGTCTCTGGAAGGTTAAACCTTAAACACCTTTGTGAAACTGAGTCTGGACACTTAACATTTAAACTGTCTCCTGAGGAACTCTTTTTCAAGCTGTTCCCAAATTTCAAGAATCCCTACGTCTGCTATAAAGCTTGGACTGTGTGGGGAACAGATTATAACTATTTCCACAGTAATCCTGAACACAGCTAGACGTGCTGTACGAAAGAATACCTGTTGTACTAAAAGTATTGACAGGCTTATACCTTTAAGCCTAACATCGGCCTTTCCCCCTTAACTGCATAGCTGGGAAACTGTCCAGTGAGTGATATACCTGCAGTCACAGACCCTGGGAGCCTAATATCCCATTAATTCTGTTTAGATTAAATGGTTTGGAGAAACTGAATTTTATGTAAGACCTGTCAATAATTCCACAACACTGGCATTTTTCCATGTTTATTAGTGCAGTGCCTCTCTCATATACCACTAGCACTACTTGAAAGTATTTGCTATGTCTTCTTGTCTGCAGGAAAAAAGTGACTCCCAGCTTTCACTTTAAATGAGGATGACCAATATGTGTCAAAACATGCTGCCTCTTTTATTAATTCCTTCCCATGAGCATTTCAATGACCATGGTTTAAATTAAAATCTAAGAGCAAAACAACCTGAAATAAGGTAACACCAGTAACTGCTAGAACATTGTCCCTTTAAGGCCTTGCATTCTACCCTAATTAACATTCCACTTTTATTGCATGTACCTGGCCTGAAGAAAGTCAGTAGCCACTGGGCATAGGATAAATTGTTGGCCTTCAGCAAAATGAACAGCTGAAACACATGCAGTACCTGACCATGCTTGTTAGGCTATTTGCTCCTTTAATCACTGCTACACTCATGAATGCCTGCTATTCAATTATCTTCCAAACCTTCACCATGTCACTAGACAATAAAACGTGACAAGACAGGTATTACCATGGTAAGGTCATCTGATATCTAGAAGTGTCTCATTATTCCCTTCAGTGATTAGCTACAATTACTGCTTTAACCCAAGTATTTAAGGCCATAACTAAGTGTTTCAAATATTCATCACAGGATACCTTATGAGACATAGAATTGTTCATGGGTGTCTCCAGAGCAGCAGGAATCCCAGAGACGGTGCTCCAAAAATTGTTGGGACTTCTAGTTTACTCCTAAACCACAACCAGCCAAAGGGTAGGTAGCCTGTACCTTGCCTGTGCTGGTTGCAAGTGCTATCAGAGATAAGAAGGATACATGTGCAAGACCATCCTTGACTTATCTTTCTTGCTCTAATCACTCCAGGCAGGGCTGATAGGAGAGCTGGAGCCCAGAGACTTACCTGAAGCACCCAAAACTTCTCACAGAGGGGATGCCCCAGAAGTACCTGTATATGCAGGCTGGGTTGGCCCCAAGGACATCATGTTGCCTCTCTCTGATAACACAGGTACATCTGGCCTCAAAGTTACTGCAGTTTCTGTATTTGTTGGGAATTTATAATTAGATTTAAGATTAGGCCATCTTGTTTGTTAAGCCAGTGTAGTCCTATCCTAGTAATGCCTTTTCAACCAGTTCAGGATGGACCAAGGAAAGTTTTTGTTCCTGATGCCTGAAAACAGCAACTTGCAGGAGTTACAACCAATAAAAGATTACATTATCCCATTTTCCTTCAAGCTGGGGTGGATTAGGTAACTCGTTGGATTCCAATTCTTCGCATCTTTGAGGTGACACCATTTATAGTGCAGAATGGAAAAGGGAGAGTTCCCTCCAAGAAAGAATCCCACAGGTAAGCAGAGATGAAGGAAGGCAGGGCTAGCAGTAGGAATGCTGATTGTTGAGGAGAATGCAGGACAGACACAGGGTTTAACATTTCTCAGTAAATCTAAATTACATCTGGGATGAAGTCAATATTGCCTCTCCCCCTTTCACCCTGCCCAACCAAAGTCAAACTCTGGTGAAGAGGAGAATTCATCCTGATCTTTGAGTTCAAAGACAAGATGCACATTTCATAGCAGTTCTGCAGGAGATGGAAATAATACCTGCATAAAGCAGTAAACAAGAACAGCCAGACTTTCACTGGGGGAAAGGCAGTTTTACAGGCACATTGCCAATCAAAACCTCTCTCCCACTGTGGCTCAGTGGCCCCAGAATTTGCTCTGCCTTCCACAGAGCATTCAATGTGACAAGCTAATAACCACAGCTGGCATTGCCACTGGCAAAGTCAGCAGTTACCTCGAGCAGATGACTGATAGAAACAGGCAAGATGGCTTTTGCATTACCTACCAGCAGAGCCCTGGAAAGTCAAGTAAGGGGATGTGGCAGATGTCCCACCCCAGTGGCACAGAAGTAGCAAGCTTTGCTCTCCAGGACTCGCCTCCATTCCAGCCCTTCTTTCGTCCTTCCCCATCCAGCAGCAGGACAAGCCCAGTCCTCCAACCTTGGGACTGCAAAATTCAATCCTGCTAACACTGCTGAAAGCTTGGAGCTGGCCCTGCAGACAGCACACGGCTCACTGCAAGAGAATGAGTTGACAATTTTGTTTCTTGTGGTACAATGAAACTTATTTAAATAAAATTCTGATTAAGACAGAAAGGCATGGACTTGATTCACAGCAGGGAAAGCTGAAAACTGCTTGCTACATGCCGTTAAATTACCAATTTCTACCATTTTGTTTTTAAAGCAGTGTGCTGTTTCTTTGAACTGGGAACAACACGGCATGCACATCATTTTGGGTAATGTCTATGCAAGGTCAATTTGTTCATTTGATGCTATTGAGCCCAAAGTAAGAAACATGGGGGATTTTTTTCCTCTCTGGTTGAGCAGTGTCTATTGCCATGCAGAAATCAATGATCCTATGGTAGCAGAAGATCTGTGTTGACATAAATCAAAGTTGCCCACCCCACAATAAGGATCATGCAACTTTTATGAGTCAGTGTCCTATGCCAGGGGTGCATCAATGAGGTAAAAGAAACTTTGTAGGTCTCATCTATTCCTCACATTAAAGTGGTAACTGCTATAGGACACAGTTAGAATTTGCAGATCATTGCTTTCTGTCTTAGTTACAGAGGACCTGTTACACATACCAGGCACAGCTGGCTACAGTTCAGTTAGACAAACATTAAGATACCCCATAACAATACACCAAAACTTTAATTTATTGCTAAGTGTGAATAATTTGATTCATTTTGACCGTATTTCCTTCTAAATCCTTATCAGCTAATCACTGACCAACTTTTTCACTGCCTGGCTGTGACTGTTCTCACATGCAGCTATGTTGTAGCTGGTCATTTCTGATGGTTTCCATTTCCTACTGGTATAAGCATGTGAGCAATCCTGAAGCAAATACTCAAATGAACTTCGTGTGGATAGTTGTATCTAGAAACAGGGCACAAGAACTTCCACAGAAAATGGCTATAAATAGAGCCAAATAAAGAAAATGCAGTTACAGGAATTCATATTTTTTCATCCTTTAAGCTTTTTTCCTACTGTACTGTCTGTGTTTAGCTATGGCAGAACATCCCAGAAAACATGTCAAATACAAATCAGAGGAATGTGTCATATATATTAACCACCATAACTGCTGTGTTTGTTTTCACTACCCAGAGAGAGAATTAATTGAATTGATTTTTAGGAATCTGCATTTTAGATGAGGGTGCACTGCACAGCACAGCACAGATGAGTTTGCATGATTGTGAGAATAAGCACTCAGCCATTTTAGAACATCTCTTTGAAAATAATCCCTGGCATTCTGCAATGACAAAAGCTTATAGATGTAGCTCTTTTCTATGATAATTTTCAGTGAAACCAATTTCCTTCAGCAATGCTCTGTTTTAAGGGATCCAGCTATATTAGCAACATTCCCTTCCTCTGCAGAGGGGGCAGTGATAGCCCACTGACACTGTTCTGCTGCAATTCCATATTAGGCTGTGATGGAGAGCAGTCAGCCCTGTCAGCTGCAGCCAGGATAAGCTTTCATGTTTTAATCATGTTAGATCATTCAGCAGTTATACCCAGGGCTGCCTAAATAACATAGATAACATGCCTGACAAGTCTAAGGCAGGTAAATTAAGAAGTGCTATGCTGAAACTGTTCCCACTTATTAGGGTTTTTTCCACTGGATTTTGAGAAGTATCTGTACACTCCTTCTCTTGTGCATGACATTGTTTTGTGCCTGTGCCCCCTTCCCTCCAGCCCTTTTCTCAAACAATCTTACACCACAGCTGTGAGTGCAAAATACCATTTATTCCACACCATCAGTGCCCAGGTAGCATGCAGATATGTGTCCATCACTATCTGGAAAATCCTCTTTTCTTCATTATAATATCCCTTCTCTTATGTGAGATAGAAGACAGATGGAGGGATGACAACAAAAAGTTGATCCAGTGAGGCAGAGAGTGTGAGGTAAAGAAGACAGGTGAGCTTGCCAATTCATTAGTCTATTAGCCCAGAGGCCAAAAGGCTATTACAAAGCCTCCAGGTCCTCCTAGACACCTGGCTGCAGGCCAGTACTTAATGAGAAACATTTCTTTCAGCTGACTGTGCTATGGCTTTTTCTCCTCACCACATGCATCAGTATAGTAGCAGCAGTAGATATGAGCAGATCATTTCAACTTCAGTTATCTGGTTTCTGTGGCCAAATATTTGGTCATGTGCTTGCTGTACCTGGACTTTCTATATGGTCATCTGAGTCCCCTGTACTGGCTGAAGGGTGCTTAGTTTGCAAAGCATGCCATAATCAAAGTCATTCAACTCAATCTGGGTAAAGCTTACTGAATTCTTTATTATAGCAGTCCTTCTGTGGGGCCCTGAAGTTTTAAGTGACTCACAGCTATGTACTATGCTTATATGTCACTCCTGAGACTTGTATTGGTATAATAAGCCATTGGAGAGATTATTTGTTGTATGTAATTAAGATGTTGGTTAACCGTGACATCCAGAATGAGCATTAGAGCAAAGACACTTTGCTAAATCTGTTGCAGTATTCCAAGTCATCAAGATATCAGTTTGACTGACAGATCAGATAATCTCTTTAGTAATCCTCTGAATTCTAAACACTGAAACCCGTAACTCATCATCAGATAAGAATATGTTGAGTTTATATTCTAAAGTGATGGAGGACAGCATTTCATTTGGCTGGGTTTATCCACTCACTGCGTAGGGTTCTTAGAGCACCTCTGTTTCAAAGTGAACTTTAACTTTAGTGACATCAGGCAGGCATATCCTTTAAAGTCAATGACATATTTTTGAGGAGGTTCTGCTTGTTGGTTTGGGGTTTTTTTACAAGGCACTAACGATGTAATAAAGATTAATTAGTGTAAGTTATAGTGTCTGAAATGTATACATTCAAGCTGTTAAATGTGTCAATGGAGATCCATTATGACAACAAAGGGCATTTTATTCTCAATAGGAATTGCTCTATTTGCCAGTATGAGATGTGTTTTCTTTATTAAGACAAAACCAGTGAGAAAAGCCCAGATTTGAATACAGCTGAAACAAGAGCCTTGCTTTACACAGCACGAGAAGCCTTGATTTTGTAAACACTATTACTTTGCTTTCATTACATATTCCTGCTGGTATTATTTCATGGCATCAGCTCTTTTACCAGCTCTTATTTGGCATCATATTAAATCAGGCCATCAGAACATGCTTACCACCTCACAGCTTAAAAAAACCCCAAAACAACATGGTGTTTCATGAAGGACAAGTACTTGAATTTCAAATAGAATCTGTGTATCCATATAAATATCTGCCCAGGTCTTGATGACCCATCAGATGAAAAATGTTAAAGTGCACTGAACTTCTGCAGCCAATAGCACACAAGGGAATGTTGTGGATAACAGCACCTCCATATGCTTGGACATTCCATAGTCCAGGCATCCACACTCACTACTGGATCACAGGGAGGTGATTACCAGTGCAAAGCCCAAATCCATCCATGTCTATGGATCCATACCGGCAATTGAGATATACTCCTGCCATCTCCTTGTTCCACCATCACTTTAAATTGTTAGAAGCCTTAAACTGATTTCAAAGCCATTATCAAGATATTTTAAAATAAATATGAAATGCAACAGTAGAATATTTGCCACAAATTTACTGCTTAAATGCAACAAACACTAGGAGCATATGCATTGCTTGGATCATTTTGAGTGCATAAAGCAGTCATTAAAATTCAGTGCTGTCTGGTTTCCAAAAAATCCATCAGTTACATGGGATGGGCAATTTCTCACTAGGCTGAGATGGGTCCATGCAAAGGCATTTCCAAATCCCCCACAGCAGCCTGGCCCCAGCGTGGCATGCAGCCAAATGGAATGGACAGTGCCTCTCCAATTCCCAGGCTGTCACACTAGAGGGTTTTCCTTTGTTTGTGTTTCTCAAAGGAATACTTTTGCCATGGACACTTAGAAATTGTTTCTCAACACTGTTTTACAAGCTTGAGATTTTACATAGGATTCTTCTGTGCATGGCACTTCTTGTATTTTGTGGATCTGGGCTAGGACATTAGCCTTTACAAAAGAACATTCAGATGTCAAAATTAGATATCATTTTTTCTGGGGTACTTCTTGCTTGTTTGCTTGCTTGTTTTTAAGCTGTAGTCTGTAAGAAGGTTTACTGCCCCACTCTTCTGTGATTCAAAGTTTGATCAAAGATTTTTTTCTCAAAATTTCAGCAGGGAAAAAAGGTCTTTTATGAGCTGAGATCAAGCATCAAGTCTTTCAGCCCTAGAGAAGCTTGAGAGAAATTTACAAGTATTTGAAATTGAGGGGGAAAAAAACAATTAATGTCAAGAGTGACTTCCCTGACACCTGGAGAAATGCTGCTCTCGCCTCTCCCCCTGCCATGGCCTCCAGATAAAACAAATTTCAACTTTTTCAGAGCAACATGAGTAGAGCTCAAGGCTAGGTCTTCCAATCATTTTTTTTCCATTAGGCTTTCTGATAGCATTTTCATTCAGGTTCACCTTAATACAGCAGCAGGAAACTAAGGAGGGACACATGGGGATAGAAAAGATGTCTCCTTCCTCTTCTAAATATAAATGAATGACTATACTGAGCCTCCAACAGAGAAACTTTCACCTCATTCCCTCTGATGGACAACTCATAGTCCAAGGGGACTTTTCAGGCAATTTGAGGTTTGCACACCTTGTACAGACAGTGTCTGTCTGAAGCCTTGCAGTTGTACTGGCACAGAGCTGGACTCAGCTGCCACCTGAGGACTCAGCTGTGACTGAAGCAACAGGACACCTGTTCATAGCTTTTCTTTGATCCAGAAATCCAGAGAAATGCCTATTTGGCTTCATACACCTGGGACAGCATCAAAAGTGCATGCAACATCACAGCCTAAGGAAATCAGTAATAACTAATAGCACACACCAAAAACTACCAATGCTGCCAGGGACTGAAATATTAGTGGACTATGCCTCAAGAGACCCACAAAAACATGAAACATTGTCCATATATCACTAACTCTGATCTACTTGTTTGATTGAGATCTCAAGATTAAAATCAGATTAGGAAGAAAACCCTTTCCACAAAACCTTCACTTTCTCAGAAACAAAGATATTATTGAGCCCAGTGTGTAATAAATTCATCATTTTCTGAAATAATATTAAATGTCTGGACAACCCAGCCCTCAGGAGCACGGACAGCAACACTAACAGAGCAGGCAACTTTTGTAGAAGAGAAGAGGGTTCACATGATCTTGGCCAGTTCTGGGCCTTCAGTCACAGCTCCTGCTGATGAGCCCCGCAGCACAGATCCAGAGAGCTGCCCAAGTGCCAGTGTCTGGGTTTGTTTTCTGTAAGCAAAAAATCAGTAGCAATTACTACTCTGCTGTTGACCAGTATCCCATTTATGGAAGGTGTTGTAAAAAGAACTGAAGACTCTTTGCTTTGTAGGTTTGACTTCGGAACTAAGACTAAGCTATCGTAAGGTTTCCTACATTGGAGACTCTGAAGTCTGCAACAGATCTAAACTACAGTTTCATGTTACTTTCCGTACACTAATCATTCCTAGAGCTCAAAATATGTTCATTTGCTTAATACAAATCCTTTAATGTGTTGTATGAACACATATTTACTGAAGATCTCATCTGTGCTTTGGCATATTTGTAATTAGATATACATTTCATCAGTCAGTTAAAGTTTTTTTTTCTTTTGTAAACTAATCACTGCCATGATTTGAAACTATATATTAAAATGCTTCAATTCTATGTCTTTTACTATGAATGAATCTTTTCCTAGTAACAGCATTGCACCTGAAGTAATTAAATAGATGTGGAGCTTATAATCACAACAGAAATTGAATTCTCAGTTAACAGTTCCAAAGTCCTATTGATGAAAATTCCTACTGCTTACAATTCCTATTGATTGAAAGTGATTCTAATCAGTTCAGTTGCTTTTTTAGAGGATTGACCACAAAATAAATACTCTTTTCCCTTATGAGAGTATTTGCATTACTAGGAGCCATACAGGGATGAAGCTTAAAATTCGGTGTTGGTTTACTTTGTCTAGCTGTCTCCTCTGAAGGGAAAATCAACTCTTCCTTTGAAGACACTCAGCTCCATAATTTTAAATGCATGGGCATATCCATCTCCAACAGATAAGACATCAGAAAATTTTAAGTCCATTTCTGAGACTGCCAAATAGCTCAGCCAGCGCTAACATCTACCTGCTTGAATTCTTAAACACTGAGCAAGCACAGGAACCAGCTATAAGAGAAAAAAGCTTCTGGTTTATCAAATGTAAAATCCAAATCCTTAATATCACTACATAACATGTAAGCTTTCTGAAAGACTATTAATTTTTTTATATTAGGCACCTGTAGCATTTCTCATTGTTATTTTCTTCTGAGATGTATAAGCCTTATGTTTATGGCAAAAATAACCATTGGTGTGGAATAACTAACATAAGACATCCAGATTACTTCAGCCTTCAGGGGGCTTTGTCAGTGGCAGCCTCAGCCATAACAGCTCTCTATCCATGGTTCCAACCCATAGTGGTTATTGGTTTTTTACCACAAGTTTTACTGACCTAAAAGTGTATTTCAGTGTGGAGAGCATAAATGAGTGGCTCTGAAGTCATCACTGTGACACTGCACAAACCAAACATCTGCCTGGTTGGGGACTCTGAGAAAACCCAGTGTCTGGTTCCATTTTGGGGATAAATTTTGACTCCAGGAGCTGAGTTACTGCTGCCAGCCTGCTTATTCAGGGATGCATGGTTATGAGCTTAATGAAAACCCTTAGAGAACCAGCACTAAAGTCTCCATCTGAACAAAAATTGAGTTGCAAGTCCATCAGATCTGGTCTATGGAGTATACCATAACACGTGGTAACATATCTGAGCCAATACTGTTCTAAAACACACCACCTTTCTAATTTTCACATGATCCATAAGAACATAACCAAGTCAGAAATTCTGTCACAGTAGAGAGTAGTACTCACTTTCTCTCACTGTCATGCTCAGTATGGACAGGCTTACAAAAAATGCCTGTAATTGGAGCCATGAACACCTGAACTTAAACAGAGGGCAACTGTCAAAACACTGTAAGTTCATCTTCAGATCAAATATCCTCAATGGTTCCTTTCACAGTACCTTTGTTCAAGATTAGAGTGCACAAGTCTTCCTAGAAGGATCTTGGTTAGGATAAGGTGATGTCCTGTCTTTTAGTTTTTTAGAACCCTGACTCTGTGTGCTGTTATTTACTGTCAGCTCCAGAATTCTGCAATACTGTGACCTAATCCTAGTGTCTAACATCAGGTTGGAGATATGCTTTGCTTCCCTTGGCACTGTAATGCTATTGCTGAGGACAAGAGGTGTCTTCTGTCAGTGGAGGACATCTGCAAGTCTTCTGATAGATCAGACTGCCTAAAGATTTTTTCTCTAACTTAAAAAAAATCAAGTGAATTAAAACCATTTGAATTGTGTGATAGATAAATTATCTGAGAAACTGCAACATACAGAAAAGATTCCGGACCCGGAGTCTGGCAATTTCTTTAAAATTTCACACAAGTCGAGATGACAAACAGATGGCATAGTTAGGAAAATCTAGAAGGCAAAATATAGCCCCCATGTCACTTTAATGATGCCTCTGCTTATCACAGCGTATATTTTAAATCAACTTACAAAGTATTTTTCTAAATCATAAAACTCTCTTGAGCTCTATTTTCTAAAGACAAACTGGTCTGTAAAGATGCATCAGTCAAGCAGAAGATTAATTCCTGTTGTACCAAGTTGTTGTTTTTGGCACTGAAGTCAATATTTATAAGACAGAAAGCAGCTGCAGCACGCAAGTTAGCATAGTGCATAAATTTTTGCAGCAGGTTATAGCAAGATGATGATACTATCCACAGGTAACACGATGGAAGCACTGCCACAACAGAGCCTCCCTAATGGTGGTCATCCATTTACCAGTGTGAGCCGTGCTAATGAGGTCACACTGATTCACTTCATGTCATTTCCCCTTTGGAAGCAATCAGCGCAAATATAAACCAGTAATACATTAGGAGAGGTCACCCAGCGCAGTAGCTCTGTAAAGAGTGAGCTGTTTGTATAGGACTCTGAGCCAGATCCAAGCCTGCCTGGAGCAATAGGACGTGTGGCTACTGACAACAGGGCCTGGGAAGCAGATTAACCCCCTGTCCCCATGAAAGCTGGCTGAGGTAAAGCGCTGCTCTCAGCTTTGCCTGTGGTGCAGCTCCTCATCCCCCCTCTCTCATCACCCCTCCACATCGGTGGTGGGGGTCGCGGGAAGGGCAGGGGGTTAACTCTCAGTTTTCCTTCCGCTGATTGAAGCTTTTGCCGCCTGCCTGGTGATGCCGGATGGCAGCTTTGGGGCAGCAGAGGGACAGGGGCACAGCACTGCCTAGAGTTGTGGCAGATGTGGCCCTGCCTCCCCCATAGGGGGACAAGAGACTTGTCATTTGAAAGATGTACTGACCTCCTTCCCCATCACTCCACCTCCCTTGCTTGATGCACTAGCAATGGGACACCCACTGTCCCTTTTCTCCACAACAGAGACCTGGTGTGGTCAGCAACAGGGTCAGGGCACGTTGGATAATGCCTGAACTACCAACCAGGCAAGCCCCACCAATGCCCAGCCTTGCCTTTCATATCTTCAGCCCAGCAATCATTCCCTTCTACAGCATATGGTGAGCTCTGCAGTGGAGAGGGTAGAGTTGATCTAATTTTTTGATGTGCAAGATTATGCAGGTTTTCTGTATCTCTGTCAGTCCTTTTCCCAGGGCTGAGATTGAAGATATCAAATCCCTTGCCACAGTATTATCGCTGAAACTAGAAGTGAAGGAAGTTCAGTCTTATCAAAGTACTTGGATATTTCTCCTCCTTCTTGAGAAGGCTGTTATGCCAAAATTTTGTGTTTCTGTCACTTTTCACATGAGTGTAGCTACTCACTTACAAGACCATATGCAGTTTTTTGCCCATGGCACTGTCTCTAGCCACTGCTGCACTAGCTCTGACATTTCCAGCCTCACTTGACCAAATTATATGGGGTTGTAGGCAAAGACATTTGAAATTTAATGTTGGATAGATGCAGATTGAGCCCACATGGGAGGGAAATACAGTAGAAATGTGGAACCCCGTTATAAGAATTTATCAGTGTACATTCTGCATGCTTTATAAATTTCACTAGCACGATCATCTATTTCATTCATAGAAGAGAAAAAGTGATATTAATTTCTTGAAATAGACAACAGAAAGAGATTGACTTGAAATAAACAAAATAGTTGAAATTAAATTTTCTTGGCAAGATTTGCTTGTGTTGTTTGTCAAATAAATGTACATTATGTCTTGCACTGTTACTCAGCTGTGATCCTGTAATGTGTTCTCTGCATCCTGTCAGACATATGATCCTTTGTCCCATAATAGACCCAACTATCTCACAACCAGCTGAGCTCAGGGTCATCCCAGGGTCAGGCTGGTTAAAGATGGCTGTCAGTTCTCTGCCTGACTCACAGACGAACTTTAAATCACCTTTATCTTGCTTGTGCTGATGTTTTCCAGCCATCTGTAGCAGGAGCTGTAGCATCTATGTACAATATAAGGAAATGTGTTACAGCATCCCTGAAAATTTCTCTGTGGATCTGCAATGTGCAGTGCACTCAATATAAAGAAAGTGCAGTTTGATGCATAATGTGAAATGGGAACTATTTCAAATACCTTTATGCAAGGTAGTTAACATTGTGGTTCTCATCCATCCTGCAAATGAAAACAATAATTCAGAGGGTGAAATATCACCTTTCAGATCAGAAATATAATTATTACCTAGCCTGAAACTTCCAGCAAAAAGAGTATTTGCATAAGAAGGACAGATAATCTGCGAAATGCATCACCTAATGTTTTTATTGTGATAAATACCTCTCTTCAGCTTCTGCAGCTATACAACTTCTTAATGTTTGTCACTAGTCTCCAAGGTATAGAAGAAAGACATGCCTTAATTGTAAATTTACACATGCTTTATTACCAGTGCAATGGCATAAACACATTTAACAAGATTGTCATTCCAGTTAATTATGCTGATTCTGATATGTACCTATCTCATCTAAAATTGATAGAGCCTTTTGACCAGTTAGTAGCATCACAATGTGTTGTGTCTTTCTCTCTAAGGTTAAGCATGTTAGGGGCCAGAGAACAGCAGGAGAAGAGTCCCTGCATATCAAGTAAACACCAACAGATCAGCAGCCAAACCTCCTTTTAAGAAAACTGTAGATAGCTGAACCCCAGCACATGTTCTGCATTTCTATGTCTGTTCCAGCCACAGCACACCTGCCCCAGGCAAAGACAATAATCGCCATTATGCTTAATAGTAAACAACACTGTTCCAGCTCCTCAGAAACTCTTGGCCTTGTTCACGATGTGTAGTACCCAGCACCTAAGCAGATGGTAACACTTATTAAATATATTAAAGCAGAAGAAAACACAGCAGAAAAGGAGGCAACTATTACCGAACATGTTGTGACAAGGGAAAAAACAATTTCCATGTTTTCCCTGCAGCAGAAGTCTGTGAATTCCAGACTGAAGAAATTGGGGGACGACATGAAATCAACTGCAAACAATGAACAAGCATCCAATGACAATAAAACATCGCCCTTACCCTCAGCAGAGTTATCGATGCTCAGATCAAAGCCTCATTTTCAAAC
>JANPWX010000172.1:2517632-2545860 GCA_024734555.1 Trochalopteron elliotii
CCCCCCGGGGGGTGGGGGGCGGGCCGGGCCGGGCGGGACACGCACACTCCCGCCGCGGCAGCCCCCTGGGTCTCGTCCGCCAGCTGAGAGAGGAAGGCAGGAGAGACCCGGAGGCTGCGCCCGGCCCGCGGAGCCCACCGGCCGTCCCCTCCAGGGTGAGTGCTGCTGCCAGGGCGCCCCAGCATCACCCTGCTGTTCGCGCTGTCAAGCTTGCACGGGGCATCTCTGCTCCCCACCAAGCTTGCACGGGACACCTCTGCTGCCGGCCGGGGCAGCGGTGGGGGGGTGGGAGGATGGCGGGGGAAGGCGACTGGATACACGGCACGGGACGAGAAATGCGGCGGAGGGAGGCAGAGACAGTGCTGAGAGCATCAGCCCCAGGAACGGGAATGAGAAAGGGACCGTGGATGCGGTTGGGGATTTCTACGGGGATGGCAGGGATAGGGACAGGATATGAAGGTAAGGATAGGGTAGAGAATAGGCATGGAACCGAGGATACGGATGTGGATGGGATGCGGGTGGAGATGGAGACGGTAACAGTGCCGGTGCTGAGGGATCTCGCTGGTCCTGCCCCGCCGCAGCCCCGCCACCACGCCAAGAGTTAAAGGGGCTTGTCCAGCCGCATCACCAGGCGGCCGCGGACATTAGCATGGAAATGAGGCGCTTTTGGGACTGACGGCCATTGTGCTCTTCCAGGCTCATCGGCCACCCTCTGGCCCTGGTCTCTGCTCCCCCCGCACCTCCGCCAGGCTCACCCTCGCCAGCCCAGGGCTGGGGTAGGGAAGGAGGAGCCGGAGGCAGGAGGACGAATGATTGGACGGGGGCCCGGGGGCTCCGCAGCCCATCTGCTGTGCTCCCGCAGCGCCGCTGCCGCCCGTCCGCCCTGGGACAGGGTGGGGGGTCGGCTGTCCGGGGTGCCGCAGGTCGCAGCCCTAGGAGGCGACCCGGGACAGGGGCAGGGGAGCGGCGGGAGGTGCAGGGCCCGCAGCCCCGGCCCCTTTGTCCCTGCGCTCCGCCACCCGGGTCGGTGGTGGGGAGAGGTGGCAGATGGCCAGTGGCAGAGGCGGCCCCAGGACCCTTGGGAACCGCGCTGAGCATCGACTCCAACCTACCCCTCCCCAGCACCGTGGGGAGGTAGGTCAAAAAATGGGTCCGTGGCCAGAGAAGGACGAATGGCGGCGAGATGTGGGTTACGACCTCATATTCGGTTTACGTATGCGGAAAGGGAAAGGGGAGGTAAAGGCCGGGGCATCCGTCTGTCCCAGAGCACCCAGCCGTCTGCAGGCAGAAAGGACGGCACCAAAAGTCTTCAAAAGAAGTTCTGCAAAGCGTCAGCCTCGGAGAAAGATGGATGGAAAGTCATGTCCCCTGACAGCAGCCCCAGGAGGGACTACCCCCTCTATTTCTGCAGGTGCCGGCTCTGACGTCCCTCTGTTCTCACGCTCGATTCTTGCTTGTTTTGAAATCCAAAAGGTTCTTCTACCTCGCCACCACTCCCCACTCACGAGTACGTACACACACACACACCCACATACTCGGCCTCAAGCTCCTCCCTCCCACATGAACTACAACACTCTCTCCTAGGTGCAAAGCTCTCCCAGTGCTGTTAGGTCAGCCCTTATCCCACGGCATCTGCCCAGCCTCTCCACCGTCTGCCAAAACTGAAGGGTGCTTCTCTCCACCAAACGTCTATCCCGGTGCCCTCAGTATGTCTATTTGTTCTGATTTACTACAGAGGCAGGGATGGTTAAGGGCCCTCTGGAAAGGTTCAGTTTCTTAAACTGCAGGGGGGCGGAGTGGAGAACAAGAGCAACAACACTCCAGAGGCACTTATGGTATTATACTGCGCCAATTTTGGCTATGGTTACAGTTGTAAACACATTTATTTCATTCTTGTAAACCAGTGGTGATAAATACTGCACAAAGCAGAGAAAAAAAGACAGCGATTAGGACTGCTTACTAATAAAAGGGCTGACATCTTCTCAGTGCTTTTTCCTTCAGCCAAGAAAAAAAAATATGTTTTACAAGTAGATCCCTTTTACCCGTAAATTCCGATGAACCACTTTTCTTACAGTCTCCAGCATCTTGAAATCCTTTATTCTCTGCCTTTTGGATGCCATTGTCTCTTGTTGTTTTGTCTCTCTGGCGGGGCTTTTGGGTTTTGCTGCCCATGCTAAGCATGGGGGCAACATCATGAGAAGGGTCGGCGCAGAGGAGGAACACACACTACATCCTCCCTCCTCCGCGGCAGGGCGAGGGAGAGCTCCTGCCCCTTTCCCCTGCCCTCAGGCCATGCCGGCCCCTCCGCGCCCCTCCGCGGCTCCGCTCCGTGCTTCCTGCCACGGAACTGAGGCGGAGGGGGCAATCCCAGCTCTTTAGGCTTTTCCGTGGGAGTGTGCTCCCGCTGTGGCCCCAGAGTTCACCAGGAGCCTCGGGGGCGGCTCCTGTTTGCTGAATTCCCCCATTTATTGAAATCGAGTTTGTGAGAAGTTTAAACCTTCTAGCAGGTTTCCTTTTTTTCTTTTTATTTTTTATTCTTTTTGTTTGATGTTTCTGGTTTTTGTTCTGGGCGAGGGTTTTGGGTCTTGTTTTAATGTTTGGGGTTTTTTTAGTTCGTTTGGCTTTGGTTTTCTTTAAGCGTTGTCAGCATCCGGAAATCTGGGCACAAAAGAAACCCCAACGCTTACATGCACGTTGCGGTCCAATTTAACCCAGTGGCAGAGCAGTGAAAATGCCGGTGAGGCTGCTCGCTTTCCGCAGGGACATGGCTGGAGCAGAGGGAAGGAGGAGAACCAAGGCCGAGGTTTCACCGCGCCCGCAGCTCAGCCAAGCTGTTGTTTTAAAAGAGCAATAAAAGTGAATTATGACTAAACGCCTTCTCACTTAATGGTTTTAGACGGGGATCCCCAGCCCCGGCAAATACGTAAGAGGATTTTTATTTGTGAATGTGTTCCTGCAATTGATCTCTTTGATGACATTCTCATTCATAGAAAGAGTTTGATTTATGACTTTCGGAAGAATTGCGTTCAGCCCTTCCAGCTATAACCCACGCATCCCAGCTCCACAGCGTGTTGCAGGGCTGGGAGAAAACACTGCTCGCATGGACGGACAGCAGAACCCCGCTCACAACCCCCCACCCAAGCCCCGCTCGCCTCTGCAATGTAACCACTCGCACTCACACGCACACAAGGAGCCGCGAACGACCCCGCCAGGATCCCCTGGCCCCGGAGCGGGCAGAGCCCCGCTCGCATCTGTTGCTCGGTTTTAGCCCGAAGGACGGGGCTCACCCTCTGCTTTGGGGTTCGGCAACGGCGGGCGGCAGGCAATTTGGTGATGATTTCTGAAAGCCCGTCTTTGCCGCCTCCAGCAGAAGAGTGGGGAGTCCGAGGAAATCGGAACTTTAAAGTCACAGTTTCCCCTTTTCGTTATCAGTCTTTCACTTCTCAAGAAGGCTTACACAGAAAAACATCTTCAGGTCTGCCCCTGCACCGCCCCCGAAAAGGATGGAGTGTAGACGCCGGTTCTTCCCTAAATACTTTTTTTCCCCCCTGCGTTTCTGCCACCCTTTTGATTTTATAGGCACTAACTTCTCCATTTCCTCTCCTCCTAGGGCTGATTTCTTGGATTACTCAGCACGTGAGAAGTAACCAACCACATCCTTTGGGAGCTCTGATATTTTTAAAGATACGTTTTCTGAAATATCTGGCTGGCTGCTAAGCACTGCTTTCTAGAAAAGCATGATTTTTTTTTTATATAATTAAAAAAAAGCGCCTTTCCTTTCGTTCATGTAACAGGCTGGTTTCTGCAGGAAACGCTTATCCTACTGAGTCTCTCCTACGTTCTGCCTGTAACAGAGAAAGTAGTCGTTCATGCTTTTGTTACAGCTCAGGATTTCCAAGCTTTGTATCCTCACAGAGATAAGATGCCACATTTATACATTAAAAGGAACAAAACTCCATCAAACCTGTGAACGGTTTTAATTCCTTTAGTTTGTTTTTCCTCCCCTCGTGAGAATCCCTATAATAAGGAAAATGAATGAATTTTTCCTCTCTAATGAATGTCCTAAATTGCCAAAAGGGAAGAGCTCGTTGTCAGAACGTTGGATTTTGATTATTAGTAAATTAATAGCGGAACGGATGAGGAGAGATACCCGTCATGTTATCCAAAGCAGAGAGAAAGAGAGGAGAAGGAGAAAGAAAAAAGAGAAAGATCCTTGTAGCAAACAAGAATTTATTCTACCAAAAATACTTATGACAACGCATCCTAATGCAATACAAAAATAAAAAGAAAGTGAAGATACATCCCTATATGATCACTTTCTTACAGACCTCATATATTGCTTTCATAGAAGGACCTAGAATGTGGCTAGGTTAAAATTGAACACAACTAAAACTTCATAAGGAACGGCAAAATGACATATCAGAGGGAAGTAACAAACAGAAAATACTGAAGAGGGAAAGGGAGGGGGAAAATAAAATTAATTCACTGAAAAAGAGTTAAAAAATAAGAATAAGGAGGATAAAACAGGACCCTTGGAGAGGATGTCTTTAATTTCTTAGTAATTCAGATGCTGCAAGTCAATTGTGGTGAGTGTGTCTGTAAAAAAGTCAAAACTGTCAGCGGAGATATCTACGGGACTGTCCAGAGATCCTGGCAAACTGGGAGAAACTGCATCTGAAAGCTGTAGGCAGGAATCTGTGGAGAAAACGTTAAAGTCCTGTAAAGAAGGGACATCTAGGGCCTCAGGACTGTCATTGTTCAGGCCAGCTGCACAGTTCTGGGCCATTGTTGAGAGGCAGTTTTGAACAGTGGGTGACTGATGTTGAAAATGTTTCAGATTTTTCTCATTGCTCGTTAAAGGCGAAACGGGGAAAGTTTGGGATTCGCCATTGTGCGCATTCTGCGCCTGCTGCTGGGAGAGGGCATTCTGCTGGAAAGCGTAGCCTTCCCGCTCCAGGAGAGCGCCGGAGACGTTGCTGAGGGCTTGCTCGAAGAGGGATTTCTCCTCCTCCTCCTCTTCTTCCTCATCCACCGCTTTTTCGGGGTCCTCTAAGTTCTTAAATTTCCCCTCGCTGTTTTGATTCTCCTTGCACTGGGTCTGTCTCTTGTGCTTCATCCTCCGGTTCTGGAACCAGACTTTGACTTGTCTTTCAGTCAGATCCAGCAAGGCTGCAATCTCAACCCTCCTTGGTCTACAGAGATACTTGTTGAAATGAAATTCTTTCTCTAGCTCCAAAAGCTGGGTGTTGGTGTAAGCCGTCCTCAGGCGCCTAGATCCACCGCTACCGCTATCGGGGATTTCAAGGGGGTCTGTTAAAAAAAAGAAAGAAAAAAAAAAAAAAGAAAAACACCACCACCACACGCACCCCAAAGCATCACCGCCAGAACGGCGAAAGCAAAGACACACGGACACACATACAAAACAGATAAATGCACGGATTGAATTTCAGCACCCCAACACATCGCATCCCGGGGGGGTGGGGGGGAGTGCTCTCTCTGCATGTATGTGTCTGTATCTATATGTCCATATAGCATAAAATAGCAACTGCAACAAAATGGCCGCCTTTGGATGCAGTAAAGCCATTGTGTTGCACTGCTGAGCGCCCGGTGCTGCGTGCCCCTCGGCCACCTCCGCCAAATCGCTGCCTCCAGCTCCCCAACCTCCCCACACCAGAGCAAACTTTATATTAACCATACCGCAATTTATAATTAATGCATCAGCTGCTTAGCTGAGCGGGAGCAATCTATCACTCTTCATTACTGTCAAATATCCTAACTCTAGGACGGCGAGACAAGAGAGGTCAGCTCCAACTCAAATAAATCATCCCACATTAGGCAAGTTTGGGGAAAGTTTGGGTTTCCATCGAGCCCCGCCAGCTCCGTCCTTCCCGCCCGCCCGCCCTCCGCCTCGTCCCCCCGCGAAGCCGGGGGGATGCGGGGAGCCAAAATAGCGGCCCGGCGGGGCTGGCTGCACGTCTTTGGACTGACCTTTGTGGCTGAGGCAGGCAGGTCCAGCGGCTGAGGCGGAGGCCGAGGCGGGCGGCAGCGCGGATCGCTTGGACGCCTTTTTCTCTTTCATCCAGGGGTACTCCGGGGGCGGCGGGGCGCCAGCGGGGCCCGGGCTGCCGCTGCGGCCGCGGGGGCTCGCCTTGGGGCGACCGCCGCCGCTGTGGCGAGGGTGGCTGCCGGGGTTCAGGCTGGGGATGGTCTGCTCGAAAGGAGGAGGAATCAGTGTCGAGTGTGAAAGCGTCGAGTTCTTGATTGATGAACTTTGAAATGTATCACCGACAGGGGGAAAAGATGTCAGGCACTCAGCAAGCGATGGCTGGCTATTGATAAAACCGATCTCTCGCTCAAATGCGAAATTCATGGCCTTCAACTGGCAGCCCCCGCGGAGAAAAAGTTCCCTCGGATTCAGGGGCCTCGGGGGGAGGGGAAGGCCCAGGAAAAAGGAGAGAGAGGAGAAAAAAATATAGCATAGAAGATCGCTGGTGGGGTGTTTTTTTTCTAATTCACTGATTACAGCCGTATGGGGACCGTGCTACTATTAAACTATTGAATTCATGGAGACAAGGTTGAAATTGGACCGAATTGGCTGTCACATGATTGCCTCTGCCCAATGACAATTTGGGCTTTAATCAAAAGAAGCCACTGTCTGTTTGATTGATCCAAAAAAGTCGGGAAGGAACGCCTCATTGGGGGCCAGAAAGGCTTTATTTACACTTTTTTTAAAAAAGGGGAAATGATATCTCGAGTATCTATCCCCTTGGCGTCCTAATCTGAAATGATCGGGGATGGGGAGGAGGGTGCGTGTGCGTGGATATGTTTGTGAGAGAGGCTGCGAGTGTGTGTGTGTGTGTGTGTGTGGTGTGTGTGTGTGTCTGCTTGTCCTGCAGCCTGCTGCCTTCCTCGCATCCACCCGCACACTCTTCTCTCATTGTTTGGGACTGTCAGGAAAACGCTTTGCACCTCACAAATCATTTAAGCGCCTCAATCTGACGCCTTGAGTCATTAACAAAGTAATCCATTAATCTTCAAAGTTTTGACACCGTCAGGCCCCCGCATAAGAAGTTGCACCCAGGCAAGAGTCTGAAGCAGAGGGTCTTGATTTTTTCCTGGGAATAGCACTTCCTCCAAAACTAGTTTCTCCTTCCCGACTCAGCCTCAATGGGCTCCTTTGTATTTTTTGTTTGTTTGTTTGTTTGTTTGGCTTTGTGTTCTTGTTTGATTTTTTTTCCCTTTCTTTCTTTTCTCCTCTTTTCCTCTTTTCTTTCCCCCCTCTTCTTTTTTTAGTGGTTATCGGGTGTACAGTACGGAGAACAATCGGTCGCCGGTGCTGAGCCATTGTTTATCAGGATCTTCCTCAGCAACCTTGCTTCGAGGGGAACAGTCACATAGGCAGCAGCCCTGGCGCTTCATGACTTCCCTCTCCAGTTGGCTTTCCGGGATTGGACCGTAACACATAACCCTAGGAGAACCTCTCTGGGCGAGCCAAATCGCGAGGCTACAAACGCGTCTGGCTATTGCCTCTTAAAAAAAAGTATATATCCCGTGCCTTAGCTTGCAAACGATACTCCCGTCTGCTGGCATAATTTGCTTAATAACCGTAGTAGGCTGGGTCTGGTGAGTATTTTCGATTACCAAGAAATATCTGGGCTGGTAGCGGGTTTGTTTTCGAGGGGCCAGACAGAGCGAAAATGCTGTGGGGTTCTGACTTGAAAGACGGCACTCGCCTCCGATGCTTGGCTCTTGCCGTCGCCGCCTCCAGTCACCCCTGCCAGGTCGAGGCAAGTCCCGAATTTGGATGCTTTTGGCATAATTTTCCAGCCATACTGAGCCGACAGGGAGAGTGATGACAATGATGGCCACAATCACCAACCCGATGAATCCTACGGTCACAGCCGCCCTAGACAGCCCGGACGGGGCTTGCTCGTCTGCGGAGCCCGGGGTGCAGGCAGGGTGGGGTGCGCCGGGGGCCAGGGGGATGGCGCTTCTTAGCCGCTCTCCGCGTCCTCCAGGAGCCAGAAACCATCGCCAGCGCGATGAGGTGCCGTCTCGCTTTATTTTCGGAGTTGCCAAACACGGGTCGGCAACCGTCTTCGTAATTATATTAAAAAAAAAAAAAGGAGGGGGGAGGGAGGAGAAATAAATAGAAAACAAGACCTCCAAAGCACTCAGTGGACCAGTCTGCGTCCAGTCTGCACCAAGTGCATTTTAAAAAACGGTTTTAAGTTAATGCACCCACAAGATATAGCATATCTGCGAAGGCATTGGAGAGAGGGGGAGGGGAGGGGCCGAGAGGCTTTAAATGGGCTTTTTGGTGGTTGCTTGTTTAAATAAAATATAGAACGAGACTTGTCATTTAATCCCTCAAAAGGGATGCCTTACAAATATCGATGCTGTTGGAAAATGCAAGGGGTTTAATTTTCTTGCTTTTAGTCCAAACAAAGCTCTGGTGGTGTCTGCCCGCGATCAATCTTGGCCGCCAAAAGGTTTGACAGCTACTGGCCCTTAAGAACACATTTAAAGCTTCTTGCTCTTTCCAAGATCAAATGTGGCCGTGAAAAGAGGCAGAGCAAGAAACGCAAGTAAACAAGGAAAAAAGCTGCTTTTAAAATATGCTGGCAGAGGACTGGGCTGCTTGTGGGAAAAGTCCGGTTTTATTTTGCTTCTTGGTGCCTACGTTTTCTTTTCTTTTCTCTGATTTTTTTTCCCCCTCTGGAAAATATTTGGATTAAGAGCAGGATGACAAATAATAAAGAGAGGGGTTTGGACCTTAACCAGGCTTTGTGAGTAAAACCTGTGTGGGTGTCTCTATTCTGCACATTTGTTTCTTGTGGTCAGTCTAATACAAAAACCACCTGGAACAAAACCTTTGCAGAAAGGACGAGAAATTCTTGGGAAAATCAATTACTGCTGCCTCCAGGGGGATCTTTTAATCGGACGAATCTTAAATGCAAAATTACAAATTCTTATTTGAAACTTACGGGCTCTGAAGAGAGGATTGAATGCGGTTTATGGAAAGAAGGGAAAAAATCGCCTGTATTTTTCTTTCTTCGGGGTGGGAGGGGAGTGAAACGCCAACTTCCTTCTATTTGAACATTTTCCTAAATGTAATTCGTGGTGCTAAAGGAACCACGCAGTAAGTATCGTGACTGTACCGTTACCTTTTGTTGTATCTAACCTAACTGATCCGAGAGCTGGGGGGGGGTGGGCGGCTTGAATTTTATATTGGCGCTCCTTTGAAACGAGCATTGTCTCGCAATGTTGCAAAAATGCTTCCTTCGCCTACAAAAGTAATAATCAGTCGCTGGTCTGTATTGGGTAATAATCAGGTTTCAGTGAAAAATATTAGCCTACATAGCTTTTTCTTCCACGGTTACATGTCTATATATACAATAAACAGCACGGTATAAATCTATTTGCTATCCTTTTCTTTGACTGGGCATGCTTTATCTATTTATGCAGAAAAGCCCTATATAGATTCACAGATGCATGACAATGTTTCAGCATCAGGCAAGGATGGTTCTGGGAACAAGGTAAAGCCGAAAGATTAATAATATTTCAGCATGAGACCAAAATGGCGACATTTTTTTTCTGTGCTCTAAAAGATACAGATGGTGAACAGCGTGCGTTATTATCTACACAGCATAGGAATATGTCTTTATAAACGTGCAGGGGTATATTTTACCTAGTCTATTAAGGTCCGTTTTGATTTATCTTTCAAGTTTCAATCTAAAAATTAAGGACATTTCGCCTGAAAGGAAGAAAAATCGGATTTAAGCACAAGCTCGCGGGTTTCTCCATTCTACCTCGAGCCGATTGGGAGTGGGGACCCCTACGGGTGCCCATTTGGAGCCGGGACCGTCGCCCTTCTACAGTACCGTGTCCCCCCCCTCCAACACAAACACACACCCGCACACACATCCACATCCCACACCCGCCCCACCCCGGCGGGAAGAAACGGAACACAAGGCTCCCCTCCCCCACACCTTCAGGCTGCCGTGGGAGGAAAGCCTGCTCAGCAAGAATGAAATCAGTAAAAATATATTTTTAAAAAATAATTCGGGGGGGGAAATAGGGAAAGGAAAAGGTAAAACCCATTCCTTAAAGGAAAAGGGAAAAACGGCGGGGGTAGCGAGTGGAAGGAGCAGCAGTGCCCGCATTCGCTGTTCGGCCAGACCCTGCTCTCCCACCCTGCTCCCCGGTGCTGGCCGGGTTCCGCAGCCTCCGCCGCCCGGCCCAGGGCGCCAGCCCAGCGACCAGGAGGCCCCACAGCACCCACGCGGGGCTTTATCCTGAGCTGCGGTGCCTGTGCTTCCTACACACGCCTGTACACCCATAGCCGGAGCTGTCCTCCCCGCGCCGCGCCGCGGCTGATCCCCGCCGGACCCCGCGGGCAGGGGGCGAGCCGCGCCCGCTGGGCACCGCGCAGCGGGTGCGGGAGGAGGCGGAGGCCGCGGGCCCTGAAACCCTGCTGGAGGAAAAAAAAAAAAAAGAGAAAAAAAGAAAAAGAGAGAGAGAGAGGAAAAGAAAAATCTCTCTCCCTGCCTATGAAATGCTGAAAAGGCATCGCGGGGCCCTTCGGGTGAGCAGATCCTCGTGTAAGTTTACAGACGAGTTTCTTAGCTCCCCACGTCATGAAGGGCTCTCCGTTCCCCTGCGCTTCGAAGAACATGTTCTTAACTCTTTATTATTCAGAATAAAAACTTTATTTTTTTTTTCCAGAATGTGAGCAGCAAGGAATGTATAACTTTCAAAACAAATCTAGCCTTTTCAGCTTCACACAGTTTTTGCCTAGCTGGATGTTACAAGGATAAAGTATTCAAACCGCGATCTTTTTTCCCAGATTTTATTGCATCGTCATCATCATTATTATCACTATTTTTAATAAAAGGAGTTAATAGTTTCCTTTCAAATGATATTTCTAACACGTGCCGATATGCCATCTAATATATGGCCTCCTGAATATTCAGGGTACAGATATTTTATATATATATAAATATGAACAAATGGGGATAAATAAAATTTTAAACACTTAGATTATTCAATGTTTGCGAAAAAAAAAAATAAATAAATCTGAATGTTCACCAGCATACACACATCGAAAGACTTACACGTATCAATAATTGTCCAGGAAGTCCCTGTCCAAGCGCTTTTGATGTCTTTCTTGCTATTTAAAAGAAGTGCAATAAAAAAAATTGCTTCCCCGTGGGATCAATCATGTACGAACAAATTCACATTTAAGAATTCCTTTTATAGAAAATTTGTTCATATACCCTGTTTTGATAAAAGTGTAGAAGGTAAAGTATAAAGCCTCTGCATACTCCCAAAGTGAGACACGAGGCTACAGTTCAAGAAGATAAATATCCACTAGTGAAACTATAGAGCAATTCAAGCAACAAATATTGCTACGTCACATAAACTAGAAAACGCTTGTACGAAAGGAAACCAAACAAACCAAAACGAACAAAAGAAACGAGAAGGGAAGGGGAGGGCACATGTCGGGGGGAGGAGAGAGAAGGGAAGGGATGAGTACTTTCCAAAACTTGGGGGCTTGGTGCTCCTCTTAGTGACTCCTGTCTCTTACAGATGAGTGAGTTTGGGCGCTTCCTGAATTCTTCCCTGAGAAGGATGGTGAGCGGTAAGGTCTGTGTATGTTGGATGTGGGTCACAAGGTCCATGGTGGTGATTGTTGGCCATTGGCCCAGCCCCGCTGTAGTCCATGTTGGCAGAGGGAGGATGAGGGAGATGAGTTAGACCAAAGATGGAAGGCCCAGAATTGGTCATGGTCTCCACGTAGTTGCCCCCTACATAGACGGGGCTTCCCTGTATATGTGGATTCCCATAACCGTTGCCTTGAAGAGGATGAGTATCATATTCAGGTGTCACAGCTGCTGTCCCCGTGTATCTCTTTTGAGGAGGTGGGCAATTATTAAGAGGAGCAGTATACGATGCAGGGATGCCATAGGTGTTTTGATGAGGCTTGTTAAATGGTGGAGGTGACTGGGGCTCGTAGGGGACACTGTTTACTAAAGAATGCATAGAGTTTAGATATCCCCCAGCAGCTGGAGGGACAGGACTTCTGCTTGGGGACTGTCCTCCTGAAGAGGTCATCATACCCTTTCCCTTTTGATCCTTTTTGTACTTCATTCTGCGATTTTGAAACCAGATTTTGATCTGTCTTTCTGTGAGATTGAGCAAATTAGCCATTTCTACCCTTCGTGGCCTGCAAAGGTACCTATTGAAGTGGAACTCCTTTTCCAGTTCTACCAGCTGGGCACTTGTGTAAGCTGTACGGGCTCGCTTAGAGGAGGCTTGCCCTGGAGGGCTTTTATCACCAGCACAACTCTCACCTATGTAAATCACACAAAGAACACAATCAGCATGGAGAACCTACACATGGCAACATGAGAAAATGGCCAACAACACCAGCACCTGGAGAGTTCAGCTCCCAAAGTCAAGATGGATGCCCACGCGTGCAAGGAGTTCTCCCCCATGGCATGAGCTCATTTGGACCAAGCTCCAAGCCTCTAAAGAGTTCCTTCACCTCAGCAGTGTCACTGTGTGACTACACTTGCTTTCCTTAAGAAGGACAGCATGCAATGTATCTTGAGCTTGGTAAAGAGGAGCAAGGAAAGTTCAGGGAAACACAGTGAGGTTTAGAAACTCTGAAAGTAAACCCTGTGGCTTTGCTGACATAGTGGGATCACAGTCTTCAAGAACTAGCTGTTCTCCACTGCTGTAAAGACCTAAAGCCCTCTTTTCTGAAAACCCATATATATACATCAGCTACAAATGCCTGAAAGTTAGGTATCTACAATACAAAATTTTTACATATAAATATAGAATTGTCAGTAAAGTGGATTTTTTTATCATGTCTGGTATATAGCATGAACATATGGTAGTGATTGGGAAGTATAATATATATATATATATTAGAACATACTGTAGCTAGGCTTTCATATAGGCATATAAATATATTTAAATGTTGCTGATTTTAATAAAATAAATACGTGATATGGAAGGCTGTAAACAGCAGTGTTACTGCAGCTTTAAAAAGCAGACCGGCAAAAAACATTTGCTAAAGTTTTGAACTCTATTTCCAAGGCACATTTAAGCAAAAAAGAGGAAGAAGTCAGAATAAGCCTGACTTCTGGGCTTTGGAGCTAGCGCTGATGTTATCAGTTTAGGTTTCCTAGAGTAATAAAAGCTTTGATATACACTTCCATCCCTCAAATAATGTTTTATGGGCTGAAATTTATGGCACTCCAGAATGATTTTTGTTTACCAGGCTTGTAACTTTGCCAATCAGCTTATTAAAATAGGAAGAGGTTCTGGCTGCATGCAGGGCATTGATCCTGCCTGCACATGATTATGAGCTATTTTATTCCCGTTACACTTCAGCAGAGATAGGTCACTGTCTTATTAATCTAACAGCACCATGCCAACAAAGTACTTGGGACAAGCCTCTGGCTTAAGGCCTGGGCTGCTCCACATTGACATGATTTACTGAAGGGAGGATTACCTAAGAAATGTGATAGATGCTGGAGGGCACAAGTGGCTCTGCCACTGGGAAGCAAAGTCAGTTCAGACCCATTCTGCAAGGCTGGGAAAGTTTTGAATGGGGTGTTTATTTCACCGAGCTCCCCTCAGTGAATTAGCTGAGTGATGGCAAGCCCTTTCCAAAAGTTTCATGGGGTCAACTCAGAGGGGAAAAAAGCCCCCACGCTCCCTTCCCTGAAGTGAAGGTGGGTAAGACGGCCCTCCTCCCCACCGGATACATAGTCAGCCCAGGAATACCCAGGGAGAGGGGGAGTATGTTTCATACCTGAACTGGAACTGCTGTTTTTCTGCTTTGTGTTTTGCCGAGACTCTTTCATCCATGGGAATATCTGTTTGGACACCGTGGGTGAGTTAAGAGCTGGGCTCTTGGTGGGGTTGGCCGGGGCAGGGTTGCTGCTGGCATTTTGAGGTGGTGAGGTGGAGGACGGAGGTGGAGGCTGTGACTGCTGGGCTGGAGGCGGCTGCGGTGGAGCCTGTGGGTCAGCGATGCTGGGGGGCTGGAGAGTCTGGCTGGGGAGGGTCCTCATGCAACTCTCACTGATGTCATTGGCCTTGTGGTGGGACACGGAGCTGCCAGGGGACTGGAGGGAGCACGCGGGGCGGTGATACTCAGTTTCCACAAGTGATGAAGATGGAGGATATTGCTGCTGACTCGCATTATAAGTGAAACCATTTGCTCCTTGGTAGGGGTAGGCACCATAGATTGCAGAGCTGTCGTAGTAGGTCGCTTTTTGCATTTCGTTGTTTCCCAATATTTATTTCGCAAACTGACAGGGTCTTGACACCCTTGGAGAATAACATTGGCACCCCTCTGTCACGTGGCGCTCTTCCTCCAATGGCCTCTCCGGGCAGACCTGGGGTGTGGGGAGAGCAGAGCAGGGTGAAGAAATGGTACAAATCCATCTTACTTTCAATAGCTAAGTGACATGAAAGCCATAAAAGAAAAAGTGGTCAGCAATATTTAGCAGCATGACTTGGCCTCAGGCGTGGAGCATTTCGATATAAAAGCTGCCTGGGTTTACTGGCAGCTACAAATATGTGCTTTGCTGCACCGGGATAGAGGCTTTCTAGGTTTGGTGGGGTTTTTTTAATATTTCTTTCTTCTTAAGGAACAGAGGAAGCGGGTTGATCGTTTATCACCAAGAGGCTGTTTTAATACCGGTCCCTGAGATAAGGGTGATCGAAGAATCCGTAATGCAAAGGGGCCGGGCTATTACCTCAGTCCAACTCTGAGATCAAACCCTCTCCTTTAACCAGCGTCGTTTTATTTTTAGCCTTTCTCTTCTGGTTACGACTCTTCATACAACTTGAAAGAAATATATGAGATGGGTCCCCTCTACGTGTGGCAGGGGGCAGGAGCGGGGTGGAAAGGTTTCCTAGGCAGGGATATTTAAACACCCCGATCCCAAGTGATGGATTTTGGCTTGTCAGTGAAATGCTCGATAGGAAAATAAACGAAGCCAGCACCTTCTCCCCTCCGTGCCCGCACACCACCCCGAGCCGCCTAGGTCACGCACCCCGGCAGCAGTGGTTTCTGCCCGGGCGAGCCCCGCCCGCCGCCCGCAGCGCTTCCCTCTCGGTCCTGGAGAGCGGCTTGGGCCGCTCCACGGAGCCCCCCGAGCCCGCCTCCCACTCGCGAGTGGGTCTGGAGCTTCAACTGTGCCCAGCGCCGCGCAAAGCCCCTCCAGAGAGGCCAGCAGGGGCGGTCGTTGGTTTGGTTTTTTTCAGCAGTTATTTTCAAGACACTAACTTTTCGTGGAATCAGCCAGATCCTACCTGTTAAAACATGATGGATTGGGGGAAAAAAACACACCAGAAACCTGAAAAACCAGCGTTCATCTCCATGACCACGGCTTGAACTTTCCTTCCAACTTAGCGATAATAGGTTCTGTCTTGGAAACTGCTATGTAATTTGATGTATGAGGGTCACTTGGCTGGGGAGAGGGTGGACACAAACTCAGAGAATGCTTCTCCTGCCCGGGTGAATCCCTTCCCCCATCTTTTTTTTTTTTTTTTTTTTTTTTTTTTTTTTTTTTTTTTTTTTTTTTCCCACCCATTCTTCTTTCTTTCTGGGATTCCCCCCTCCCCGCCCCATCCCCCCGAAATTAAAGTCTACTCATCACCTGCCTGAAAATAACCAATTAAAGAATAGCCCGTATTAATGAGAGAGGAGACCTGTGCCTAACCTCCGATATAGGAGGTGTTTCCACACGCACTCACATTGTTCTCAGAAAATGAAGTGTGTTTCTCACCGTCCTCCTAACCCCTTGCTGGCAAATAACCACGTCTTCTCAGATCAGAAGAGCCTCTTTCCTTTTACCACTTTCCCTGTACTTAAGCAGCTGGGTATTTCTCCCCCAAAACATCTAATGAGGACAAATGCTTAGGGGCGAAAAGCCTTACACAACACAAGCATCAAACGAGCTCATTCTACGCCTTTCAAGTTATACAAGTTCTTAGAAAACAGTATTCCCTTTGTTAGATCATAACAAAATGAAGGTAACACACCTACAGTAGGGCGGTTACCCTGTTATTGCACTAATCAAGCTCTTTGGATGCTATTAAGCTAATAAGCCGATGGAGATCTGAGGCGCGTACACAATTTCCAACTCCTCGCCTCTCCTTCCCTGAGCTATCGAGGCCTAGTGTGATTTTTCTCAATTCCTTTGAAAGAGAGACTATAGACACCACTACTAGAGGAGAAGGAGGAAACAATCAGCCAGCGGTGATTTCACAAAGGCACCCGCCTTTCATGACCGCGGCACCAAATATTTCACCTTCCTTCGGCCGCTGCTAAGTTTTGTGGCGCTGGCAGGACGTGCAGCGCGGGGCGAGGATGCGGGGTGCGCTGCTCCCGTAGCTGCCGGCCTGCAGACAATAGGCAACTTTACTTGGAAGGCAAAATATTAGTGGAGCTTCGGCCCTCTGCCAGCAAATAAAAAGAAAAAAAAAAAATCAGATCCCGAGTTTGGGTTAGGCAAGTTAATCACTTCCTACAAAGTTATAGAGAAGCGGGGGTAACCTGAGGAGCTCCCGGTCATTTCAGGGGAAAGTGGGAATAGCGGGATTAAGAGCGACAACGATCACGACAGGGTCCTTAACTGGAAAGGGGAGAGGAGGTGGATTTACCACCCCAGTCAGTGCTTGGGATGGGAAGAGCTCTCCTCTCCCCTTCGAAGACAAAAAGACAGGTCTCACAAACACAAATGGGCCCCCAGTCTTTCCAATGCCTGTTTTATCGGCTGCATCTCGGTTTGTGCAATACACGGCTCTGTACTTTACCAACTTCTCTGCACCCACCCAGACAGCCCAGAAACAGCAGATTAAAGTTGCTTGGGGAGGCAAGTCCGCTTGGTTTCCCCTACTCCCCACTTCGGCTCTCTCCTACCGTCTCCTTCCCTGCGCACTTCTTTTTCCCCCTTCCCAAGTACACCAGATCTCTACCCTGTAACTCCCAACCGAGCCCCAAACTCTGACTCTAGGACGAAAAACCAGGCAGCCCCCCTGAAAGATTTCCTGAAAGATAAAGAAAAAGTTGAGGGAAGGTGGGGGGTGGGGGGAAGAGAGGAGAGAGAGCTGCCTGAACACGAAGTGTAAGGGTATCAGTCACTGCCTGGAAGGAAGCCCCAGCTTGTGAACTCTTCTTGAACCGACATTTAAGTCTACGGTCATAAATCACTGGGACATAAACTCCGCCATTCACGACTGATAGCAGCGTATTTGTGGCCTGCTTACCTTAACTTCTGACGACTGAGGCGGAAGCCAGCATGCTCTCTCGCTCTCTCTCTCTCTCTCCCCCTCTCCCTTTTTTTTTTTTTTTTTTGGAGGCGACACAACCCAGAGAGCAGGGGCTGTCGGCCCCGACTCGATCCCTGTGGCCGCGGGGTGGGCACCGGCTCAGCTCATCCGCACCCGGCACCCCCCGGCCGGGAGGGGCGAGTCCTGCCCCGCTTGGGATGGGGTCGGTGGCTTCGCACGCCCTCCTACCCCGCTCCCCTGACGCTTCAGGCTGCCCACCCTACCCCGAGCCGGTCCCCGGCGTACCGGGCTCCCCCTGTGCGGGGCACGGAGGACGGAGATGTTTCCCAGGGCTGCTCTGGGAAGGGAAGGAGAGAGAGAGAAGGAGGAGGGGATGGGGTGGGGGGGAGATGGGGGGGGAGTCGGAGGGGGGAAAAAAAAGGAAAATATAGGAAAAAAGGAAGGAAGAAAGAAAGGCGGCCGCCTGGGGAAGCATGGGGCAGGGTGGGGGCTGGGGAGGGAGCGCAGGAGCACGGCAGTGAAGGAGTGCGGCCCCCCCGCACCCGGGCGTCACCGAAGTCCAGGAAAATTATGCTAATGAAGACAAACGGCGCTCACAAAGGGTCGCTCTCACCAGCCTCCAGGGTGCTGCTGTGGGGGTTTGAGTTTGTCCCTCTTACCGGTGGGCTTGGGGGGCAGCTGCAGAATAGCCCCTGTACCGCTTCCCACGGCCGGGAGCCCCGCACAGCCCCGGCTGAGTCCCGGAGAGGGGAGCAAAGCCCGGAGAGCCGGGGCTAGGTCCGGAGAGCCAGCCGAAGCCCACCAGGATCCCCGCTCTGGGCAATGCTTTCAGAGCCACGCTGGAAATCATTAGAGTTACTAATTATTAACTCATGCATGCGTGAGCGCACACACACAGATGTACACACAGACACCCCCCCTGCCCCCCTCAGATATCCCCAGCGCCCGGGACGGGCACAGAGGCGCTCACGCACACACATGTGCTGCACAGACGGGTCGGGGTGCCCGCAGCACCCCGTGGGGACGCGTGGGCGGGAGCCTCGCGTGGACGCGGGCCCGGCGCCTCACGGCTCGCCTTCGCCTCCTTTCCGCGGCTGGGGAAGGCGCTCGCCTCTTTCCTCAGCTCCGCGGGGTGTGGGGGTGGCGGTGTACCCCCAGTTTCCTGCAGCAGAAACACGGCAGCGACCGTGCAAAGGAGAACTTAAACTAAGTTGTGGATCCTGCCCGTCTGGCAGACGGTAACGGGGCTCTGTGCATTAAGCAGAGCCTGCGAATAAAATCTAGGTGTAACCTTGACGTTACTTCGTTAATTAAGGCATTATAAATATAACTAGTCCGTTTAAAGCACGAGGGAGCCCAGCGTCATCTTTAAATACAAACAAAGCGAGGGGGAAGCGAGAAATAAAAAGCACTATAAGGCTGGGGTGGCCTCTTACGCATACCAATGGTTTTTGTCATTTATGGCTATGCAAGATTTATGACTTCGTGCACCAAAGCTGTAAACAGAGCACTAAAACAGAAAACACTTGCTCCTTATGGCATAAGTGAGAAGGCACCACATGAAAGGGGAAGCGGCCAGCGTAGGAGGAGAGAAGAGGCAAAAATCCTTCGTATGCGTTTTGCTTCAAACAATCCTGTGAATGTTGCTTTGGGAGAAAAAAAAAAAAAGTCTTTTTAGTCAATAATCAACCCCACACTTTCTTCTGAAACTGCTGATCTGCCATTCGCCCACTTGCCCGGGCAAATACCGAGAGGCAGCTCTGCGCCCCGAAGAAGCCCCCCGGACTGGCGAGGAGGATTTGGACAGGGAGAGAAAAGATGGGGACTGCCGAAACCTGCGGACACCGGGGATCCTGCCGGTTTGGGGGGCCCCACCGAAAGCCGGGCGAGTTTTTCCTAAGAGCGCGTTTCACCTTGGGAGCCATCTCCAGCGGGATACTCTAACTAAATGTCTGTATTTAAGAACGGGGAACGGGAAGCGGGAGGAGTTTTTTTTTAAAATGAAAGGATATGTAAGGATTTTAATCGTGAGAACCGAAGTGGTTCATAGGAATATGGAAGTGTTTCTTCCATTCATCTTACTGCCTGCGAAGAGTATTTTGCGAGATTTCTCCAATTAGTCCTGTTTCCCCACGCCCCCTCTCTCCCCAAAGAGGTAATTTTAAACATGAGAAGATGAGATTTTTTTTTTTAATGTCTTCTATGATGTCGGGATAAGTGTCCCAACGCACAGACCCCCGTTGCTTTTATCTGTCTTTCCCTCCCAGAGGCCGAATATTTTCTTTCTGCTCCATTCCGCGGAGAGCGATAGAGCTCAGCTCGGAGAGGGACGGGCAGTGTTTGGGGCTGATTTCTGACTCAGAAATGACCTGCCTTTTCTCCCCGAAGAGTCCCACTCTGTGGCGCTCCCTCCCCTCCCTCCCCCCACCTCCCGCGAATTACTATTTTCCGAATAAAATAATGCCTGTAAAGCGCCTTGTCCTTGGATGCCCCGAAATGGAAGCAGGCAGCACCATAACTCAGGGTTGGTTCTGGGGGATCTCTTAGAGATGAAATAGCAGGGCAGGGAGTTGAGGGTGAAGGGGGCCAGTTCTGGAAGTGGTGCCTGTCCAAGTCGTTAGAGAGCTAGAAGGGGGTATCAACTGAGTTAGAGAAGGACTGGACAATCGAAGCAAGCCATGGGGAATCTAAATTGTTGTTTATATTTTCTAACACTAGAGAGGCAACGCACTCTTTGCTCAACAGACTGAAGTTATTTACACAACTCGCCGAAATCCCCCTTTCCTCCAGAACTCTTCTTGCTTTCTTTTACTCTAGAGCAGGACTGTGTTATTTATGAGTGTTTTAACTGGGTCAATATGCATCCAAACTGGGTCATAAACCAGAGGAAAGCCTGCCAAGTAATTTAGCTGCAATTAAAGCTTGGATTTTATTTTTGAGGCACATTTTGGCCCATTTCAAAATACGGCAACTCCAGTCTTGGCTTTTAGACACACAATGGGAGCTAAAGAGCTCTCCTTCCCTTGCTGAAGAGGAGAAACACTGTACTTCAGTGTGGCGAGAAGGGGAAATAATATTTATTTGGGTCAGTTCTGCTTCGAGAGCCTCTTTAAAGAGCAGAAAAACGTAAGATCATCCCAAACATCACCCTGAAGGTCTCTGAAGAATGGCCGCGAATAGCTCGGAGTGGAAATAATCTTTTTTTGTGTGTGCTCTCAGCGGAGTTTTTGTCATCGTTCACTTTTCTCCCTTTCTCCCTCTCTTTCTGACCCCTTAGAAGACGAGCAATTACAAACAGCGCTTAAATGGACACAAAATGGATCAACAGGAATAAGCGAGAGGCATGGAGCGAACTGGAGGAAAGCGAGTCCCAGGGCTCCAACCTTTCCCAAAGCCGGGGCACACCGGGGAAATAGGGTTTCATTTAGCATTTTGCCCTCTTTGGATAGCCAAATAATCTTTCTTTTTTGTCATTTAAAGTGCATTTATATCTACGCATTCATATTGATAGGTATACGCAAATACTTACATATTTATATATATGGATATTTCTATATTTATGTAAGCGACGGCATGGACATTAATTTAGAATTAGTATATGTTCTCCTAGAAGATACTTTCCACTCCTATCCTTTTTATTCTCTCTTTCCGGATCCCCGTTCAGATAGGCAGAATAAACCCCCACATTTTCAAGGCTGATTTATTGTTAGAAGCCGTGCCTGGCTCTTGGTTCAGTTCCTTCTCACCGCGGAGAAATAAAGAGGAGCGCCTTGGCTCATTTGGGAAGGGGAAGCTTTGCCATAGAGCTGAGCACTCATGCAGCGCTCCGCGCACAATAAACAAAGTACCACTAAAGCATCATAAATAAAATGGCAGCACGATCGCACAGTCATCGATTTACGGAGCAGCAGCGGCCGAACAAACACCCATAAAACAACAACCGCCACCGCACACTCGAGCACGACCCCGACCGAGGAGCATCACACACCCCCCACATCGTTTTCTCCGACTTGCCCAAATACATAAATAAATAAACACGCAAACACACAAATAAAATACTGGAATAAAATTAAGGGGGAAAATATTCAAACACGACAATAAAAGAGACTTCCTATCTCTGGCCGGTCATAAATAATGGTAAAATGGCAATCGAGGGGCTATAGCGGAGGCAGCTGGCCATCAACAGCAGTGTGGGATCTCTATGGAGAAAAATAAATAAAGAGGCAAACTCTGCCTGCTCTGCTCGCTGCAAGGGTAGAGTTGAATATTTACCACAGCAAATTGAAACAAAGGGGAAAGCAGCCTGGCTCCGGGTGCACACACACCCGCACGCACACACACGCACTCACTCCAGCCTCTGCTACTGACCTTTGCCTCGAACAGCAATAACTCACCACATAAATGAACAATCAACGGAAATACCTTAAAATAAAATCCATCCTTTCTAACGAAGCATTTCGTCCTCTCGGCTCGACAATAACCTTTCCATAAGGAACGAAAGCTGTCAGCGAAATGGCCAGCTCTTGTGGGGACGGATGGGGGCAGGAGAAAAAAAAAATAATAGAAAGCAGTGCTTGCTCTGAACAGAAACTGGAAAAGCGTAATCGCAGACGGAGCCAGACCGGGTCTCCACTCCAAATGCCACAATAATGCGCTGTATTATGTGCTCACGTGGTCATACGTCAACTTAAATCCTTTTATTTGAAATAGGGAATCATTGAAGGAACAGGGTTTCTTAGCACGAGCCTTCGCTTTTTAAAGCCTTAACCCAATATGTTAAAGAAGAGTTCTAAGGGGGTGGGGGGGGGGAATCTAAGAGATGCAGATGACTATGGGGGGAGATTGGTCTGATTCTCTTTCCTCCCACACCAATATTTCTTTACACAAAACCCATTGGAAGGTAAGAAGAATTCTTTAAACGCTGCACTTTGATACTTAGCCTAATTAAGCGGCGTTTGCTCCCCAGGCCCGCCACTCTGCTCCACGTCGCATGTCCTCTGCAAGCCCCGAAGAAAGCCCAAATCTCAATGCTGTTATTTCCAGCCCCCTTCTAAACGGGACGATTACCAACCTTCCCCCCACCCCCAGCTCTCTCTACCCTGCCATTGTACAGGGCTTGCTCAACTCCCACACGCTACATCAGGGCTCCTGTAGAAACTAAAAAGACCTATAATTACCTGACAAAGGCAAAAAGAAGTCTCTTCTAAGAGGCTAGTTGATTTTTGTCCTCGTAACACACTATGAAGAATACACCTTCCTTCACTGGCGTGCCTCTGAATTTTGCAAAATCTTTTGGGACCTTGCTGTTAAACCTGTGCTTACGCATTTCCTATACAGCTAGTTTGAGTGATGCACAAAATTATAGGTTTCTAACGTTGGAAAAAAAAATTTGGGGAGGGGGAGTTCTTTGCCTAAGGGGAAAAAAATTAAGAAAAAAAGAAAAAAGCGAAGTTGTATGTGGCCCGTGAGCCAGGCAGCTTCGCCTGTGTGTGAACCCATCACATCTTCCCTGTAAGATTGTTTAACTTGTGCTATTGACACAATAACCTAAACAAACAAAAGAAACCCTCCTCACACACAACTTTTCTGGAAGGAGTCAAAGTAAATCAGATAGTTCACGCTTTTAACATGCTCCTAGTTCAGTTCTGTGACTTTCGAATTGTGCATCAAGTATGCATCCTTGCCTAAGTCTTTCCACCATCTCCCATGAGCTCAAACAAGCTAACTACATATCCCCTCTGACTGTTTCACCTACACTTCATTGAACAGAATGGAAGGAGTTTTCTTTTTAAACATGACTTTTAGTGTTATGGACAAGCCTTACTATACTCTCGCCTAGATTGTAAAAGTGGGCCACTGGAATGTAAACCCATTCGTTAACAGTGTACAGTAGTGGCAATGCGGCAAAGTCAGCATGGTGTTCCAGCAGGAGAAAACTTCCCAATTTTTCATATGGAAGTGACTAAGCTAGTACCAGGATATACATATATTATCCCTCCCTCACTAGGAACCGGAATAAAAACTACAGACTTTTTAAAAAGAGAGGGCATTAGGCACATTCAATGTGCGCCAGTCTGTAACTATCAGCATGCCTGGTAACTCCACAGTTCCCATACTTATTGTAAACCGAGGCCGATATTCGCTTGAGATGGATTCGCGTCTCTTTTAAATTTGGTGTGTTTACATCCCATAGAAGAAACACACTGAGAAGTTCTGCAACAATGAAACTGAAATTAATGGGGAATGGAGCAGATGCTGAAAAAAAAGCAAAGCAAGGCTTACTTGGGGCTGTTGTAAAAAGTTATCGACTGCTTTGCGTCAAAAGTAGAAAGATGGCTTTAGAAGTTACAGTCTTGAGCAAATAGAAACTACAAAAGCAATAAATCACAATCATAAGTCATCTGAAATGCCTTAACGCTAGCTGTGGCCATTGGCCTCAAAACCCTGTTTCTGTGAACATCTTTATTGGTATTAATGGTCAAGTTAATCCTAAAACTACTGTTTAACAATTAACTTGGTGTATATAGTGGGGAAACTAATTAATTCTTAAGAAAAGTAACTTCTTGACGTGTGAATACCTTTCACAGAGTGCGCTTTGGGAAGGCAGAAGGGGGAGTCTGCCTAACTTTGTGCTGTCCTGAATTGCAGCTGAAAATTATTCCCTTCCGCCGAATTTGGAGAAAGTTTTCTTTGCTCTAGTAGCGTGATTACGAGGTTTCAGATGCAAATTCAAATGATCTTGCGAGTCGCAGGCGCTGGACTTCCCTCGCCACCCTATTTATTGCTTTGCTCCTGTTCCTGGACACTCAACGTTGTGTTTTATTACCTTGATGATTTGGAGACCCGAAAGACTGTTTCTAGTAGAAAAAAAATGTGGAGTTTATCAGTAGATGTGCTACTGATTTTTCTGTGCTTTATGCACATGGTTTCGAGCTGAGTTTAAATTCCAGCCTCAGTAACAACAAACAGATCTGAGTTCATAACGTGCCGTCATTAAGGGAGACCCTTTGTGCCCGCTCTGGCATTAATAGCCACTCTTAGCATTAATGCTATTTGAAGTTACCTTCAATATAATTAGATTTAGAATTTTTACTGTGCTTCAAGTTTACTTTTATGCTAGTTGGTAAGAGGTGTGCCTATCACTCCCATGTGGAGGCGAAATGGGAATCACCCGTACGATATAAGTACTTGTTTCCTCACTACCTCGAAAGATTTGCAATCTGCTTGGACGCAGAGCTGTTTACCTACATCCGTGAGTCTGATAAAGTTGGTCTTTGATCATTCCCAAGTAGATAAAAAGAGCAGCGTTATCGACTGTGCCCTTGTGAGAGAAGTTCTGCTCAGAGTCAGCTGAGTCTGCCGGTGTTGGGTCACTTAAGGAATCCCAAATATCTCTGCCCGCAATGCTGTGGGTACATGCCACCGGAGGAAGGTTCCTTCCGTACCGTGTACCGTGTTTTCGCTTTCAATTTCCGAACACAAGCGTGAATAGACATTTGCAGCGCCTTTTTGTAGTTAAGATTTAAGCAGCTCATTAAGCCAACACAAAGAGCCCTTGTAGTCCTGTAATTTATGGCCGCTTTTAAAAGGTAGTAAAATACACTAATTGTACATCAACATCCAAAAAGAAGCAGGTAAATCTAGCAGGAGTTTGAGCTAATTCTATGTAATCCTCCCCTCTCGACGGCCGGCATTAAAAAAAAAAAAAAAAAAAAAAAAAAAAGTCACTATGGAAAGCATTTCTTTTTTCCTGCCAGAGGACCAAGAACATCAAGGACTTCAGCAACTCCGAACCACCAGACACCGACCTCCACTCAGTGCAAAGCAGGCCAGGACGGACAAATACCCGAAATTTATTCGCGGACCCGTTCTGTTGTATGCACGCAGACAAAAATCAGGTTTTCTAACATCCCCACATGCACTTCTCGTTTGCAGGACTGGCTGCGGAACTCCTCGAGGAGGAGGCGAACAGACAAGCCGCGAAAAGCGGCCATTCAATACCGAACTGGCTCCAACCCTCTCTCCCTCGCCTGGTGCCTTTGATTTGGGAAGGAGCTAAGAATAGACAAAGAAATTCTCTAACTCTTTCGCTCTTCAGATGACTTTGCATCCTTCCTGTCCCCAATGCCTTTATAAGGATGGCGATCACTCAGGTCCCGTACACTTCTTTGTCTGCCCAGACACGCGCATTCACCACCCACGGAAGATGAATAGAGCCAATCCAGAAAAAAAAAAATCCCAGCTAGGTTAAATATTTATCGCAACAACGACAACAAAATCTCATTCCAGCAGCCTGAGTCTTCATGCAGGTACCGGGCAAATCGCATTCTTACAGACGCCACCGGCGCAAAAGCAGCAGCCGCTGCCCGGCTCTTACCTCCTCCAGCTGCGCAGCGTTGGGCTGAGGTGCTCCCAGCTTCTTCCACCGCCCCGGCCGAGCGGCTTCGTTTCGGGGCTCCCTGTAAACAAGCAACAAACAGTGCCTTACCGGGGAGTGCGGGGGGAGGTATTTTGCTCCTTCATTGGCAATACATGGTTTGCCGGGTGTGCTGGGAGAGCCCGGTGAGGGGCGGGCGGGGATGGAGCGGGATCGGGCTCCCGCGAGGAGCGTGGATTCCCACCCGGGTGAAGAGCACGGGGAGCTGAGAAATAAAAGCGTGCGGTTGTTTTGGTTGGGTTTTTTTCCTTATTTTTTTCCCCGTAGACAGCTATGCCTTCTGTCTCCAAGTGTTTGGAAATATTGTCATTCCTAACTCTTGTTACATGAATGTCTGCTTTATTTTCCTCTGGGAAACCTTTGTTTAGGATCATTTAATCAAGAACAGACATTAAACACAAGTCGTGGTGTTCATCTCTGCTGAATAAAACTCGGAAAAGGTTCCAGTTTAAATGCGGGGCGTATTGTGGTTGGGCTTTTATTCAAACGGTTAGCCAGGGCCCAATCCTGCCACCACAAGCTCAGTAAGAGACTAACAATTGACCTCAGTGAAGCGAGATCGGGCCCAAATGCTTAAAAAAAAAAAAAAGATAAAAAGAAAAAAAAAAAAGAAAAAAAACACCAGAAAAAGAAAAGAAAAGCAACAAAAAAACCGACATCACTAAAAGCCATTGACGGAGGGGAAAAAACTGGGCTGTTTCTTTTCCCCTAAAATAAACAGTATAGCTAGATCCAAAAAGACAATAGTCAGGTCATTTGCATGCCACTTACTGAATCACTTTTACATATGAATTTGTCAGATATAATAATGTACCCCCGTATTCAGTCTTGCTAATAAAACCCATCTAACGCATCTTACAATCGAGAGTAAATGTAAATGCTAATAATTAAATAACACCGTTCTTGCTGAAGGGTGTTATCTGAACCTTGGAAATATTAAGTCTGTCTTGGGAGAACTTTTCGAGCAGATACTTTGCTTTGGTAATTTAGTAGTTCCATAATTACGCTAATAATTTTAAATTTGGTGTTGAACTCCAGTCTACATAAAATCATGCAATAATAGCCTACTAAACTGTTTATTGCTGTCTCATAAATTTGCGAGCGCTGACTGTTAAAATCTACTGGCAAACACAAAAGAAAATGGAAAGTTCGAACTGCAATCACAGAGCCCGGGTACTGCTTCCTGGGGTTATTCTTATCTCTACCTTTCCTTCCATTCGGCTCCAGCACAGGGGGAGCCCCCTGGCATTTTAGGCTCAAAGTCGTACCTTAGCCGTTTTGATCCCTAATCAATAATCGTGTTACAAACAGCAATAATCATCGATCAAGCGTGACTGGGTTGTCCCACTCGTGTTAAATATGGAGCGTGTAGCTGAAAACGGTGCCAGCGACTTTCTGTTATTTGTTTTGGAGCTATTAGGTCACGCTACCATATTTTACACTGCCACGGTCCTTTAAAGTATGCTGTTTCTTGAAAGAGTTGCTAAGTAGCAATAGAGCACTTTACAAAAACTATGACTTTTTTTAAAAAAATTGTTGTTATCCCAAACTCTAATATTCATTGCGGCACTCTAGGTTCGTACATAAATCGTTCACACTAATGAGTCATAGAGAAATTCGCCTATGACTTTTCCTTTGCAATGCTCACTGCCTTTCCATTGCTTTTTTGGCCACGTATTAAGAGACGGTGATTTATTAACGCCAGGAAAATTGAACAAAGCAGGTCCTCCTGCACTGTGGCACCCAGCCTTCCACAGTGTGAATTAGAACATTATCAAGTGTGTTTGCCTCCGTAACACTTAATCACCAAAAGCCGTAATGTGACCACAAGGCAGCTAAAACAAAGATTTAACATTTCTAAATATTAAACTGGTTAAGCAAATGCTCAGCAGACAAAGCAAGGACAAACAATTAAAGTCATCAAGCTAGAAATACACACTACCTACTTACCAACACAGACCCTACTGCTTGCTTAAGAAGTTTAGAATCTTTCAAGATAAATCAGATGGGGGTTTTTTAAAGGAAAAAAAAATAAAAGAAAGAAAGAAAGAAAGAAAGAAAGAAAAACAAACTCCAGTAATAAGGAGTTGAGTTTCACTTCTGAGAGAATCACTCCTAGTGAGGACTGACGGCCACAGATCCATTCCTGACTATCTGCATTAATTATTTAATGAGTCACGTGACCCTAAAGATTAAAATTTCAATATCTCCCCCAGAACAGACGCAACACCTTTATCTGCGAGCGCAGGGATGCTCGTACTTGGGTCCCCTAATCTCTATTGCCTTTGACAGCTCCTTAGTTTCCAGGGAGAGCTCTGGGGCATTATTAACAAGGGTCTGTCCCGTTCTGCACATCGAGCTGGGTCAGCTTTACCCCCTCCGCTCCCCCCACCCCCTCCAAATGATTCAGTTGAACCCAGATCGTCATTGTCCGCACGGGGAGGGGGCTCAGCGCCGCTGGCAGGG
>JANPWX010000172.1:2550839-2563339 GCA_024734555.1 Trochalopteron elliotii
ACCCACCCCTGGAGCGCCTACAACACACACAAACACACACCCGCGCACACACACACCCGCACCCCCCGCCGCCCCGCCACCACCTGACCGCCAGCGCCAATTACCGCGCGGGGCCGCGGACCCCGGATCAGGAAATGGAAGAGGGACCAGCGGCCGCTGGGCAGCTCCGCGCCCGCGGACCCTCCGCGGGGACCGCGCCTCCCTCACGGGCGGAGGCTGCCTGGCGAGGGAGCGCCCCGCGTCCGCTCCTCAGCAGCATCGCCGGCTCCTCCCGCCCGCCGACCCGGGCCGCGTCCGGCAGTCGCGGTGTCAAGCGAGATAGAACTAATCCGGCTTTGACAGTCTCCCACCCACCCGGCCCGCCCCAGCACTTTTTGTGTCTTCGTTCTCCCGTGGGAGAGTGTAGGAAGCGGGGCGAGGAAGCGGAGCGCAGCCCAGCTGCGTGATCCGGAGGGAGGCAGGCATTGCACAAGGCGTTGCACAATCCTTTTAAACAAGCCCGTCTCCAAACGCCAGGGCTGCGCGCAGGCAGAGGGCGGCAGCGGCTGTCGGGCACAGGCCACCGGCCCCCCTCCAGGGTCCGTCCCCAGCGCCCCGCCACCGCGGATCCCGGGCGGCCGCCAACTCCAGGGACAGCCTTTCGCCCCTTTGAAGCTGGGCTAATTGGAGGAATAGACGCAAAAGTTAGGACGAAGGTGGCGGGGAGGCCGAGGAGAGTCCTCGAGGGGCTTGCGGCGCGTGAGGCACAGAGCGAGCCTGAAAATAACGGGGAACAGAGGGGGAAGGGAGAGGGGAAGATGAACACGACGGTACCAAACATTCCCTACGGGTGATTACAGGGCTCACTGTGAGCATCCCTCTCCGCGGAGGAGAGCTTTCTGAGCTACGAATTTAAGTCCTTTGGTTTGGTGTGCCTCGTCTTGGGTTTATTTCTTAATTTTCACCTCCATAAAAAATCGCTAGCGCCTTCGCAGAAGTAGCTCGCAAAGCCTGGTGTAGGAGGGAGAGGGCACTCGGGCACGTCTGCGTTGCTAAAACTGAGACTATTAACGGTATTTGCAGCTCAGGGGGAAACGAGGCAACCGCCCTGACCTTAGGTAATTGAAATTTGATGGTTAAACTAATTACGCTCTTATTCTAAGGGGGAAAAAAAATACTTATTTGAACGTCAGCTAGTCTGCCACGTTTGGAGTAGGCGCGAACTTTTTCAGATTCTTTTTTTTTTTATCTGAATAGGAAAGAATATAAACACATAGAAATATTTACCACACCCTTAGAGAATATAATTGCTGACTGGCTAAATCTCATCTGCTAGTATGGGAAAATACTTCTAATATATCAAGCGTAAATATGATACAGTTTAGATCTTGCCCTCCTAAAGATATTACATTAACAGTTACCCTGGTTTAAATTCAGATTATTGTCTTTTGCAGTTTAATAGATAATGGATACATGCAATAAAATTCTATTTGAATATATATTCTATCTAACAAGACACACATCGTATCGATTTATATTTTATCCACAGACACATAGGCATGCACATTGCATGCGGCTTGTAATATGTTAGAACATTTTCAGCACTTGGGTATACTGGGGTACTTATCTAAACAATCACTCATTTCCTCCTACTATCGAATGTCTAATTTGTAAAGAGAGTTAAAACACATTTACTTACTCATTTCCAACAGCACATCTATGGAACTCTAACAGGCGTAATAGATAAGTTTCTCTATTTACTCTGCGTGGAGAGGAAATGCGGTTACACACACGCGGTTACACACAGACAGCCGCAACTGTTCAGCAGCACATATTTGACAGAAAAGGGGAGGTTGTTTTATTTATATTCAAAACAACAACAACAAAACAACAGCAACCCATTTCCTAAATGAAAAAAAGCTCCCATCTGCACGACTGTAAAAAATAAAAGACTGCCGGAGTCCACCACGATAGCATTTTCCCGGTATAGAGAGATACATGCACACACAGAGACGCATACATACAAATACCTGCCGGCTAGCACCAGATGAATTGCACCGGGGTATCGTAAATATTATCCTCGGCATAGGTCCTGAGGCACTATGGCCGGAGCACTACAGAGGGCTGCAGCGTTCCCACGCCACGGCAAAACACAACGAAAAGTGTTGTCTCGGTTTGTAAGATCAGCGCTATATTGGGAGAGTTGACCGGGCTCTGCTTCATATTATTTACTGTGATTAGATCTCAAAGTTTCACTGTGCCCCTTTCTACAGTAGGGCTCTGGCGCTTGGTTACAGAGAGAAGGACTCAATTTTGTATACGACTGTAAATCTGCAAGGTGACCTGAGCTCCTCAGCTCAAGTCTGGTTTTTTCATGTGGTTCTCTTAGTCTGTGAAGATGTGCTGAGGCAGGACCTCCAAAAGGCCTGTTCCGTGTCTTTCTGGTTTTGTTATCATAAACAAGAACCCAGCCAAGACCACCAAGTGTTATCTTGCACACGGCCATTTCGACATTTTACTGCAAGATTTATGGCTGTAATAAACAATCTCAAACCCGTTTCTTCCCCAGTACTTCCCTTTAACAAACTTGTACCATCACCCTAAGTTCTCAAAGAAAGAAAAGGATAGTAGAGGATAAAATAGGCCAGCTCCCTTATTTTTCCAGAAGGACTAAAGTCTCGATTTCACTGGAGAAGGAGACTTCAAATCAATTAATAAAGAAGCGAGAGTTTCCTGGCCTCGCCTCGCCGAGAATAGAATGGGAACAGCACTGGAATTAAGTTGAGAGGGAGAGAGTAAATTTTCATGCACCAAGAAGAGGCAACTCAATACATACCGAAAGAGGGGGGAAAGGGGATCCCCCTTTTTCTTGTGAAACAGACAAGCATTCCTGTTACCCTCCACATATTCAGCTAAAACGTAATTACCACGAAAGATACAAGAATAATAACAACAGCAATAATAATAATAGTAGTAGTAGTGTAGTAGCAGTAATAGTAATAGTAATAGTAATAGTAATAGTAATAGTAATAGTAATAGTAATAGTAATAGTAATAGTAATAATAGTAATTCAAGTCAACCTCTCGACGTGCCGGGCATCCTCCACCGAGAGCGGTAGGAGGAGGAAGAATCGCACTAGCAGTCTGGCTTGACTTTGATTTGAACCATTTTGAATATATTTAGTCCCAGCTTTCCCCTCTTGAATGCGAGGCTGTCCCAAGTTTCAAAGTGACCGAAAAGTGACACCGTGTGCATTTTGTTTCTTATTAATCTTACACATTGACAGTCTTTGTTAAATAACAAGGCGTGCCCTTCACCAGGCGACATTTTCATATTTGTTAGACGCGGTGACCTGAAGTTCACCTCGGCCTTGGACTTAGTTTTTCTAAAAGGTCTATAACAGTGTCTTTTAGATAGCAGGGTGCTTTGCCCAGGTCACTACTTCTAAGGGAAAAATAAGAAAAAAATCGAGGGAAAATGTAAACGTTATGGAATGTATCGACTGTATTCCTTTCTTTGTTCCTGGGAATGATACAGCCCCGAGGCTGCTCCTGCCTCCGCGGATGAGAGCGTCCTTCCCGATGGGAGCTGCCGGGGCAATGTTGGCATTTTTGCCCCAAGTTCAGCATTTGGTAAAAGCCGTGGTTTCCCTGGCACTGGGGCTTTTCTTAACAACAAGATAGTTGGCGGGGTTTGCTCACTCTGTCCTGGTGCGCTTAAATAAACACACGTAAAATGTGATTTGTGCCTGGATTTTAAATGAATGGTCTTTTGAGCAGACCTTCCACGCCAGAGAGCAACGTGCTGAATGCAGGGAGTGAAAGGACAGAAAGAGTTCGTCTCAAATTATTAACTGCTCTGTTCTAGTCTGTTGCCTTTTTTTTTTCTTTTTCACTTTTTTAAATTTTTTTTGGGGGGGGAGCAATTTACACAATAATTGAAAAGAGTCAATATTTATGTAAGTCGCGGTTTCAACTTCTTTGAAATTATTCTCATTGATATTTTTATTCTAAACCAGATTTAAAATATGGAATCCGGACCACTAATTGTTTTAGTGAGGAAGTAAATGGATTTCTGTCACCTACTCCTGAGTAAGCCGGTTATAGTAACAGCTTTCATTCTGGGTATATCAAAGACGCATTGTTATTCTTGGAAACAATCCGCCTGCTATTCTCTAACAAAATAGATATTTGGCTACGGTTTTTAGCTTGTTATCAGGCTTCGCTCTTACACCAAATAAATAGTCTGGATGTGAAAGGTTATATACTATCTCCAGAGCGGGCAGGCTCCCCAAACGTGCAGTGCCAGGGCTCGCTACAAGTGAGCAGCAGCAACAACTTGTGAACAGCGTCCACACGCCGAGCAAACACTTGCATTACACATTTTCCGGGCTTCAGCAGGTACTTTAGGCACAATCTCCGATAATCACTTTGGCTAATCTGATATCTAACCTCTCGCGTACTTGTTCCCAAGATACAGCGCTCGCCTGCCACGATCCAGCTGTGTCTCTGGCAAATAATTCACGCGTACCAGTTACACAGAGGCCGGTGTAGGCTGCTGCCTTGGGGGTGGAAAGGCAGCAATGCGTGGCTGGGGGTGAGGTGCGGTCTTTCTCGGATTTCCTTGTCGCACTGTCCCCTCCTCCACACCTTTCAGGTCTGATTATGTCTATTTGAGAATATACTTTCCCTCTTCCACCGACCCCTCAGCCTTAAAAATTCCGGCTGAATCCCGTCTGTGATGGTGTCCTCCAAAATGAAGTTGCTTGACCAATATTGGCTAGTTCTCCCTGCAGATACGTCTAACCAAGGAGCTAAAGCTTTTACTCAGAGGCGGCACTGGGAACAAAAAATCCCAGCAATGTGGGAATCTCTCTGCGCTAAGAAATTCCACTAAACTTTTCCTTGGAAGGGTGGAGAGGGTTGGGTGGCGAGAGGAAAAACAACGCGTCCTACTCCCAATTTCGCTGGGAACTACCGCCTCGGGTAGTTCCAGAAGGCGCTGAGAACCCTCCAAATCACGGAGAGGCTCAGGGCGCCAGCTTCTCCGTAGTATTTTCTATGGGTATCGCAACACGGTTCCACCGCTCCGCATTTTAAACTAGCTCCTTCGGACCAAACATATAGCCCGTATTATCTCCGGCATGTCCTGTTTAAGCACAGTTTAGCAGTCGCTACAGAAATGAGAGCAAAAACAAAGACACGGCTAGGATCGATTTACGTGTTAATAGCTCCGGTCCTATCTTATCTTCCTGCCATTTTGCAAGGTGAGAAGGCTTAACATTAAACCTCTTAGAACAGGTTATTATATAATAAACAAGGGTGAGGCGTTTTGCTACCTGACTTTTGCAGGAGGCAACATCAGAGGCTTCTGCGGGGGTAGCACGCGTGTTTACCTGCCGCGGCTGAACCTGAGATATTCAGACACAAATGTTGCTGATAATTCAAGATGAAATACAACGTGTATTACTCTTGAAAAGAGGAATTTTCTATCCTTTCCTTGGTAATTGAGGTCATTCAGCCAGTAGGGTTCACCTGGAGTCCATACTGTGATACACACGTAACTCAAAGCTATTTTATCTTTTGTGCTGATAGTCAAGATCTCGGCTATAACATTGACATCAAACTCTGTCTGGGCGAATGACTAAGAGTGGTGCAAAACGTAAACTTTTGACCCTCAACTTTTTGACCTGCAGTTGTAACGCCCTTAACCACAAAGATATACAAAAGCTATGCAGCTTCTTTTAGGAGTAAGAGACTCGCACTGTTTGTTTCAATACTTCTGCTGTTTCCCCCAGCTTCCTAAGGGCGCTTTTTTTTTCTTTTTCTTCTTCTTCCTGCTAAGAAATCGGATACTTTTGCATTTTTAATTTTTTTTCTTTTCCTTAATCTCTCAGCTTGGTAAAATGCTGTTAGATCAGTTTGCACAGCCTTTCGGCAGCGTTGGAGGGAAGTCTGTTACTCAAAGGCGCTATATGGTTACAATTGCAGGTGAAATGCTGGGTAAGTTCGGGGCGTGAGGTTGGAAGGAATGGAGCGACGAGCTTTGGGGGAAAAGCCGCAGCTCTCTGCTGAAGGGTTTTAGTCATTTCTCCTTGATTTAAACATAAAGAAACAAGTCTAATTGTTTGCGAAGCCTTGTCTAGGCAAACGAGTTGACTGTGAACTTGGTCTAAAGCGAGCTCTGCTGGTGATTCCTAGGGTGTGCAGATTTATCTTTTCTGCATTTACTTAACCTGGCAGTGAACTGCACGGGCTGCCATTTATTATCCGGAGACAGACTTCACCTCAAGCAAGGACTGTTCCACAAAATTGCAATAATTACCCAATAACCTTCATAGCAAATATTATTATTGAAAAGACATTTTTTGGGGGGAGGGCATATAGAAAAGATTCCTTTTGTGTGTAATAAGGCAAAATCCATGCAAATTTTACACGCTCTCTGTGTCGGATTCGAAATTGTTTGTGCGCATAGCTACAGGAACATGTGACTAGGGTGGTCCATGAGTATTTGCCTTACAGAGAGACATTAGTGAAGATGCTTTAATTTGAAAGGGATAATATTTTCAAATATTACCAGACTACTGTGGGAACTGTGGTTTTCCGCTCTAGCTAGTAATCCTAGCCTCAAATCGGGGGAGATTTTGAAGGCAGAAAGAGAAAGGACTAAGAAAGCCAACAACATCTTAACTTGGTCAGGAGATTTACTTGTGTCTGCATTAAACGCGTTAAATCTGTATTTGCGGGGAGGGAAAAGGCATGGCTCCCGTATTCAGGGTTTGAAATCGAAACCTCCTGATTCCCCCCCGTCATGATCAGTTCCATTCAATTTCCCATGAAGCAAATTGCAAACTCCTCTATTGTCACCCTTCCACAGATACACACTTATTAAATGTAAGGAAATGGCAGAATAATAATCCCCGTGTAATGTTCTGAAATTAGGGTGTTTGCATGGTTTAGACAAGGCTGCAGAGCTTTAATTTACGGATGACTTTCCACTGGATTGTTGTACTTCTGGTTTAGAGAAAGTTATGTCTTGCAAAGTCACCAGTTCCACACATTAAGAGAGCTGCCTAATCTTTAATTGGTTTTACACTTAGACATGAGACACTACGCGCAAGTATTTCTTTCAAAGGATTAGGTAAGTTGTGTTTCAAATCTCAGAACGCAACCTGCCATTCCTAAAATAGACAAACTCGCACTTATTAATCTCCCAAACTCATCAGAAAAATAACGTGTGCAGATAAAACCTCTCTCCTGATTCCCAGCCATGATTTCCCATGACATTTTCGCTCGGAAAACAATTCGGACCTGGGACTATTTTCACAGAGTTCGACAGTCTGGTCTCGTTTGAATTTCAAATTTCAAAGCGTATTAGGAAATCTTAATGCATTTCTGGGTTTGAATGGTTTCAACTGTGATGCTAAGGACAGGGCAGGGCCAGAAACATGGTGAAGTTGTCATTTCTAGCTAACTTTCTTTTGTTGCTAGTGTTTCTTGAAGTACTGGCGGGTTTATGTGCTTCTGGACTTAGGGATATTTTTCTTTTCCGTAGTTCCTGAACCTCTGTACATTGTTTTGTGTGGGATATGGTCCAGAAGCCACATTCAAAAATGTGGAAAATACATAGCAGCAAATCTTTTCACTCTAGGCAATGAAAAATTACAATCCAGGATGATATCCAGGATCCTAAAATACTAGTCTAACGGGAGTCTGTGCGTGCTTGTATATTAGCCAGATAATTCAAATAGCGCAGTATTGTTGAATACTGAGTAATCATGAGCTGTTTGTGTTCTCGTATAATTCCCGTCAACAAGCAAAGGCTTTTCCTTGGAAAAGGACCCACACATAAATGAAGACCAAACTTTTAAGGGTTTTTCCTGTTTTGCCTCAAACTATAAAATTTTATGGCATGTAGTATGATACAATACACTCCTATCATATACAACTTTCTGGTATTCCTATTGACGAAAATGTGTCAACTAGAGTACTATAAAATCTCCAGCTGTTTATAAGGAAATTATTTTCAAATGTGCGTTTGGATATGCTCTTTTAAAGCCTTTCTCCCTTTTTTAATATGAAATATATGCAGATGTGTTTGTTTAGTGCTGATAGGAATGATCGACAGACACAAAGGCATCAGACTCTATTTATCTTCCACAAGGGTTGGCTTTAAATATTAAATGTTTTTAAAACTGAGCTCTCTGGAATGAACATACCTTTGATACTATCATTTCTTTAAGACAAATGAAAAATAGGAATCAGTCAGCAGTATGCAGACCTTGCAGAGGTACGCAACAACCTTCCCCTCCTAAAACCCTTCTTCCTTCTCCCATTTTTGGTCACAGTAGCCAAACCAACCTAAACCACAACATTCAAATGGCATAGCACCAGCGAAATAAAACAAAGCCCATCTCTCACATCAAACCACTCCATTCTTTTGCAAACCCGACTTTATGACACATAAAGGAAAACAATGCAATCTGCTGAATCAATGTTACTCCAAACCTGTGCAGAGAAAGAAAGAGAGATCCACAGCTGGTTTGGAGAGATAGATAGATGATAGATAGATAGATAGATAGATAGATAGATAGATAGATAGATAGATAGATAGATAGATAGATAGATAGATAGATAGATAGATAGATAGATAGATAGATAGATAGATAAACAGGCAATTCTCAAAATTCTACCCTAACTCCTGACTAGTCTGTTTATACCCCCCGAGATCACTCGCCAAAGTAACAGCTCTGAGGATAAGGATCAGGCCTAATGTTGCTCAGAGAAAGATAGAGTTCCTTTCACCCTTTCATTCAAGTCCTGGAAATTCAAAGACTGAAGTTAAATCCGGCCATAAAGTTTATTGCTGAGTAATCACACTCTAGTGAGAACAGTCCACTTAAATAAAAAGAATGTTGAAGTAAACACGCAGCTGGGGCCTATCCCACAATGGCAGCCAGCAATATAAGGCAGAAAGGGAGAGAGCAGAGCTAGGGGGATATTTACAGTCTTCAATAAACCAAGCCCGTATTTCATAATTTGCAGCACTCTAATGACCTGTAGTCTCTTGTATTAATGCTACAAGTTACAGTCAATTGGTTCGCTTTAAAAAAAAAAAAAAAAAAAAAAAAAAAAAAAGGAAGTCACAGGAACATATATATGTGTACACACATACACACCCTTTGTGTACATGAATACACCAATGTAAGTCACATACATGCGTCTGCACGGCTTTACACAGACGTACAAACTGATTTGTACATGCAGGCACACATGCAAATCATTTAAATATATTTATATTTATATTTATGCAATTACGTATAGAATCAGGAAAAAGTTATAGCAACGTTATAAATACGCATACCCAAAACACACCACGCACTCGCAGATGTACATATACACATAGCTAAAGCTTTCTGCACAACCCAAGGCAGAAAATACGTATCTAAGCACTCCGGTACAGTCTGTGCCACTTTAATGCTGGATCTGATGTGCAACATATTTCACCAATCCAAAGATTATTACCATATCATCACGCCTCCAACTCTATCATGCCCACATAAGATACTGCCCAGATAATATCAAACCCAATCTATTTTGTTTCTCCCTTTTTTTAATCGCCTGCAGTAACTACTCCTTGCTAAACAAAACCTCTCCAAACTTGGAGAGTCTATTGGAGCAAAGGAAGTAATTATCTTCTGCGGTAGTCAAAGTGATTAAAGCTAGGCCCCAAAATCCATCTCTGCCAAAGTCGCTTATTGTGGTTTACTTTGATTTGATCGTTAAAATAGAGAGCTAGCTGCTGCGAGTGAAGGGATGGGGGGGAGGTATTTGCATCGCAACCTGGATCATTAGTGCTTGATCCTGCCTCTCAGGCTCGGTGGGACCGTCCTGAAAACCTCCAGGAGGAGAGGAACGGAAAGAGAAAGAGAAAGAAAGAGAGAGGCGAGAGGCAGCGGGAGCGAGCACGAGCCTCGGCTTCCCCACTGTACAAATAAACTTTAAGGAACTTGTGCACAAAACTTACCTTTGACTTGCAAGGAGCCATTTTTCACATAGTACTGAGAACTTGTGGTTTGGATACTTCTGTCCCTAAACCTGACAATTTGAATGGCCAGGAGGCACACGTAGCCTGCAAAAGAGTCAAATGAAGTCCAGCGTCAGTGAGATTATATGTTATGTGGTATATAATGTTGGATGTCAACTCCCCAAAACCATAAAACTTACTTTAATGGCACCACGTGACTTTTTATAGCCAGTGAGCCTATCTGTCTGTGCTATGGATGATTTTACGATCTAATTCATAGACAAAACCCTATTCATTTGGCACCCAAATGTCATATAGCCGGAACTGGGGCTTATAAAGTTTACTGTTTTATAACTTTTAAGGGAAGGCATCAATGTAACCAGTCAGTAAATGTGCAAATCTTTAGTTGCTCTTAGAAGCTCAGAAGAGTTAACCATTCAAGCTCTGATGGGGTAAGTAGCATTACGTTTATAGCAAACTAATTGTGGCGAAGAAAACCAAAAATCTTTAGAGGGTGAAGAGTGGGAAAATGTGGCTAGAGAGGGTTACTAATAGACGCAGAGGGCTTGGACACGGCTGTCCTAAAATATACTTAATGAAACCACAGGAGAAAGTCTAGAGCGATGCAAACACACCCTGGAGCTCGCAGTGTATTTTAACAAAGCACATGTTTTGGGGTTTGGGTTGTGGGGGGGGTTGATTTTTTTTTTTTTTTTTTAATTTCGACCATCAGCAAACAATTAACAGTTGATTCAGCCACAAAGGGTATTGATTGTGGTCCTGCGATGCAGCTTTCCACCTAGCGAGAAACAAGTAAGGAAGAACTTCTGGTCAAACTTTCAATTAAAAATACTGGTAGCGGACAATTGCAGCATCCACCATATGCAACGTGCAGCAGGAGCCAGGTAAAATATTATAACAAACTCTGCACGGGCTATTTTTTTTTTCTTTTTCAGAGGCAAATCAGGAAGAACAACTTCTTGCTTTGCACAAATCAGATCACAAAAACTTTACAATAGAAAGTTTATTTTTTTGTTGATTTCCAGTCAGGTTTTTTTTAAAAACAAATAATAATAATAATAATAATTAAAAAAAAAGCTGATCACAGTTTGCTCAAACAGCCAGACTTTGACTATATTTGTAACTTTGTTCACAAAAAACATACATCACAGAAGCTGCGCTTAATAAGAGCCACTTCTAAGAGTTCGTGCAAAGAGTCATATACAAAGGCACAGCAAGGACATACTGCTTGGAATCACAGTTTTCGTCACAGATTCACTATTCACTACACGTAGGACAAGTTCAGTTGATTTCATCATTTCACCTCTACAACAGCATTAATTACACAGGAATTATATAGGTAGTTTGAATAAAAATATTTTTAACAGCTTGGAGCTATACAGACATTAACACTTGACCACACATGCACAGTTAAGCAGGTTGAGTGCAACACATAACATTTGTACTAAACCGGGGGAGGGTTTCCTTTCTCTCTCTCCTTTTTTTTTAAACTTATTTTTTTTCCTTTTTGTTCTTTTTTGTTTAGTTTTGTTTTGTTTTAACAGTTACTTCAAGTAACACAGCTCGCTTCATATAAATAAGTTAAAACATCTATTATTTTTTTCAAGACAAAGCCATTCAAGACAAAGAAATGTACGATAAAAGCAGATCTACTTATACACGCGAGAGAATGGTAATAAACAGGCTCATGATTAAAAGATGAATAAGGGCGACAAGAACAGGGTTTCTTCACAGAAGTAACACAAGGAAGTTTTAGAAAGTCAACTTAGTACTGACATGAGACGACGCAGGGTCAGCTAATACTGCTCAGTACTTTTAATTGATCAAGCGCTTAGGGACGGAATGCCCCTCCTGCAGCTGCCATGCTCATACTTTTCAGCTTATTATCCTTTTTCCATTTCATTCTCCTGTTTTGGAACCAGATCTTTATTTGTCTCTCTGAGAGGCAAAGAGCATGTGCTATTTCAATCCTTCTTCTGCGGGTCAGGTATCTATTGAAGTGAAATTCCTTTTCGAGCTCCAAGGTCTGATAGCGGGTGTAAGCAGTCCGAGCCCTTTTCCCTTCTGGTCCCCCTATGTTGTCTGGAAGAGAAAAGTACATGATTTAGATTCTCAGCAGCCTCTCGGAGCCTTCGTGTCTCAGTGCAGCTACCAGCGACCAGGACCGTTATTCTCAGTCCTGCTTGGTTTTGTTTCTGGTTTGGATAAACGCTCAACAAGTTTCCCCCCTCCAGCCCCTCTTAGGAAAGGCTTGGGGGAGGGGGGTTTGGTAGTCTCGGTAAGTTTTCGCTTGGATTTGAGATTCGTTTTTTTTTAAATTTATTTTTTTTTTCAGTTTCTTTTTTTCTTTTTTCCTTTTTTTTTTTTTTTTTAATAAGGTTAATTCTCCCCCATGCCTCCCCCAGATAAGCTGATTTGGAGGATGTCTCTGCTGATAGCTGGGTTTTTAGAGCTGAGAGAGCAAGGCTGAAGCG
>JANPWX010000172.1:2590550-2649448 GCA_024734555.1 Trochalopteron elliotii
TGCATCCGTTACCGGCCGCCGCCGCGGAGAGCCCGCACCGCAATCGTGATCGTAACCGAGGCCTTGCGGGCCGCAGGGCAGCCGGTGCCCCCGGGCAGCCCTGGGGTAGCGGGCCCGACGGCGGAGGCACGGAGCCGGCGGACCTGGGCGCCAGGCTCCGGCAGCACCAGCCAGCACACCGCGGGGACCGAGAGCACCCGGGGGGACCGGGCACCCCCGCCGCCAGCGGGTCCACCTGGCCGCGGGCGCTGAGCTCCGGGCCCTTGTTTTGGGTGATGCCTGGAGCGGGGCAGGCAGATTGGATCTCTCCCCACCCCCTCCTCCAGGCACGCTTTCAGGTCTCGTGGTTTTTAATAAATCCAGATTGAAAAATAAAACAACCATCCCCCGGCCCCCCGAGCTCGACCCACGCCGAGCGGAATGCAAAAACGCACCTGACCTTGAATGCAGCCAACGAGATATATTAAAAACCCGCAAGCAGGCAGGGACTCGCTTAGGAGCTAGCTAACCTTGAAGAACTTGTCAAGCTTCCCCCCTCGGCTGCCGTGTTTATCTGAGGAATCAAAGGAGGCTCCGCTGCAGATGGGAAACAATGGCATTGGGACTTGACGCCTACAGTTCACTTCAGCGCTAAGATTTCTTCGGGTAGAAAGGACCCTCGCACCAAGCATACCTGGTGATGATATCAACTGAAGTAATTAAGGCAGTTTCGTGCTGTAGAGAGAAAGGTGGAGCCCCAACAACATGAAACTACCTAAACCACAGAGCAGTTCTCAGGCGCTAATTATTACTTTCCCCATTGCCGTGGTCCTTTAACGCAAGGATCCCGCTACGAAAATAAAACCAGAAACGTGACTAAAACATTCCTCTCGCCCTCCCGCCCACCCCGCCGGCGCCCCTCCGCGCCCCCCGGCCAGCCTCGGGTGGGTTAATGAAAACAAGAGTAAAATATAATAACAACCACCCACACACACGCGCGCGGGCAGCTTTCGCCTTTCCATGCAGATGTAATCGGGGAAAAAAAAGGGCCGTGCACGACAATGTTACATCACGAAAAGCTAACGGCTCCCAAGAAGCCCGGGTTCAAAGTCTGTCCCCCCTCCTCTCCTCCCGGCGTACATATACCCTTGCAAGGAAGCATTAGCTGTCTCTTTTCTTCCAGCCTTCCTTTTGCCTTCCCTTTGTGCAAGATGCTATTAGCTAAACATGCAGCAAGGAAGAAGAGAGGATGTGGGGGGAAAAAAAAAAAAAAAAAAAAAAAAAAGAGCGAAGAAGCAGCCTGTGTGAAATAAGCTCTTCCACATGCAGCCAAGTAGGGAATAGCCTTGCCTGGAGGGGCCCGCTGGCAGGGAGGCGAGGCTGGGGTACCCCCCTCCCTCCCCATGAGCTCACCTTTACGATTTCTTCTCAGCCCTGATATAAAGCTAGAATTTTGTCAACGTCCTCTGGAGTTAAAGATCTCCGCACACTTGTAGGTGTTCGATTAACAACAGCAGCAACAATTTTTTTTAAAGGAAAAAATAAAAGAAATACATCCTTTCCCTACCCTCAAGAAATAGTAATTTGCTTCCTCAGTCTATGCAGTTCCTCAGTCAACTGAAACCACTCGTTCAAGACAGCAACAATCCAGATATACTAGCAAGTCATAAAACTGAACAAAAGCCGACAAACCTTAGAGCACCATCGCTATATGGCCCAGACAAATTACGACCGTCTAGGTAATATTTAAATAGATTCCTAAAGTAATTGCAGGGGGTTTAGGCAACTATTCCTGTTGTAAAAGTTCTTGAAGACATAAAGTAGAACCTGAGGATAAACAGTCACAAAAAGAGGTAAAATTAAAAGGATTCATTCCACTTTTTTTTTTTTTATTCTTCTATGAGAACATAAACATCGTCTTTTTCACGCACAGCAGCAATACAATATTAATTTATTCCGATTTAAGGTAAGAACTAGATATAGCTAGAACTAACATTTATAATAATGATAGAATGCATTTGCTTAAAACAATATCGGCATTTTAATAATAATAGACATTTATCCATATCTGTATTTATAGCTTTCCCCTTCTTCTTTTTTTTTTTAATATTTTTAAAATTTTTTCACCTATTTGTTTGACCTTTTAATGCATGTAACTTCACAGTATAAAGGAAGATGAACATATTCTCCCTCACAATCTCAGGCTCTGGCTCAGAAAGTCCATCTGATGCTCAGGATATATACTTTTCAGTGAAATTAGTGAGGAAAAAAGTGACTATTTTCTTCTCAAGGGGGAATTTCTGTGTGCTTGTCATGCGTTACCAATGGTAACGTTATATATAGACACGAAAAGAAATCACCAAATTCACATATTTAAGCAAAACTACATTAAGTAAATATCTACAACCAGCGAGAGAAATTCAGAGGTAAGTGTAATAATTTAGTCCATGAGTAAAACGAACTCTTTTATACCTTTAAAGAGAAGATATTTCATTTTCCTGGCCAAATTTAAAGCTGTAATATTGGCCTTTAAGGTAAAGTGTAAAAAAAAAAATCACTCCTAACACCCGTTCCCGTGAAACCCTTTTAAAGGATGCCTGCATTTCATTATTTTGAGTCCTGCTTTTCGAAGGAAAAAAAGGGGGAGGGGGAGAAAAGGCAAACAGAGAAGGGGAAAGCTCCCAATATATAGAAATATGGCAATGCTTAAATTCTTCAATGTGCAGCTACGTACAGTCCAAGTTACGGCACTTGTATTTTAAAAGAATGCACCTTTAACCAGGATTGTTTACTTTTCAGACAGAGAGATAGGGGGAAACATATTTGCAGCTCCTGAAACGGTATTTTTTGTGTTTCAAAGCTTAGAGGAACAAATTGGCCCCGGGAAAGGCTGAAGGAAGAGGGGAGGTTCACACACGGCATTTTGTGCTTTAGCGTGACTTTAGTCCTCCCACCCCGCAAAGTAGCTCTTAAGAGGTTAAGGACATATTGAGAGCGCCTAAAATCGTTAATCCATACAGGTGCGGATGAATACAGCCTAGGAAAATGATACTGGCTCTTTAAACCATAAAGATGTGTTTATAGGTTCATCAAGAGAAATTAAAGTTGGCTGTGAGCTCCCGAATCCTATTCTCTCTGTTCATTTTCTTCAGTTTCATTCTGCGGTTCTGAAACCAGATTTTAACTTGTCTGTCTGTGAGGTGGACTGTGCGGCTGATCTCTAGGCGACGCTCACGAGTCAGGTACATATTGAATAGAAACTCCTTTTCCAGCTCGAGAGTTTGATGCTTGGTATAGGGGCATCGTTTCTTTCTGCCACTTTTTGCCGTGAGCCAGTTTGCTGCATTTTCTCCTTTTGAATTGCCTAGTTTTGAGAGAGTAAAAAATGGACGTTACCATCGGGTAGGAGGCAAAGAGCTGCGGGGGAGAGGGTGGAAGGAGCATCTGAGCGTGTGTCTATGTCTGTGTGTGCGATGGGCTCACTCCGCCAGCTGCGGAGAATTGGAATGTAGGGTATCCTTGAGGGAACCGACAGCTTCAAAACGGTTTCCCAAAGGTTTTGGATGTGTCAGGGTAAGAACTGTCTCTCCTCAAAAACCTTCGGCCAGCCTCTAGTACGGCAGTGTGCCCCAGACTGTAGTTCATCTCCGACCCTCCAAAACGAGCTCCTACCCTCTCCCTGTCGGCCATTCCGAGCCCTCTGGTACTGGGGGCAGTTTGTGAAGGGCCTGCAGTCTTATTTCCTTCCCCCCAGGCACCTGCTTCCAAAAAAACAAAGCCTCCGGATCCGGACTTGGTAAGTGTGCTACGGAGGTGGAAAACAAGGTGAGCTGGGGAGCCGGAGCCTCCCTGCTTTCAGCCTCTGCCTTTCTGGCGAGTTTCGCCATGGCCTTCTCTTTTCCAACCATTTCGGGGAAGAAAAAATATCTTCATAACAATAATAAAAACGTTTCGAGGTGATTTTTATCAGTGGAACTGGCTGGGAAAGAGGTAACACCAATCTCTTGATGGCTCAGAGTGGTTAGTGGTTTGGGGTTGGCACTCTAACAGTTTTTCTCTGACCCTTTTCTTTTCTTTAAATACTACTTTCCAACGGGTCGCCTGAAAGGAGTAACAGGGCGTCTGAAAGGCGGACGGAGAGAAGCTCCTGAAAAGTCTGCCGTCCGGGGAAGGGGAGTTATCTTTTGCCATGGGGACACGGAAGGGAAATAAATAAGGAAATGTATAAATAACAGCTCTGCTATCTAGTGTGGATGCTGAAGGATATTCGCCGTGCATTCGTCAGTCTAATTTGATAGCAGCTCATAGATGGCACATTTCAGCGCGGTTGTTATTCCGAAAAGCATTCTGGATCGTAAAATATAACTTACCGCGTTAATAGGTTTATTTATTGGCACTGCCTATTGCTTATTTTGGATGCTTTACAAACATCTCTGTTATCTGGTAGGCACCTTCACATCACGGGGGAGAGATTGATCTTGTTTTTCTATATGTTTTAGCAGCATGCAGGCTAAAGTTGCCCATAGAGGAGACTCTAAGGGTTTTAAACTATAGGATGGACATTAATTTTTACGGCAACCCCATGCCCGAATATTACAAAGTTCAGAAGGTCAGTCTGAGCAGCGCTTCTTGGCAACCCCGCGGGGCAGCTGGGATCTTCCTTTCGCATCTCAATGCCGCTATAATCCTCAACGACTATTTTTTTTTTCTTTCTTTCTTTTAAATTTTTTTCATTCTCTTTAATCATCACTACCACCATCACCATCATCATTCGCTTACCTACAGGCTCTTTCTCGGGAGAAGCTTTGCTGCTCTCTGACGGAGCTGGAGAGAGCTCCTCTGCGGTGGAAGATGAAGCCTGAGTCTCGTCCTCCCTCTGGGAGACGCACGCCAAGGGGCTTGGAGAGCGTTCCTCATCCTCCTTCCTCCCCGCGTCCGGGACGGGAGGCAAAGATGGAGGCGTCTGGAAGCGGCCGGGGGGCTGCGGAGGGAAAGGGGCAGCCCCGGCTGGCCCCGCGCCGTAGTTCTTGGAAGTGCCATAAGCCTGGGAGAGGCGGAAGTAGCCCGGGACGGGGACCCCGCCGCTGCTGCTGGCCGGGCTGACCTCGGCGCTCAGCCGGGGGAAGGGAGCGAGGTCTGTGGCGCCTGAGCCCTTGGGGCATTTCTCTGAGTCATAGAGGCAGTAGGAGCTCTCCTCCTTAATGCTTGGAGCGAAGGAGCACGAGGTGGCCTGCTGGCTCTCCGGCTCTTCCATGCGACAGGACCGGGGGGGATCTAGCCACACTTCCATCCCTGACACGTAGGAGTGCGAGCTGGGGACCATGCTTTGAGAAGTACCTTCATTGCGTTTGCCCAGAACGGGGAAAAGTCCGCAGCTTTGCAGCCCGTAGGACAGATCGGACGCCTGTGGCAGGTAGATACCACTGTTGGGATAGTAGCCGCCTCCGCCTCCGCCTCCGCCTCCTGCTCCCGCCGCTTCCCCTCTGCCCGAGCTGATCAGGGAGTCTACCAAAAAAGAGTTTGCAGCCGGGCTCTCGGAGCATGACATTGTTGTGGAATAATTTGGCGAAGGGAGCAGATAGCCCTTTCTGGCTGACATTTCTTGTGCAAAACATGCTGAATATGATGAGAGATACCCCCGCACCACGGCAGGCGCCCGCAGCCAATGGAAGCCCGGGCCTCCCCAGCAACCCCTCCCCGTCTGGTTTCGTATGCACAGAGCTGCTCTCAGGTCGACCTCTGAATTTGGAAGATAGATGTATATTAATGTGTAATATGGATTTCCATGCACACAGGCGCGCGCGCTTCCACCACATGGGCGAGCGCCTGCGCCCAGGCGGGGACCGCGCTCCCGGGAAGGGGAAGGGGAAAGGGAAAGGGAAGGAGAAGGAGCGGGGCTGTGCTGGTCCTGGCTCCAAGTTTTGCTCCCCTCTTATTACACGCGCTGCTATAAAATAGCCCGGCGGTCCTGATGTTTATTATACCTAGGCTGGAGCGGTGTCCAGATGAAGCTTTTACTGTCGCTCCTCTCTCCCTGTGGTTGGGCTTTCCAGCAGCAATGCCTGCTCACCTCCCTGCGCAGCCTATGTGTCACACGAAATTAATAAAGCCACGGCTAGCCCGGTGTTTTATGCTCAGCCTCTGCTCATTTTATTTGATTGTCTCGTTTTTTTAAGAAATAAAAGACGTGTTATTGCTTATCACGGATCATTGGAAACCGTAAAGGGGCCTGGTGCCTCCCGCGTTAAACTACCGAGGAAGGGGACTGCTTGCAACCTAACATCACCGTCACGACGCCAGGCTGGGCTTAATTTTCCTGGAGATAAAATGCTCGCCGCTGCGCTGAGGAATCTCTTAGGGAGCAATGCCACTCTGGGAGGATTGATCGTGCGGTTGCAGCTCCTAATGCTTTAGTTAACGCTGGATTCTTCCTGAGGTCTGATTACCATTTAAAATATAAAACCAGACATATGTCACAGAAAGAATCCAGACGCGAGCAGTTCAAATGGATCCTAGCAGGATGCTGTGCACCGTGTTTATTGATGTGTTTATATTTGGACGATCATTTTTATATCTCCCCTCCCTCCTGTTCCATTTGGGTCTTTTCACTTTTCGCCTCTTCAAAAGCGTCTCCGTTAAGCAATGTACTAAATAATAGAAATAAGAGAGGCTAGATAAATACCGAGATACTAGACAGCCCAATCCAGTCAATATGTAATTGTGGCGGAGGTAGCAGACAGATAGCAGACAGGCAGGGACGCAGGCAGAGAGACAGATAGATTTCGTAATGAAATGCTTAATGATGACTTGCTTTCACTTCCATCATCTCTCTTATGCCATTTTGAAGTCGCCTCACTGCCTGGCCCGCAGAACTAAGGGCACTTTAGTTCAAGGGGAGCCTGAGGCTGCCCAGATCTCGCTGCCCATCCCTGAGGAGCATCACTCGCTCCTCTCTCCCGCATGAAGCAACAGCCTTCCCTCGGTTTCCGTTTCCAGCAGGTCGGGCGGGTGAGAGCGGCCGCCACCCGGGCGTCATCACCGCCCGGGACGAGAGCGGCTGCCGGCCTGCCGTGGCCGGGAGGGCACTGGCCGCGGTGATGGGGCCGCTGCCTGCGGGGAGGGATGGTGCCGGGCCAGGCGCGGCTCCCCAGATTCCCCGGGCCCTACCCTCGGCCTTCAAAACACCCAGGGAGCGTTTCTTCCCCCTCGCCCCACGGATCTGTCAAGCCCCACGTGGTCTTGTCTCGCAGTGTTCGCCTGACACGGGGAAAAGTTTTTTTTTTCCACAGCGTGACATTCCCCTGGAGGAACCTCTTCTTGCGGCAGGAGGGCTGTGTCCCTTCCCGCGGCCCCCCCCCCCACCCAGCCTTCCTCCGCGTCCCCGGGAAGCGCCAGGGCAGGCAGGGGATGCTACAACTTTGAAACACCCATAAAATCCCTGTGGAAAGGCGTCTGATTTTTCCTGCGTGGTGGGGCGAGCATCACAGCGGGATTTCCTTCTGACCGGCCCGTGGGATGCGGTGACAGGGGTAGATCTCCCAGCCTACAGAAACCCTTCGAGGCTTTTTTCTTCCCGCATTTCCTCCTGTTACATTGTCTATAATTTCCCAACCCGACTAACTTCGGATGTGTTAATGTGCGATGGACGAACCCTTATCAGATTCCTATGAGGGCCATATCATTACTAACAAAATTAATACCACATAAGGAGCTGGTTTATTGGCTGGTATACAGGAAGGCTATTATCAATAGGCTTAGCTTCATAAATACAGATCTAAATTAAAAGAAACGTGAGCCCCAGCGCCGCCTTCCAAATACATTTCTCTACACAAGTAAGGTATAAAAATTACTCTGGGGAAGTCCGCTCTTGCGGTATGTTTATTTTGCATTTGCCAAATTAAATAGAAACGGATTGCAAATCTAAAAGCCATGAGGAACCGAGCAGAAACGCTTGAAATCCTTCCAAAGCTGTTTTTAAAATAAGCAGCTCCCTTTTAAAAATTGGATTAAAGTGAAGGAAAGTACTATAAAAAAGTACACTGCAATCCTCGTCAGCCGGAATAAAATGACTGGAAGTGCATCGATGAGACGCGAGTTGGCTTCTCCTCCCCGCGCGATCTAATGCGGGCGAAATCAGACAAAAGGCGCAGAGGCCGGTGAGAATTTTTGAAGGTATTCTTTAGCCTCCCCGTTTAGGTTTAGCAGCAGTGAGTTCCCCCAGCCCCGTGTCAGGCCCCGCGGGAGCTGCAGTGGGCTGTTGTGTTGACCGCAGTAAACGGTGCCGGTTTGATGGTCAAGGCACCGGCTCCGTCTAGATCATGAACTCAGCTCGGCGTTGCATTATCTCCGCTTTCTTTAATCGCTAACAAGGCCAAGGCAAATAGTAACCAGCATCATCAAACCCAGTGAAGTAAAACTAATAATGTTCACTTGATTCGTAACTATAAAAGATAATGGTCAATTCTGACTAAACTGAGCTAATTTGGCATGCGCCGAGTGTAGCTACCGCATTACCGGCTCTTAACAATGTGTCCCTTGGAACTTAACCCCTATTTAAAAGAAATTTTAAAGAATATTGTGGACGCCAGGGGACGAGAATTACTTTCTTTTTAATTCTACTCCTGTAAGTAAAGCTATCCGAGGGTCTATAAAACCGAGCAAATAAAATTCTGATAAATATCAAAGCCGGCGAGAAGGTGTTTTTGTGGAGAATCTAAATTCATGGCGTACATAGACAATACTATCAAAATAAAATTTTATTGATCTAAGAAAAATATAATAGATGCATTAATAGCGTCGTTAAGCCGTTTTATTGGTTGAACTAAAATTAAAAACAAAAAGGGAATAAATAAAACCCGACAGCTCAGCCTAAGCAAACTCTGACTGGAAATCTCAGAACGCATCGTGTTAAACCGTGATTTATCTTTTTATTATTGGCCCGTATAACCCAAAAGATCAGCGCTGTTAATCCAGAGACGCATTTTGCGAGCTAATTAAAATATGCTTTTATTTGTAGACACGGGCAAACTGCAATTTGTGAAAACGTTAACGGCCTTGCAGTCTGTGCAGGAGTGCATGCGCCGCCTATCTGAGAATACAGCCGTGGACTACATTTTATACAGCTCCAAAAATTAATGCGATCAGACTATAGTTATTTAATATTGGAACTGTCAGTTGCCTGGAACGTGTGTGTGTGCCAGATTCCCCCTTTTTTTTTTTTTCCCTCTTTTTTTTTTTTGGAATTGCTCCAAAGAAGGCGGATTTCAGACAGGAGGTTTAGGAACTGCGTCTGTGCCAAGTTAGGTGACAAATGACGGCCCCACTAATTTTATCTTTACTAGAAATTCTTTCGCACTGGTGGTGATGCTGGGGAGGTTGGCTTGTTTTGGCGGATTATCTTGTTAAAAATTAGGCTGCGATTTAATTTTATTCCAGCCATCCGGAGGCTTGCTCTCCTAACTATGTTTTATATTATACATGTATCGTTTTACTCATTTGGATTAGGAACATATTTTGCAAGTAATTCTGACGAGCTTCAAATGCTAGTGTGCGGCAGGACAAAATACACCCAAACCAATTCATTAGGGCTTTATTTCCTCGCCATTTTCCGGCACTGACGAGAACAAGGGGGCTTTCTATTGTCCGGAGAGCCCCAAACACCATGCAGAAGCAACAACGGTATCGGGTTCTATACGTGTGGGGAAAATATTGCATACCCAAGTCTGTCTTTTAAGTGTACTCCTTCTATTGTGAGAGATGGGCCGCACAGCTCTACTAAGCATTTGAAACTGTAGCCTTTCTCCCTCTTTGTAGCTGTCTTCCCTTTTTAAAAGATCTGAATGCATATACAATTTTTTTTTTTTTTTTTTTTTTGGTTGTGGTACAGCTTGGCTGTCAGACACACACGTTGGCCAGAAGTTTCGATTTCAGAGCATTTAATGAAAAGATTGTGACCCAAAAAAAAAGAGACAACAAAACACAAGCCCAATGAGCTTATGAAAAAGCCTCCCAGGGGTTTGGATGTGGTATGTGAACTGAAGTTGAGTACACGATTAATTAAACACAGTGTAGACACTGAGCTGGCTTCCCCTCTTCCCTCCAAAACACGCAAACCCAAATAATGTGAAATAATAAACAGTTATTGTAAGAAACAAGCTTGTTTTTTTAAAATATTATCCTATGACCGCTGCCGTCAGTAAACAATTCGTAACCAGAGGGCGCTTTAACTGCTTCTGGGGTCCCTTTGATTTATTCAGCCTAGTATTGAATGGGACAGGGAAACAACAAGGGGAAAAATAAATATTTGATCAAATATGTGGAGTTTAACTTGACTGGTGTAAAATGAAATGTTGCAAAGGGACCCTCAAATCTCCTTGCTTCTCACATGGCTTCTTGCATCGTGGCATTGCTGAGGGGAAGTCAAAAGGGATCAACATCCCCGAGCTTTTAATGGACCATCTTTGATGAAATCGATAGGTTCCAATAATCATCTGAAACTGCTCTCTGTCGACTGAGCATGTGCTTCTAACTACACTTGCAACAGTTCCCTTGAAGCACAGCTAAAAAACCACTGCAAACAACTGGCATTATATACATAGAAGAGAAAAGATAAAATAATATTTTTCATTTTCCCGGACAGATATTTAAAATTCTGTCCTAAGAAACACGTCTATTAAGATATGTAGCCAAACCAGTACCTCCACCATATAATACCACCTTCCCGCCCGCCCTTCTCAAATGGAGACATAAGAAAAACATGTGAAAATTTTATGGGCATGAAAAGTAACCTGGAGTTAGGGATACTCGTAGAGAGGATAGAGTTTCAAAGCTACAATCCAGAGCAGCCCTGAGCACATGAGAACGAGTAACTATTGTTTGTTTACAGCACATGTGCTGATTAAGAAAGAAAAGAAAGAAAGAAAGAAAGAAAGAAAGAAAGAAAGAAAGAAAGAAAGAAAGAAAGAAAGAAAGAAAGAAAGAAAGAATCGTAATCTAAAATCTAAATCTGGTCTTGCACGAACATTGACTTAATATGCAATCACATGAACAGTTTTTAGCATAAGTGTGTCAAAAGTTGTTTACCACAATCTGCGTCCAGCTGCAAGGAAGCAGACTACCCTTTAAAGTTACCAAACGACCCTAACTAAACTATAGTTCAAGACTAATAAGATCGTCAGAATTGTCTGTCATTTGCAGACTGTGTTGCCATAGATCTATTTGATTGAAGACACCTACTGTTCCACACATAAATGTCAAGTTTCATAATATTTCCGATGCTACACTTTTTTTCTTTTTTTTTTCTTTTCTTTTTTTTTTAAATAAGTGGAAGAAAGCTACAAGTTACTCTGAAAAAATATTTCCAGATAACGTGGATTTTCCACGCGGCTGGCCAAAATGAAGAGAAAATAAAAGGTCAACTGCAACTTAGAAAGTCCCTTCTATATTATTTCACATCCTAATCGCCAACGTTTTGCATCCCTTCCCCTCCCTACAGCTCTTTTCCGCGGTGCTCAGCGGCCGGGGCAAGGGCCACCCCAGATCTCAGGGTACCATTCCGGTCACCGCACACTCTTCGACGCTCTCAATGCCCGGTAGATGTATAAAACACTTACCTTCGCGCATTTCCTAACCCAAAGCCCAGAGGCTTTAACTCCACCGAAAAGCCCCAGCGTCTCCCCCCTCCCCCGGCATCCCGAGCGGCTTTTTGTACAGCGGAGCCCGGTAAGTGCAATAATTACCCGTGTGGCTCCAAGGATGCAAAGTGAACAAAGGCCAAGATTTTTTTTTTTTTTCCAGGGCTGCTCCCCTTGCCCCGGGCGGCTTTGACATTGATCTGAAGATCGCCATCTTGTGGCAAAGCAGCCCCTAAACCGCGACCGACGTCCGTCCGTCCGTCCGCCCGCCGTCCTGCCGCGGGGCCCCGCGGGCGGGCGGGCGGATAGGCGGCGGCGGAGAGCAATGGTCACTCACCTCCCGGTGTAAAAACCTCTGGGCGAACCTCCGCTGCCTTTATAGTGATGCATTTGGTACAGGCGAGCAGACAAGTCACGGACAATTTTTATGGCCGCAATGTCACAGCAGCACAGAGGATGCGATTTTATTGGGCTAGGAAATCCAAACCCCGACCACAGAAACTCCATGTTTTTACTGTCTCTGGGATTGGCTCTGAATACCAGTTAATTTTTAACCAGGAAAGGAAGCTTACAGGCTTAACTTTCATTGCCATTCAGCTCTCCATCCGTCCCTCTATTCCTCTCTCACCGTCTGTCCATCCATCTGTCTATTTCCTTTTAACTGGCATTTCCCCTTGCATACTAGACAAACAAACAAACAAAGTCCCCTCTTTTCCCCTTACTTTTCAACATTCCCTCTGGGTAAACGTTGTCTGGCTGGGTGGGGGTGGTCAACAAAGTCCCAAAGTCAGTAAGTCCTTCACCTCAAGGTTATGGGTGATGTCCAAGCAATACAGAAGTTCAAAGCCAGTAAACAATGCAAAAACAGAATCCACTTTCTTCTCCTAATTAGGATTAGGGTCAACATTAAAGATTCAAGCACTCTTCTCAAAACACATTCCTATCTCAGCTATTGTTTGGAGCTTGGGATTTTCTTCCCCCTGCCCCTTCCAACTTTCTCTCTCCAGCCCTCCCCCCGCTACCCTCCTCTGTCCACCCCCTTCCTGCCTTGGAGATCAAGGACAATTTCAAACACTCCATTTCCACCACACTGCCATGTGGATTTTTTTTCCCAAAGACAACAATTTTCTTAGGGCTCTCAAATCCTGGCTACATCCATCAGCTGGCTTGAACCTTCTCTTTGGTGCCAGCTTATAAAACGCGTCCCAAATGCTACTGACAAACATTTCTCCTGGCCACATGTGGCGGGGAGCACACAGCAATGGCCCATCCAACCCTCGAGCACAGGACCGGTGCTGGCAGGATAAGGAGAAGGCCTAACACGTAGAGAGCTATGAACACACTCAATTTTCCTTTTCCTGTGACCCGCTGAAGCTATGCTCGAACAAGCTTAGGTTCACTTGTTAACTCCAAAACAGAAGATTTAACGACGAAATTCACAAAAGAAGAGTAATTCGCCCCAAATGACTGATCAGGGACATGAGGAATTTCGGGTCCCAGAGTTACATCGGATAAAAGAACATGCAGTAATTTAATACCAGAGTAAAAATATAAAGTTTCCTCTTTTTTTTTATTATTTTCCTTGTGCGCTGTTCCACTGTATACATGCAACCAAATACTTTCTCATATTAAAACTGTATATACATATAGACGATACATATTGAAAACAGTGATGTCATATAAAGATATTGCATTTTGTGAATTGTGACAAAGAAATTACATCCATTTGGTAAAATTTATTAATCAAAAACATTCTTATCACCACTTTGTTGCACATGTAAAGAAATCCCACACCCTTTAGCCCCAAAGGAACAATTTAAAAAACAAAAACAAAACCAAAACCACCACCAAATAAATCCAACCAGGGGAAAAAAAAAAAGGCATTCCAACAAAATAGGTCATGGGTTCTTTTTTTATTATTTACAAGTCTTGTAAAACACCGTTCCTGTATGAAATATACATTCAGATATTCTCGACAACAAATTACCTCAACGATAGAACACTGTATCCTTTGTAAACTGATATAGAATTTTAAATATCTTCCTTTTTTCTCTCTTTTTTTTTTTTTAATTGCATTTTTCACGCTTTGGTTCCTGCAGGGAAATATATATATTTATAGATATTTAAAATAAGTCCAAACAACTCTCCATTCTTTGCATACGTCGACTGTGCGACAAAGTAGAGCTCATGACATTTAAAGTAGACAACAACAAAATCACCATATTTACATTGTTTGGCTTCTGCTTAAACTCCACACTAGTCACCTTTAAACGAACATGCAATCGAGTTGTTTTAATCATCCAATGTTAGTGCATTGCACAACTCCAAGTTTCAATTAAGTGTTGTGTGGTATTTGCTAAACTGTCGTTCTCCACAGGTATTTCCTGAAGAAAGTTTGTGAGCCAGAAGCCAGAAGGTTAGTTTCCTTTATGGAGTTGTTTCTTTTAAAATGATGAAATTCACACTTTTTTGCAGATTTATTTTTAGTATTTAAGCATGATTTGTCTCCAAAAAGATGGCAACGCATAGTCTGTTGTCATAAATAAAACAAGAGCTAATTAAATTTTTCTAATTTTCTTTTTAGTGATTGTTTCTTTACTATATATGGCGAATTTATACCTGATTTTTCGAAGTAAATAATTAATTCTTTCATTTAGGTCTTTTTTTTTCCCCTCGCCCCCATCCCTCCCCACACACCCAAAGGAAACACTACTATAACCATCACTACATCCATATTACAACTACTCGCGGTTGGCCTCGGTAAGGTGTAGACATGACATCCCCTCTTTCTTTAATTCTCTGTGTGTGTGTGTGTGTGTGTGTGTGTGTGTCCGTCCTTCAATCCTTATTTCAAACCCATGAGCAATGGAACACTGCATGTAACCCAGATATTCTCCTAAGGAAGAACAAAAGATTATTTCTCAGAGTTTATGTATTCTGCAGTGGTCCTGGTTGGGTGAGCCCGAGCTGGCAATCTCCAGACAGCTGTTCCACAGCAGCACAGGGGCAAGAAAGGGCGCAGGGTGGGCAAGTCCGGGGATGGAGAAGGACCGTCCCTGCCCGTGCCTGCCGAAAGCGGTGGCAGGGTGAGCCGCAGTGCCTGGAAAGGTAAAGAGGTATGGATTTTGCACTCAAAGGTGGCGTGCACGTTTAGAAATGGATCCCATGTGTGTCAAAATCAAATCGATTCCAGTTGATATGTAAATATCTATATAAAAAATCATCATCGCAGTTCCAGAGTAGGTTTACATGTGTGTAAAACCTTAGATTCTTCAAGTCCCGTCAGATGCACACCTCCTTCCTCCACGTAACCCCGTGGCTTGACCTTGTCAAGGGCGAAATCTGAATTTAATCTCGGCTTGAAAAATGCTATGAGTTTTAGAGTAGTGGATTAGCTGAGTAATATTGTAATCGGTCCCTGTTAATTTTTTTTTCTTTCATTCTTCTGTTCTGAAACCATATTTTGACTTGACGGTCGGTCAGATTGAGCATTCGGGAGAGCTGGAGGCGTTTCTCTTTGTTTATGTAGACACTGAAGAAGAATTCCCTTTCTAACTCTCTAATCTGGTATTTGGTGTATGGGCATCTCTTTTTACGTGTACGTTGTCCACCTGTGGAGCGAAAAAAGGCAGAAACATTTGAGACCCGGCGATGGCCGGCGGCGGGGGGCTCAGAAGGGACGGGGGGACTCTCAGGCAAACCACGTTAACACGGAAAAGACGCGTTTTGCCCGCTCCGGGCTCGGCGTTGGTAGGTCCAGGGCTCGGCGCCAGCCCTCCGCCTTCGCGGGTGCGGGCAGCCGGGCCTGGGACCCGCCGGCACACCCCGGCTCCTGCAGCGCCGCGGCCCCGGGCAGCGGGCAGGGCGAAACCCCCGCCGAGACGCCGGGATCCGGCCTCGCTTCCTCCGCGGGGAGGGCAGCTGGAGGAAAAGAGTGGTGGCGGGGGGTTCTTGCGGATTTCACGAGCCGGAGGAAAAGTCTTTGTAGGCTGCTCCGCCGGGAGCCAGCACGCACGAGGAGCTGCCCAGGGAGCAGCCATCACCTGGCTGCCTGCAGCGGGTAGCGCTGCGACGGGCGGGGGGGCCCGCGCCCAACCCTCCCCGAGCCTGTTCCCGCTTGGATCTCGCCCTCGTCCCCTGGCCTAATCCCGTCTCGACGTCCCGAGCAGAGGAAAAGCCCCTGAGCCCAAGGCTGAGGCGTCCCCTTCTCCCCTAGCCGGCTATTTTCAAGCACGTTCTCCACCGCATCGAGGTATTCTCCTCTCGATTAGCCATTACGGTTTTAAAGTTCATTAAGCAGAATATAAAAGGTTTCAAGGTTCAGGAGCTCTTTACATTAAACGTAGCTGCTATCCCTTTAAAAACTTCCTTTTCTGGTACAGTTCATTGTAGAGGTATTTTTTTCCCCCGGCCGTATACTAGCTTTGCCTTTTAAAAAGCCCACATAAAAAAATCAGACTTTGACAGATTGAATAACAATTGTAAGTAACAAACTGTTGGACAGAAGGCAACACGTAATTGCCAGAGTGCCTTAGTAAAATGGCTTCCTTTAGACAAAAAGGCCAGCTTTAGGTTAATTTGCTTCTTTTAATATATTGCTACAGTTCAGGCGGCTACTTTATCTGTTAAACGCTATTCTAGCGCAATCGTTAAAACGGCAAAGGCTTTGAATTCAGCTCCTAACTAGACTTCTGGTGCAACACATGGCTTTTATAAAATCACTGGATTACATTGATATCAAAGGAGTCAGGATCTCCTTTTTTTGCCGATTTTACAGGCACAGAACTAAGGTTATTATATTTGCAAGAGCTGACCACGGAACCCTTTTTTTATTATTATTATTTTAAAAAGCAGGGGGAAAAAAAAGAAAAAAAAGGGGAAGAAAAAGGAAAAAAAAAATTTAGGCATCCATTGCCCGGTGGGTATTTCACGGCCAATTTCAGCACTAAACACGTGATCTCGCCTTTTATAACAAAGTTTTGTTGGGGGAAATCTAAAGGCCCTTCATAAACCTTATATGCTTATAAAACAGCATATAAAAATTTAACAGCGGCGGTGCGCTAGATTTCAAGCTGCCTTTCCTAAAAGCGCTCCGGCGCTGCCTTTATACGTACTGGAACTGCCGGATTTCTCCTCATTGTTGCCGGAAGATGACTCGGGGCTGCTGCTGCTCTCCGGCCGCCTCCTCCTCTCCTTCTCCGCCGCCGTCGCCGCCGCCCTGCCGCAGCCGCCCTCCGAACTTGAAGTTGCCGCCGCCGCCGCCCCGGCGGCCGCGGGCGCCTTGTCGCCACTCTTGTCTACCGGGTAGTCCGCCGAGGCTAGGTTTTCCGCCGTGCCATAAGCCGTCTCGAAAAACTGGTCGAAAGCCTGGGGCAGGACCCCGTTCCTGCCCACCGTGCTATAGAAATTGGAGGAGACGTTGGTACTGGGGTGGTAGACGTTAGCTGTGTTTTTGCCGAACATCTCGCCCATGCTAGCAGTGTTGGTGGCAGGCAGGCAGTCTCTGTGCATGATCTCCTCTGCGGAGTAGCAGTGGGGCAGATTGTTCCTGGGGTGCCATTTACTGGAGGGATCAATGGCATATTCCCTGAAGGTAACTTCTCTCACAGGTTGGACCTGGGGTAGGTTGGAGGAGTAGGAGTATGTCATAGGGCGAGAAGACGGGGTTTGGGGCAAAAAAGAAGGGAGGCTGGAAAAATCAGGACCCGAGACGTAGTAAGTACAACTTGGCAAATACATGTTAGAGGAACAAGGAACACGCTCATCAAAATCCATCATTAGGGCTACCTCGGCTTCTCCGCATTAGCTGAGCTTAACATGATTCTCTAACGCAGCTGCCCCTTTGAAGCGGATCCGTGAAGTAAGAGATGGGGAGACGTAGGCTGACGTGGAGAGCTCTCCCGGCGGCGGCAGGGAGGTGCGGTCACGTGGCCCGACGTTGACATTGACGAGCGGCGGGCCCGGGCCCCGCTCCCTTTGTGGCCGTCGCGGGGGAAAGCAACAGCTCGTCGCCAGCGCCCAGGGGCGAGCCCGGCGCAGGTTGGCAGGGGGGGAGCCCTGGGGGACACACGGCCGGCCCTGCCACTGCCCCACACTTAGCCGCCCGGCCCCTGGCACCCCTCTGGCTCTGGAGCAGAGAGGCTTATCAATTCCCCCCAGGGTTAGGTGAGACCTTTCTGTTTGTTTGTGGGCTTGCTGGGGCGTTCGGCGGCTCGCTGGCAGGCTCCGAGAAAGGAGGGCACCTCGTGTAGAGATGCACGCACGCTTTCTTGTGGAAAGCTGCTTCCGAGGAAGAAAATGCTCCTGAAGAAAACCTCTCTTTTTTTATTAATTCCTTTTTTTTTTTTTTTTTTTTTTTTTTGGGAGTTCGGTTTGGACTTTCCCTCCTCCCCCCTGAAAAAAAAAAAAAAAAAGAAAAAAAAGCCTTCACTCTTCGGAGTTTTTCTGGAAACCTTTACTAGGAAGAATGTGCCAGGGTCAAGTCTTTACTGATTTTCATGGTGAATAGATTACATGCTTGCATTCATGTTCACTTCCGAAGCGCTTAGTGTCTTCCTTCCCTTACTTACATATTAACCTCAAATACCCCGCGCAGCTTCAGCCAAGCTTTATTGGAGGTAGTTAACAGTGTCGGGTCCCCAGGACGCAGGTCTCCCCTCCTCATCCCCTCCAAATCGTCCTTTGCCTCATTCGCAACGCCAGAGAGCCAGCAAGCCCTTTAAAGTGCAGACCACGGAGCTAAAGACTGTTTGCTGATCTCTCCGCCTCAACTCTGCAGCTAAATGGTTGGAAAACCAGTGGATATTGAGCTACCCCAGCTTGACAAATACTCCGAGTTTAATTGCCAGAAGCCTAGTTAAAATTATTTGACATACTGTTAACCCGTAGGAGCAAACTCGCCGTACCGAGATGCTTTCCTTTTAGCTTTGTGTCGTCGCTGAAGGCTGAGACCCAGGGAGACCTATTTTAAAAACCTGGTTAAACTTTTACTATTGTTGCATGAAAGGGATGATATAGAAAGCGGATTGTACAGGGCAGAGACTAAAAAGTACTTTTCTGCCAATAAAAATGCACACCCCACCGAATGAGCAGAGCCAAAGAAAACAGAGAAATACGCCAAAGAATACAGCACCTTTTGAGGCACGGACATCCCTGAGCTCTCGGAAAAAGTATTTTTTTTCTATTCTGATGCTCGATTTCAGAAAAGAAATATTTGAGTTCCGGCTGGATTTCATCAAAATAGAAAAACAGAATGGCAAAACGCTATGGTGAAGTCGGTACTCTTAGGAAATCAGACGTAGTTCAAGAGCCATGCCCCCGTGGACTTGGGAGGCTAGTGGAAGGGAAACGAAAATGTTGGGGAAATAATATTTGGATTTTCCCCCCTCTTCCTCTGCAGTGCAGTGGAAGTATTTATATATCCGGAGAAAGTTCTCTAGTAAATTCTGGAGATCCTCGGTATTTAAATGTCAACATCGATTTGTTTATTTATTGCTTAGCTTATCGTAACCGACTCAATAACAAATCTAATCATGTTGTGCAGAGAGAAAATATTCTCATTATGCATTTCCCCTACATTATAGTTAACTATTGCGTTTGAATTCAAGCTGTAAATTCAATATTATCAAGTAATTACTTTGTAGTGGAGTAAACTAATTTATTAGCATTAATGTTTATATGCCTTTTTCTTATTTTACAAGGGTTACCGTTCACAAATCAAATGGTCTGGACGTATCCCTGTAATGAACTCTTTATTTTGGTTTGCAACAAGAACTTCTTATGCTTACTGCACGTCTGCGAGCTGAACTTGAAATTAATGAATTAATCTTCCAGCTTGACATATTTGCTAGAAAGTGGATGGAAAGAGATTGCATGTCGTCAAAACCGCTAGCAGAAGACTGCAGCGTCGTTTAGGGATTGTAAAAAGGTTTGGGGGCTTTCTCTCTCTCTCCCTCTCTTTTTCTTTTTCTTCTTCTTTTTTTTTAATTTTTATTTTTTTTTAAACTTGAGGTGGAGAGGGCGTGCAAGAGCTCTGGTTGGCTTTTTCCTTAACGCTGTAATTTCGCTCGCATTTACTTTCCCCCTAGTTGTTTTTTTGGGGGGCTTTTTTTTGAAGAGGAGGGGTGGTCGCGGTGGGGTGGTGGGTGGAGTGGACTGGGGGGTCGGAAGCCCTCTTTTGGTGTCCGAGCATTGGTTACTTTCCCTGTATACCCTCACCGTTCAATTCCGTCGATGAAAACCTCTCCCCACACCCTGCACACACACAGACACTCCTCCCTTCGAACAAAAAGGAATGTATAAGGATTTCAGTGACTTTGAGATAACAAAGGCGCCACCATTGCAGAGCCTCGCCCCGCCTCTGTGTGATGGCAAACAAATTCTTGCACTTGTATTAGGGCTTTTAAGGCTATAATTGAACACGGCGCGTCTAGGGGAACCGAAAACAGTTCTAGACTGACCTGCGGTTTTATAGCACTTTGGCAGTCAACTTCAGCTTGTGTCAGAGCAGGCATGACAGAGCTGCCCAACACTTAATCGCGGGACGCCACCTCCTCGGACTCACTGCAGCAGTCCTCTTGCATTTCAATAAATTTCAAACCTTGGGGCTAGAAATGGGGAGCAGAGCTGGCACAGGTTTGTATGGGGCTCTTTGCCGCTCCTCTCTGCAGCCGGGGCTGCGGCGCCGTGAGAGGCTCCGCCGTGCCAGAGGTCGGGGCTGCGTCTGGGAAACAAAGGGAAATTAAGGCAAGAAGGGCGAGAAGGCAACTGGAAACAGGAGTGTGTGTGCTTGGGTGTGCGTGTGTCTGGGCATATACGTGCTTGCACAGCATGCACACGTGCGGCCCCGATGCCTGCTTTTGAATCGCTCGAGCTCTCTCCCCCACCTCTCTAAACCAAGCAGCCTGTTTTTCTTCCAGCGGGTTTGTAACGCAGGGGGACCCCAAAACGCCTCCGGGTGCCGCCTGCACAACATGCGGGAAAGGGTGATGGGGAAAACCGAAGGGGGCACAGCTCGTCTGGGAGCGAGTAGACACCCAAGGCACAGGCTGTTCTCTGCTTTATTTGCTGTTAAATGAAACAAGAGATAATGTACGCCTAAAGTCCCGGAAAGTGTGGGTAATTGCAGGGAGCCTGCTGTTAAGTTGCTGTGTTCAGCACAATTATCAATGTTGATTATTTGGTCTAATGTTGAATTGCTCTTTTAATACAGTAATTGGGACTTCCGCGTTGAGGAAGGGGGAAAACCGAGCCTTCCCCTCGCTAACCTCACTGAGAACAACATAAACAAAGGCAGGCATTTCGTTTGGAGAAGCAAAATGCATTCGTTACGCCTTCCCATGTATTTCGACCGGATTAGAGAGGGTAAAACCGCTCTGAATTTGGAACCTCTGCTGCAGGAAGGTTTTGCAAAGGAGAAGCGTGGCCGAGAGGTGGGGAGACTGTTACCCATAGCTAAGCTAAACAAAGGGAGGAGAAAAAAGCTACATCTCTTCTTTGGAGGAATATAAACAGAACTAGGACGCCTCGATAGTCTAGCTTTTACATATACAGATGGCGTGCAAAGGGAACTGTTTAACTCACTACTGCTTCTCCAAAAGTTCAAGTTCTATTGTATCTAAACTGTTGTCTTTTTGTACCGGGCTTTGCTTGAAAAATATTTGAAGCCGGCCATTTACCTTGCCAGTAGGGTGGGTGCCTCTAATTAACAGGAGGAACGTGTGCTAGAAGGAATTTGCGTCAAGAGGAGCTAATTAAAGATATTGCAGGATCGCTGGCTTCAATCTCTGCTGCTTCACTCGCGCAGGGAGGGTGAGGGGTATTACGACTCGAGCAGGAGAAAATATCTAAGGAATTAGGACAGTGTTTTGTAAAACTGAGAGTTGATTACAGTCTAGAAAGTCTTATTAGAAAAGTATAGCATTAGGAAATTCGAACTGTAGCTGCCAACGAAAAGCGCACCGTCTTCCCACCTTTACCAATGCAAATAGGGACGCAAGGCGATAATTCGTCGCAAAATTTGCCAGGAATCCAGTATTAGAAAAACCTACTGATTATTTGGATTTTAAGTATCTTGGGCTCAGAAGTTCTTAAAAGGTGCTTCTTTTCTGTTTGCCGTTTTGTCTGTTATGGAAAGAAGCTATAGGTATACTTTTTTTTACTTTTTTTCTTTGTAACAAAATATATTTCTGTAAGATTGCTATAGAATGAAATGCTGTAATAGCTAGCTAAATAATTTAAATATTAGGTGAGATTTTATATATATTTGTGTATCTGAATATATCGGTGAGGTGGAACCCCTGTACATGGAACAGGCTATTTATTTTACAAAACATGAGGCGGTGTAGTTGTGATTTTGCTAGGAAACTGCAGAATACGTGTGAAGAGAATGAGCAGATGTAAACAGGATTCAATGTAATTTTGACTTTTTTTTTTTTTTTTTTTTTTTTTTTTTTTTTTTTTTACCACATTACATTATTTCAGAGGCTTGAACATCTCAAAAGGCTGCACTCATCTGGGCTACAATATTTTAAAATATTTTTTAGTATCAATTAGCAAAAGCTTTTCCTATTCTCTGTGTCTTTTTAAGTTGCTGAAATGAAGAAGGTGATTTTTTTTTCCTACCAAGCCTCCAGTCTAGTTTGAATTTTAGGATTAAACCACTACGGATCAACAGAGATGTACTCGTTTTTGGCGACCAATCATGATACTTTACATCCCTTTGAGCTGATGAACGTCTGAGCTCTCTGACTTTCATAGCCGCAAGTAGCCGGAATATTGTGGGCTTTTTTTTTTTTTTTTTTTTTTTTTTCTTCCCCAGGAGAGAATCTACTTCTAGATAGAAAACTTCGTGTTTCGGCAGCTATTCTCTTGCTCACCAGCAGACAAACGAATTGATGTTCTGACAACCTCCCGGCGCCTTCCCAACGCGCGGGGAGTCTCTCACAATGTCGTGTCTCCTCACTCCCCGGTTCCCCAGCCCTGAGCTCCAGGGTCCCGGGGCGTTGAACCCCTCCATAATGTTTACATTTACTGCTCGGAGCCTGGTCCTGAAAGGCAATGCTGGAGGGTTTGGTAGTAAGACGGACCCAAGAAGAGGTTTTCTTACACCGACTAGTGTATCAGAAATTAATTGACTGACGATGCTTCTATAAATGTCTTTTTCTCCCCTTGAACGCTCTCGGAGGCTTTCCCAGCACAGAAAAACATACACACACACACTCATTTTTCTCCCGTCTATCCAGATACAGGTGCAAGAGACTTCTAGCAAACTTAGTCTGCGGGAGAGGGGTGTCTAGAGCCAGCGATGGGCTCTAAACTGGCGCGAAAGCAAATTTCCTTGGTTATAATCCGCCGGTACAGAAGAGAAGGCACTTTCCCCCGACTCCCAGACCCACAAAGCACCGTGTCGTTAGCACCGTTTGTAGTAAGCAGGTACCAGCCCCCTTTCGTGTCAATGTATTTTATGAAGAATTAAGCAAAGTGGTTTAGGGGAATATCCCCAGTCATCCCTTGAAAGTGAGGTGCTGGTAATCGAGAGTTATCCCTGCCGACGGCCACATCCCAGGGGATGTTCCCATGCTAAGTTCACCCTGCAACCGAGAGTGCCGCTTTACTCTACACATTTAAAAAGGGGGGAAAAAAGAAGAGAAAAAAAAGGAAGAAAGAAAAAAAAGTCTGCCAAAACATTCCCATGTCGACTTACATTTAAAAGTATTGCTAGAATCGATGCCTTGAACTTGACCTTAGATTTGTTAATCCAGGAAGTATATTCAGTGAGAAGAAAAAAATAATCCTATCGCTTTGCTTCTGGCAAATGAGCATTTCTGCCTACCAATTCAGCATATAAACAACGCATGAGAGTTACGAGATTTATAATGTGCCCTCTAGATTAAGCCCAGAAAGCTACAGAAAGTGAAATGCCTCAACGCCGAGACCAGCCTGTCTTGGCTGGACTGTTTCTGAGATGCCGAGATCCACACCATGCCGCAGAAATTCACGTCAAGGTAATTGACTGGGATTCTAAGCTAAATTGAGTTTTATAGGATATAAGGTTCTCTCTAATGCACATTAAATTTTAACAATGATTTATAAAGGTATTTCATTTTTTTATTTAATTATTTTGCCCAACTCGCCAAGAAACACATCAGATTTTACTGTACCACTGCTAACTTTATAGGAGAGCCTTATTCACATATCGTGAAACCCACCGAACTAAAGACATTTCTTCATCGATGCTTGCTTTAAGGGGCGGGTACAGGAAGTATCTCTGTACCAGAACTGTCAAATCAACGACTTCAAAGCTCCAACTTCATATTTTGATGGACTCTCAGAATTGTATTATAATTAAGGTACCTGTACTTGTGTAACATTTATAGGAAGCTATTTGTATAACACGAGCTGAAGGTACGTGCTGCAATTTAGGACGCAATCATATGCCCTTGTACAGCTTAGCCTGTTCGTAAGGATCGTTTCTTGTCTCTTCTCTAATACGTAAAGCAAAGATACCCATAAAACCAGCTCTTTCTCTAAGCCTAATATGGCTGCTCTCGCCTATGCCCGGGTGGAAGCCTGATCACTGTCCCGCTTGTTTCCCTTTCCCGACTTTTCAATAAATGCTGATACTAATATCACTCCTTCCAGAAATGAGGGCGCATAAGCATGACAGATCCACGTTGTGGAGTCCGGGGGAATTTGGGGAAAACATCCAAAATGGGACCAGGCGAAGTGTGGGAGTTACTCGCTCTTTCTCTTTCGGTTTTATTTTCCCCATCAAGTTCATACAGCACAGTATTTAGAAATTCTCACATATTTAAATGCAATCCAGCCACTATCTGGAGACGAAGTCCATCCAAGATTGTTTTGTATTAAAGAATTTTTTTAATTTTTTTTTCTGCCTACCGAAAGGCGTTTCGAAGCCAGGCTTGAAATAACCCGGTTTTCCATTACTCCTCACCCAAGCCGACCATACAGGTCGTTTTATACCATCAGGAATAAATGAAAGCAATTTGCTTAGTGCGTTCAAACCAAGGCGATTACGACTAAATTCAGATTAATTAAAACTGACAGGTTACAATGCCCGGCTGGCATTTTTCTCTCTAGATACGCACAAACAATGGCGAAAAGCAGACAGGTTAAACATCCTTCCCCGTATTTCTTCCATACACAGCCGTCCACCCTCCTCCCCTGCACTTGAATGATTAAAACAATTTCAGAGGCAAGCACACGGGAATAAAACAACCGGGGATAAAAACCAGGAGACGCTTTTCCATGCAGCCTGACCCAGCTCTGCAATACAACACGGCTCTGCGCAAAGCCGAACAACCAGCAGCTCTATCTGCAAGTCTGCTCTCGTCCTGGGCTCTGACCCCAGCCCCTCCTGGTGCACTTTCCTGCCAAGAGCCCTCTTTGCTTCCCACCTGTGCTAGAGAGGGAAACAGCATCCCTGAGGAAGGTGGAGCCGGCACCCAAGCTAGGAGAAACAGTCTCATTTTTCTCCACCCGCTCTTCGGCTCTATTAGCAGGCAGTCGCCTTCCCCCAGGTCCCCGAAGGAGAAGCGGCACTTCGGCCTCAAACATCGTGGGAGAAACGGAGTGGGGTGGGTGGGTGGGCTGGGAGGAGGGGGGAGAGCAGGGGCCTGGGAAACTCTCCACAGAGGCCTCCCGAATGACTTCGCTCCAGTCACGGAGGGGGCTTTTTGCGAGGGGACCGGGTGGGTGTTTGCTGTTGGCTTGTTTGCTTAGTTCACCGCCGAGCAGGGAGAGAGAAGAAACATTGAGCCGCTTCCAGGAAGAGCACGAAAATCTTACCCCAGTATCCAGAAGTCTCTTGCCTGTGCAAAAATATATCCCCATGGAGACTGACAGGATCCCTCGCTGGGCTGTAGATCTCCAGTTCAATGAGGATGCATTGCATATTTTTTAGTTTCCTCTCTTACAGATTAAATATACAGGGTCCACCAAACATTCCTTCTCGATTTTTCAGTGTCTTGGGTTGCTGTTGACTTGGGGGTTTATATTTTTTTTGTTCTAGTTGTTGTTGGTTTGCCTTTAGATGGAGAGAAATCTGGCCACTGGGGCACATTGTCCTTCCTGCCAGCTTCAGGCAAAACGCAGCGATATCACAGGCTAATGACGATTATTGCTGTTATTATTACTACTACTATTATAGCTATTTATTTTTTCCTCTCTCTCTTTTCCCCTGCCCTTTCTCTCTCTCTCCCTCTCTCTGTTTCTCTCCTGGTCCCTTAGGACTTCCGATGGCGATTTGCACACAAGGTGATTGCAGGAGGATAAAATGCTGTCTAATTCCACGGATTCCCATCGCACGAGTAGGAGAAAAAAAAAAAAAGTCCCAGTGTTTTTGATCACGAGACACCGGCCGTTCCTCCCCAGTACACCCCGGGTCACAGTACAGTAATGACCGTGGGTTGTGCGTTGTAGGACTTGACCTTTCCTACGTAGAAGAGGGCGCTTTACGCTAAGGGGAGGGAAGGGAGGGGGAAGCGGCGGGAGGAAGAGAGATGCTCTCTTTGGGGATGTTTAATCACAGTTCAGATCTAGGAACGGGCAAAGCTTCTGCCTTGCAGTACGCCATGTTGAAGCTGTTCACTGGAGGAAAAAAAAATCTTTTTGGGGGTGCGGGGGCGGGAAGGAGGTCGAAGGGAGGAGGGAGGAGGATAGACTTAATGAACATTAGCATTTCGTACCCTAGTTCATGAATCAACTGCATTCAAGGGGGAGGGGGCCCAGGGGGCAGGGAAAGGCTCACGGCGTGGCCAGAACACCCGCGGCCGGACCCCTGCCGACGCGGCCGGGGCTCATGGGCGCGTCCCGGCACCCACCGCCCCACGTTCTCCCCGGCCACCCCCTGGTTCCCTCCCCCTCCTCTTTTTAGACTCCTTTACCGGCCGAGAGCGCGCAAGGACATCCCCTCAAATCCTCATGAAAGTGCATTGAAACGCATCTAAATGTTATGAATGGCGACAAACGGCCTTTTAGCGCCTGCCAATATTTTTTTTTGTATTAAGCGCTGTCTTGATTTTATTGCTAATGCTGCCCACGGAGAATGCTGAAATGCACCAGGAATGAGATTTTATTTACGCCGTAGATGGTTTTAATATATAAGCTAGAGGCCGATATTCTTACCCATTCTCTCAGATATATATATAAAAACTCGTTTTTCTGAAAGTAATGGGCGATTTTCCGAACATTTCAATATTGAGGACGACGTTCCGGAGTATTTTAACGGGAATCTTTCTGAGCAAAAGGCAGGCGAAAAAAATAGATTTAGAGTTATTCTTTTTTCGGAAATATGCTCCTGTCAAGGTTTATTTCCCATAGCAATCCACCTTTGCTACTGCCAAGTGCTCTAAGCGGGGATAGATTAAATACCAGATTATTTGCTGGGTGGGAAAAATGTGTAATATGTGTTATACCTGTCTGTCCATGTCAAAGACATAAGGACATTTTCTGCCCATGGGTAACGGAGGAACCCACGACGCCAAGAATCAGGCGATTATAAACTAACATTTCCGGACACTGGGAATCAAAATGCATGTGTCTGAATCCAAGACCGAAAGTGAATTACGTGGAGATTGAAGTGAAAATGAACTCTTTTTTTTTTGCCTTTAATTATATTGCGTGTTTTGCACTACGAATGAAATGTTGCTCTGTATTTAGTGCTCCAATAAATACACTAAATATACAGCAATAATTTGCTCCCTGTGTCCCTTCCATCTCTCTGCACAGCTGCTAAAACATTATACCTGACATTCTTGATTCAAGGGAAGCTGAGAAAATAAAGACTGTACTACTTTTACATACGTTTTGTTTTTTAATTTTGCATTTGTTTTCCTTCCAAATCCTTCTTCCGGCACATTTTCTTAACGTTTGCAAATAAAACTCCTTGCACACGTAACTCTAGACAGCAATCCAGGCACAGTAAGTTCCCCACCACCATTTTAAAATATTCTCTGTAAAGCGGGGAATATAAATAATAATTCTCTCCGAATCGTGTGCAAGGACGGACGTCGTGACTTAATGTATCACGTCGCTTAATTATTTTCACTGGTGATAATATTCACTTGTAAAACGCATTAGGGATGTATTTTAGGACTCTGGCGGCAGATTGGTGAGAGGGGAATATGCAGTATAACAGCAATTTGTACTTGAAAATGTATGTGCCAACAGCTTTTGGACGGTAAATGAAGGTAATAAATAACATGAACACACACACACACACCTACATGCCCGCTCTCCCCCACGCTCCGAGGCCACATCTGCCCGGCAAAGGGATGGAGGGATGGAGACGCGGGGGTGCAGCCGTGGGTAGGCAGACACGCGGGACGACCGGAGCGAGGGCCGGAGTGCCCGCAAAGCCCGCGGAGAGTGGGTGAATCTTTTGTGACTCGGAAGACAGCAGACAGCACCTTCTTAGTTCCCTGAGTCGCCGCACGGCCGCGGAGTGCTCGGCCGGCCACCTCCGCTCCCCTCAGTACCCTCTTCTCGGTGCCCTGGAGAGCAGGGCACGGAGTTCCTTGTCTTTGCTCACCTGAGCCAGCCACTCGCCCCGTGGGATATTTCTCCAGAGGCGCCCCGAGCCCGGCTCGATGAGGAGGCAGCGGCTCGGCTCGAAGCAGCCTCCCCGCGGGGCGGGCGCAGAGCCTCCGCCGCGGCCGCCGCACGCCCCCTGCTTTGGGGGAGACACCCCGGTGGGGTACGGGGGGCTCCGCCGCTGCCCTGCGGTCCTGCTTCCCTGACGGGGACTCTCCACTGCCGGACCGGGAAACACGACCTGCTTGTCCTGCTAAAGCCTACGAGAGCCTCGGAGCCTCGACGCTGACTTACATGGTAACAGGGGTCGGATCCAAAATGTTACCTTACTCCTGCCAGTGATCGTGAGTCGAACGGTCTCCTTTTTACCCTGTGAAATATATATGCGGCTGAGCTATTTGAACAGTAGTGGGAATTTAAATTCGCTAATCCACAGCCAGTCTTGAAATGCTTAGCAAATTTGAACGGTAGATAGTTCAGTGTGAAAACATAATCTTCAAACTCTAGCTCCGATTAAAAGTTATCTTAAAAAACCAAACCAAAACAAAAACAATAAAAAAACCCCAAAAAAGCCAAACAAGCAACCAAAAACTTCGGTTATACTAATGTCGGCCATGTTCTCATTGTGGGCTTCTTTCAAGGCGTCCTTGAATTATATCGCTCCGGGGCATAGTCTGAAAATAGAAGATCCTGACTAAGGTAGGCAGGATTCAGTCCTCTCTATCACCCCCAACTCCGACCTGAAGTACACATAATTTGCGGCGTCTCATGCAATAATTACACAGGCTGCGAAATGTAACGAAATAAACAAAATCATTCACTCGGAGCAAAAACAAGTGTAATTCACTTGTGGCCTTCTTCGGGCAATTTCTCTCCCTCAGGAGAAAACGTCGCAAGGAGACTGTGGAAAGGCGGCTGTACCGTGCCTGCAGCCGAGGCAGACAGTCCGTGGGCAGCAGGTACGGCCAGTGGGAGACAGGTCCCCGGCGCCAGCCCACAGCGCCAGACCTTCGAGCAAGGTAACAGGGCTTCCCGCAGATAGAACAGCTCCAGCGCCGGAGTTTTCTGTGTGCTCCAGCTCCGCTGAAAATCCCAGGCCGCGGGTCTACCACGGAGGTCCTGGAGACTGCTGGCTCCCCAGTGGTTCCCCTCACCCGTGGGCAGCCCAAGGCCCTGCCCGCCACGGACGGGTGGGGTTGCGCCCGTGGATCTTTACCCGTGGTCCCTCACACGGTGCCGCAGGCCACTGGAAGGCCGGGTGCTTGTCACAGGGTGCCGACACCCTGTCACCCCAAAGCACAACCGAACTGCGTGGTCTGGAAACCGCCTGCCAATAATGTGACACTCCTAGGCTATTTTCGCAGCAGGATGGGATTTCTCGCTCAGGAATTCCCTGACTGGCCTCCGAAGGGATGCCCCCGAAATTCCCACGCTCCGTGGCCGCAGGTTTCCCGCGGCCTGAGAAGCCACAGGGCTTCGCAGCCCGCGAAACCACAGCGGTTCACAGCCCCTGCGCGGCCGCAAACGGCGGGAAGGCTAAAATGCCGAATATAGGGCAAAGCCCCCGACGCGAAAGCCTCCTGGAAAATAAATCCCGCTACTGCAGGTAGTTTTCATATCAGTTATTGCACGAATGCGTTACAGTCAGATCTGAGGGACGGAAATCGCTCTGCACTGATCCCTGCAGAGGTGGGTCCTTCTGAATTTCAGAAATGTAAGGCCAGAAGCGCACAGCGAGAGCGGTATATGATACCCTCTAAATGTACCGTAAAGGTTCCCCAATAGCTCTAATTAGAGCTACAGACCACCGCAGGAGACAGGCGGCTAAAGCAAACTTCTCTTTGTGCCCGACCAAAGTCGCCCGCCGCTCACTATCCCCGAGGGCCGGCGGCTCCTCGCACGCCCCCAGGCATCCCTCAGCCGGGCACCGCCTGAGCACCGAGTCAGCCCCGCTCAGCCTCGAGGCTGCTGTCACCGGCAGAGACAGAGAGAGCAGGCGAAGCACGACCTGCTCCTCGCTCTGCCTCGCAAGCCCAGCGGCATTATTCCACACAGCCGTGCGCGCTCCGCGCGCGGCGGGGGTAGCGATGCTGCGCGGGCGCGGCCAGGTGCGGACGCCACCCGGTGCTGGCCACGAGGTGGCGCTGTCGGCCCGCAGATGCCGCCGGCTCCAGGAGCTGTCAAAAGTCAAGGTCACAAATCGGCTTTTCCCCCCTCAAGGTCAAGGTTTCGGGCCTTCCGCGTCCTGTCATCGCCACGCAGCTCCCCCCCCCCCCACCACCTCCCCGTCGAGGCATCGGCAGGCTGGGCAGCGTGGCCCCATCCCAGGGGTAGGCCGCCGGCCTCCATTTCCCGGCGAGGGCTGCGGCGCTACGCTCGTCTCATCCTGCTCTTCTACCCCCCGTCCCCCAGCGCGGCTGCAAAACCACTGTTTAACATTACCGAAACATTTATAGTTTAGGAACGCTGGTTATCAGGCGTGCCTGCCCGCAGATAAACACCACCAAGAAAAATAAAGCAAAATCCACCATATATACACAAGCTACATCCTGAAAGACATCAGCATTACAATTACAAGACAGATACATTATATTTTTCTATTAAATGCGCGTAGGAATGGAAAAAGTAAAGAGTATTTCAGGTTTTATTACAGTGACTATTTTATTAACAGTATTAATACTACTATACTTCTACACGTCTTGGGTTTTCATTTTTTCAGTAGAAATATATAAAAAAAGGGGTGCATAAGTACATTTTCACAGTGCGCTGATTTTTTTTTTTTTATTTACAAGATAGCTTCTTATAGTGAATAAAAACAAAATAATGTGCTGGTTGAAATAACTGATTGGATTAAAAGGTGCTGTAAAAAGAATCCCTAAACACTCTACTGCGGCCTCATAACAGACAATAAACAAGGAGAAACGACTAATTACTTATAGATCAAATATAGATTACATAAATCAAAATACTTCTGGGGAAAAAAATGTATTTCAGTTCAAAGTTCTTGGGTATTTTTTCCCAGGCCATTTTTTCTACTGTAAAAAAAAATGCCAATATTCAAATATTAAAAATTTCCGGGGACTTAGAATAATAATTCTTGAAGATTATTTCAGGTTTAAAATAGGCAGAGTCCTTTAAACTGTATCTATTGTATGGTCTGCAGGAGAAAAAAAAATTAAAACCTCCAAACAAACAAAACACCCCAGTTTAGATGATAAGAATTCATCGGTGGAAAATAAAAAATAAAACTGAAAGACATCTCCAAGCAAATATTTTCCTTTCTATCCTCACTAATTCGCGATGTTTAAATTTACTAACAAGATAGATCCTCCACAGAACTTTCTTCATTACTGATGTCTCTGAAATCCTTATTCAGTACCTTCGAGGTTTATTATTACTTTTTGACAATAAATGCATTGCTTAAAAACATACAGTAAATTGTAAATTTTTCACTATGGTTTACCTGAGCAGTCATTCAACATACAGTTTGGATTGCAATGGAAGAAAACCAGATCATGTGTCCACATCGACCTCCTCACGTTAATCAGCTCTCGTATCGTGGCCAGGAAGGGTCTTCTTTCAAATAGTAAGGTCTTAAAAGTATTTACAAGTTTCTCAGAAAATCGTGTCTTAATTGAAAGTGTATCTCTCGGAGCTGGGCGTGTGGGCTGTACAGTCTGACAGTGAAACTGGCTGGCTGTTTGGGATTTCAGGAGAACTGTCAGTTTTCACCATTTTGCTACAGCAATATTAAAAAGGGAAAAAAAAAAGGAAAAAGAAAAAGAAAGAAGGGCTATAATTCCAAAGATACAGATCTCTTGTTCTGAAAGAAGAGGTTCATTGTCTTTTCTCTTTTTAATTATTATTAATAATTACTTTAATCTGAACACACACACCAAAAAAAAGAGTTCTGAAATTCTTGAATTGCTGCTTCTCCATTTTTAATCCATTAACTGGTGGTCTTCAATTTGTTGATCACTTTTTTCTCTTTGACCCTTCTGTTTTGGAACCAGATTGTGACCTGTCTCTCTGATAGATTTGTAGTTGCCGATATCCTCCTCCTCTTGTCTTTGGTTATGAATTTATTTGTAGCATATTCCCTTTCGAGTTCTTTTAACTGGACCTTTGTGTAAGGCACTCGTTTCTTTCTTCCACGTCTGTACGAGTTCGCATCCGAGGGATGAGAAACGACGTCTGGAACAGAAAAATCATGCAGGGAAGCGTTAGAAAATCGCTCAAACTGGTTAGGACATCTTCAAGTGGTACAAGGGTTAGGGTTAGAGCGCACTCCTCCGCCTGCCCCGCTCCGCTTTAGCTGCTAAAGCCCAGCTCAGCATTGGGGATTGCTCTTTCCTGGCCGCCGCAGACAGCTTTTAGGCAGGGAAAGGCTCACTTCTGTCAGACAAATAATAACAAACCCCATGTAGCCTGGCCAGGGACTCTGGGGAAGGACCGAGAGGGGCTGCAGGGATTTACACAGCTCGAGCACTTCATGGTCTATGGAAAATAATACTACAGACCTTCCCGCGGCCCTTTTCAGCTGTTTCCTCTCCCGGGGCCGGCGCCGGGGCCGGCCAGGCGAGGCGGGATGTGCCGTGCGCCGGAGGGGGGCAGGGGGCGGCACCGGTGCCGTTCCAGCGGCGCTGGGGCATGTGTGGACCGGGGCGGGATGGGGCCGGGGACGGCGAAGGGTCGGCCCGAGGGGTGATCACGGAGCCCTGCCGGCGGGATAACCCGGGAGAGGCGAGCGGGGCAGGATGAAAAGAGACAGGGGGAGCCATGCAGGTGTATTACCCGGGAGGGTGGATTTCCAGAGGTGAGGCGGCTGGCTCTGCTCCTTGGGGCAGTACACTTGCCCGTTCCACCCGTTCGTGATGGCCCAAGGCTGGTAGCTGTCCATGGGGAGGAGGGGGTCGTGGCGCGGCTCGCCGGGGCCGCCGATGGCGGGCACCACGGGCATATCCAGATAACCGGGCACCGGCTGGTAGGGCCCGGTCGCGTAGCCCTGGTAGAAGGCGAACTCCTTGGCCCGCGACGTGAACTCCTCGCCGGAGACCGAGGTGTCCATGTACTTGTCGGCGAAGGTGGAGGCGGGCTGGGCGCAGGACTTGATTGCGTTGTGGTGGGTCATGCGACAGGGGTAGTAGCCGCTGCCGAAGTAGCCGTAGGGCAGCGCGGCGCCGGAGGAGCTCTGCACGGCAGCCGAGCAGGGGCTGCACTGCTTGACAGTGGGCTCGGCCATGCCGGCGGCGGGGGCCTCGCTGGAGGTGTAGGCGGCGGCGCTGGGGGCGGCCAGGGGCGCGGGGTGAGCCATCAGGTTGCGGCAGGGGTTGGCCGCCGCCGCCGCCGCGAAGTTGCTGCCGGCGTGAAACCCGTCCATGTTCTTATTGATCTCATCCAGGCTGTTGTCGTAGAGGAACATGACGGGCTCGATCCAGCGGGGGTGGAGGAGCACGGAGGCTGTCATAGCCCGCTCCGCATTGAGACTAGTGGCTCTTTTTTAAAAGCCCCAAAGACTGAAAAAAGAGATACTCAATCTCCGGGACTTGACCAGGGCTGACGCGCCAGCGTCGCGCCAGGCCGGCCCTCATTGGCCCGCCGGCCCCCACGTGATATGCAAAGCAGCTGATAAACATCTGAGGGAATGAAGTGGAGATAATTAAATAACGCAATCAGCGCGGGGCCGGGTCCCGGCCCTGGGCGCGGGCACGGGCACGGGCACGGCGTAGTCCCGCCGCGGTCCCGCCGCCGCGCGGGACGAGGGCGGCGGGGGGGCGCCCGTCCCTCCTCCTTCCCTCCCTTCCTCCCTCTGGCCCTCCCTCGCCACCGAGGCGTGAGCTTTTTGGCCCCGTTGTTGCCGCGGCGCACCCCCCGAGGTGCGGGGCTCCCCTTGGCACCCCGCCTGATTTCTCCTTGCGCCGCTTTCCTTGAGCCCTCCTCGCCCCGAGCACCGCGGAAACCCCGGAGGCCTCCTCTCGTCTCGGGGGGAAGATGAACCGCACCCCTTCTAGCCCCTTCCTCCGCCGGTCTGAGCCGCCGCCTCTCCCAGGGGACCGCTGACTGGACCCCGTCCGGGTGACGCGGAGAGCCCACCGCAAGCTGAGGGAGGAAGATCGTTCCCCGCGCGCAACGCTAGGACACATAGGGCTGTCGAAACAGAGCCTCCCGGGGTCTTTTCTGGGTGTTTTCCTCCTTCCTTCCCGCCCGTCGAAAGCCCAAGACCCATCTCCCTTCTCTCGCCACAAAGTCTCAGAAGTTAGATAAGAGGAACAGACCGGGAAAGCCCCATTTTATTTATTATTATCTTCTAGGAAGGTCTTGGGAAGCGGGAGAGTTAACTGGATATTCATCGCGATACCACTGTATTATTTGTTGCCGTAATAATAAAACCCTGGGCCTACGATTCGACTCGAATCTTTTTTCGGCTGTAAATGATCACGTCGCCTTGCATGGTGCGCGCACGGACCCACGGCGTTTTTCGTGTGTATATGTGTGCTGAGGAAACAAAATGGATTATCGGCTGAAAAACAGGGTTTTTTTTGAAGGCCGTACTACTTTGCAAGCGAATGCTAGGAAAAAAACCCACCAACTCCATTTTCTTTTCGGGATGAATTTTTTTTTGCTAGGATGAAATAATTTCACTTTTTAATATCCTCCCACCGGCGCGGATGCTGCTCTCCCCCAGGTTTTTCGCGCACAGCCTTGAACCCAGAGCCCTCCATCACTGAGCTATCAATAAACTTGACCTAAAGCAGCGTTCGTCTCATCGTTAACAGCTCTCAGCCCTCACGCGTGTGCACAAAACAGCCACAAATACTCCCATCCTGAAAACTAATTTTTTCCCCCAACTGCGTGTTGCTTTGTTTTGAGTCTGACAGCTCGGCGTATTTATTATCCTATTGTGCTTTCCATTGACGTTGTAGCATTGTTTTGCCCTCATGGCTACAAGCGCAGAGCAATCCCGGGACGTACATTGTTATCGAGCAGGCTTTTCCTTGCCTAGCGCAGAGCTGCCAGCCATGAGAAATAGCTCTTTGGCGCCCAAGGATATTTTTTCAAGGTGCTTTTTCCGTGCCATGAGTTGGGATACCTGAAGTCTCCGTCATCCCCCTGCTAATTTGGCAGCATTTAGCCTCTTTTTTCCTTCATTGTAGCCAGTAAAATGTTCCCATTTTAACTTCGCATACTCTTTTCCGCATTTTTCCTCATGGCCAAAAGCAAATATTTATTCCACGCATATTTTCCCTTTTCTTTCAGACTCCAGTTTTGAAACCTGTGGATTCTCCCTGCCAGACATTGCTTGACTGGCACGAGTTGGTTCGGATTGCTTCCCCCTGTTTTCTCGAGGCTGCTTCTGAAAATCGCTTTGCAGGCTGAGGGGGGAGAAGTGGGCAGGGGAGGCAGCTCTATGGGGCAGCGCTGTTTTACATACGGGTTAGACACGACTAGAGGCCAAGGTCAAGTTGAAAGTTGCAGTCTAGCCAATGCGAGAACTGTCATTCACAGCCCGAAGATCTGTCTGATTTGTTAAAAAGCGGGTAGCCATGAGAACACTAATCTCTCCAGCTCCCCTCTACCCCCTTCCCCAGCCCGCCCCCACTCTCCAAGCTCCCCTCACCCTCAGCCGCGGAGAGTTTCCCGCTTATCTGCCTCTACTTTTCAAGCTCCTTTCCATAAGGAAGGAGAAGTCATGTGAAACCGTAGCTTTTAGCCCCGGTACAAACGGTACGAGAAATGTGTGTGGGGTGTCAGGGAGAGGGGCAAGGGGGAGCATCCGGTTTGCTAACTTCTGGTGGTTGTTATTGTGTTTTGTTTACCCTCCCGGGGCTGTTCTAGCCCTGTGTGTTAAAAGAAGAAGGGGGTTTAGATTAGAGAGCTTACCTTTCTACCCTTCTCCGCATCTCTTACTCACTCTAGAGGTCTATTTAATAATTATGGAAGAAGGCCACGCTTTTCCCTGATGATAAGAGCAGTAATACAACACTCCTCTTTCCTTGTTTACCATGTGAGGAGGATTTCGGGAACGGGACTGTTTTCTCAAAATAGGCAAAAATTACATCTACAGGGTGCCTATGCACCATCAGAAAAATAGTGTTGTCGGACACGGGACACCACGCTTTGTTTTGCCTTCCTAATTTAAATGTATTTTAATAAATTATTGACACCGAGAGAGGAGAAAAGCCTTGTCAGCTATTTTTGATGCCCCCAATACCCAATTTTAATTCCTCACCTATAACTTCTTCCTGCCTTAATTGGTATCTGCCATTAAATATTAGAAAGGAACCTTGAGGACTGAAGGCATCGGGCAGAACAGATGTTCTTCGAAAATCGTGGACCTTGTAATCAACACCGAGGGTAAAAATACTCCCTAGCCTACCCCCCTTGCCTTGAACATATCTCATTCCCTACCACTTGTGGAACAGCTTTTACTTTTCAGAGTGTAAATCTTGGGATGAGCTGGATAAATTAACCAAAACTCAGGAGTTTACTTGAAGCCACTGATTGATTTGAGCATCTTTGGAAAACTTCCTTGATAATTAAACGCTTCCATACATGCAACCGACAGATCAATCAAAACTTCTTCTAACTTTTTTTTTTTTTAATTTTTTGTCTTTTTCTTGTGAAACAATTTAGAATACAGCACATACAAGCGTATGGTAGAACCATAGCAATTTCCAGGAGAACTGATGCAAACCTCCGAACTGCTTTGCATTTATATAGAGTGTGAAACAACTTGGAGAGAAATGCGTCTGTTGAATCGTTTCCTCTAAAACGAGTATTAATTCCTTGGGGAGCGGGACGATGCACAACCATGATCAGTAGAAAGATTTTAAAAGGTTCTGAATCTTTTCATAGGCAGGCAATTTCTAACTGGTGGTGGTCACCCATCGCGGTACACGGCCACGCACATCTCAGGTATTACAAAATGCTTGAGTGGCATTTTTAACCTCGTTGCATCGAGAGTGGTCAGAAGCATTTCACCCACTTCCCTAGTGTAAGCGAGAGTGGAATTTGGCCCTTACAAGTGCTTTAAAACAGGTCACTGTGTGTGTTCCTGACGCCATGAAGCTAAGAATAGTCTTGCCAGCGAAGACTGCAGCAATATGGCCTTAAACGTGAAAATATAAACTATCTTTAAATCTCTTTATGTAATAGGAATATCTTCGCTCATTCACTTCTAAAGAGGCCCTAAGATTTCTCTTAGAGAAACCAGAAGTCCTTTCAGCTGAAAGACAAGTTTTGAAAATACGGAGTTTGTCGGATCAGTATCTAAAAATCTTTCTCCCCCCACCCCAGACCAGTCTTTGACTGATAATACACACGCACCCTCCGCAGCCCTGCCGCGGGAATGCCCGGCTGAAGAGAATGCTGATTTCTTGTAGGTTAATCACAATCTACGAATACGGAAAAAAAACCCCAAAAAATCCAACTCAAGCCCAAGCTGTTGCCCAAAGAAATCCACTCTTACTTTTTCATGCACTGCTTAGAGTTAATTAAAAAGCATGAAGGAAAAAATCGTGTCTGATTGCTGAAAATATATGTTTGTCACGGAGTTAAATCCCTCTAAACCCGTTAAAATATCTTAGCTGATAATGGAGGAGCTAAAGGGTGATCTTAGTCACTAATAATAATCGTCCTGCAGAGCTCTGGATTCCTGGGAGAAGCAGGAGTAAAGTGATAGCAGGAGCAAGAGCCTTAATCGAATTTGATTTTCATGAGCAAATGAAATTTACCTGCCAGAAGGATAATTTGGAGCAGTACTGTCACCGCTGTTTTCTTCCACAATTTCTAAAGTATCGGGGATTGAGATAAACATTCCTGAGTCCGTTTTAAATACACTTTGTCTTTCAGGATATTCATGTGTTTCTAATGGAAGTAAGCAGCTTTACGAGCGGGTTTCGCAGGACATCTTAACTCTCTCCCTCCCACTGCGTGCTAAGGGGGGGTGCTGTGATAATTACAAAATGAGAAGAATTTGTAACAGCAAATGCAAAAGGGAAAGAGTTCGGGAAAATTTGTGAAGGCGCACAAAAAAATCCTCAGGCGCACACTAGATGCGAATTTATCTATTTCAGTCGACCCAAACATTCAAACGACACCTCCTGTGAAAAAGGTGTGCTGGAAAACAATGTCACTGCTTTCACCCGAAGTGTGGGACAAGGTCTAATCTTAATGCAGCCCGGTCTCAGAAGATCGTTTCATTCAGTGGGAATTTTTTGGGGGTTTGGTGTTTTGTTTGGGATTTTTTTTTTCGTATTTCAGCTTCAGAAAACAAGCTGGAAGTATTTCATGTGATTAAAAATTAAAATGGGAATGATCCTGAAATCTGTCTCGCAGGCGAGGTCTCTTTTCTGTTTTGTTTTGCTTTGCTTTAGATTTTTTCCGTAGTATTTTCGGGCGGGAGGGGGGTGCTACAGTTTTCTGTTTATATTTGGCGGGTGAAAGCAGCTGAAGCCTGGCATTAACTGTTAGCAGTCCACAGAAAATATTTTATTTAAACTGCCGTGTAAATGCTGTGGTGAAGAGAAGACTTTGCCGGCTCTCTGTGAGCCGCAGGCTGCTTGAACATAGTGATAAAGCACCCCACCCCCCTTATAATTTCAATTAATTTTGCCATGCAAACTGAGACGGATTTATTTGCCGTCGGGTCTGCTCTTTCGGAGTAAGGATACCGAGAAAGTTTTTATTTTTCCCTTAGCAAATTCTGATAAGGAGAAGGCCTGACTGGCTGTGCAGTAGCTTATCTGGTCGATTCCATCTTCTAGTTGAAAGGTTCTGAACGTGTAATAGCAACAGATTACAAAATTATACTCAAGTTACTCTTCCTTGATTTTCTTTGCTTTATCCTCCGCTTTTCGAGATTCAGCATTTTGAGGGAAAATTAATTTCTCACCTTATCTACCAGTAGGTCACATTTTAGGAAAAAGAAAATAAAAGAATAAAGAAAAGGGGAGAAAAAAGAAAAGACATGAGAAAAGAAAAGAAAAGAAAAGAAAAGAAAAGAAAAGAAAAGAAAAGAAAAGAAAAGAAAAGAAAAGAAAAGAAAAGAAAAGAAAAGAAAAGAAAAGAAAAGAAAAGAAAAGAAAAGGTACAGTAAGCCACAATAACATATCCTCTCTTTTTCTGCTGTGAGCATGTAATAATTGCTACCACATGATCACATGGTGTATTGTTGCAGCCTGATTACAATTAAACTTATCCCTCCACCTTTTTCATTAGAGGAAGGGAAAAAAAAAACGTCCTTCCTGAGCTTCAGGCCCACTTTGTGCTGTTTTATTTCCCTTTGAAGAGCTGTCGGAGAGAAGCCGAATTCTCTCTTTCCTTTACAGTGCGAGAGAAAGCGTTTCCAAAAACCCCTTCTCACCATAACTTTCTTGTAATAGCGTGACATTTACACATTACGTCCGACCAGGGGGGCTCAGGGGCAGAAGTGGACGCTGCTGCTCTGTGCAAGAAGTTCCACAGTCTTTATTTTGTTTTATTTTTCCACGCTGAACCCAGAGTCGTATCTTCACCTAGGGAGGGAAACAATGAGGTTCTCAGTGTTAAAGACGTCCGTGCGCGGTATCTAAAAAAAAAAAAAAAAAAAAAAAAAAAAGGGGGGGGGGGGGGGGAGAGACAAAAAAAATCATACAGGAAACATTGGACATGTTTGCCTTTACTGGAAGACAGCTGTTTGAGTACATTCTTTAAGAGGGTTTTTGGTTCCCTTTTCAGAAGTGGTTTGAGTGATTAAAACATTGACTTGATGGAGGCAGTTTATCTCTAATGTCTGGCTCTGTCTAACAGCTCTTTTTCCTCACTTTTCCAGCCCTTTGCTTCGTTGAGACTGTACACACCCGGGGCTGTATTCGCGGCTGTCTTGAGAAATATCTTAAGAGGTACGGGGACTCACCGCACTGACGGGAGGAGAGGATGGCTCTAGCCGGAAGATACCTGAGCCACGAGTGGAAATCTTGCCCGAGGAGGGGGAAAAATAACCCTAACACCAACAACCAAAGCCAAAACACACTGGGTCTGACAAACCCCTGCAACTCTGCCAAATGTGGCGGGAGTGGGGGCAGGAGAAGTCCCGTGGCTGCCGTCCCATTTCCCTCTGGCTCCTCCAGCAGGCCGGGTGATTGCAGGGCCGCCTCGGGGCGCGCCCTGCCCTCAGCCCGTGGCCCGGCGGGGAAGGCCCGTGCTGGATCTCCACACCCGCCCGGCGCTGGGCCCAGCCCGGGGCTGCCCGGGGGCACAACACGCACCTGTGCCCGGCCCCCGGCCGCGCTGCCGGCTCCTGCCCCCGGGCCCCGCCTCGGCACCTCTTCATGACTCCTCGCACCCCCTCGAGCACGGCCGGGGATGGTTTTTGGCAGTTTGTGTTGCTCTGCTCAGCGGGCGCATGGAGGGGCTTCTGCCGGCAGTGGGTGAGAAGGAAGGTGCGTGGCCGCCAGCGCCGTGGGGAATCGCGCACCCACGGGCAGCAGGCGCCACACCTCAAACGCGTGTTGTGTTCCCTCGCCCTGGCCGGTGTGTCTGTGTGACCGCTTTGCCACACCCTATGCTCATCCCTCTGCTGGAGCAAGGAGGGGAGCGGAGCGTCCTCTCCCACCCCTAAGAACATCCCAGCTCTGGCTTTGGCCGGAGCCGCCTTCATGCGTAGGTGGGACCCCGCAGGGGCAGCCCTGGGGACGCGTTTCACAAAAAGCAACGCACCATCTGCACGGATCTGTGATCACTTTGGAGCAGGAAGAGGCAGCTGGATTCGGCTGAGTCCTCACCACTGCTTTACTGACCTTCGTCCATGTCGTGGGTGCTCCCAGTACCAAACAGCCACCTACCAGCAGAGCGCTACTCGATACCGTGATGTGATCCCGTCTTCCCTGATTAGCTTTACGTCTCACCAAGCACACACATTTTTGCTAAAAGTTTATTTGGAAAATCCCAGTAAACCCGGGGTCTAGAAAACGCATGCTATCGCCTAGAATACATTTCTCAGGTATATATAATACGTGCTGTCTTTAATGATGAGAGACATTTGCTACTCTTCATGTTAGATGGAACTAATGTCTTTCTATCCATACCGTGAACACATTCTCTAAATAGGAATTATACAGTGTTTTCCTTTAAACTTAACACCAGCCAAATGCAGACTAGTCGATAACTTGCGTCTCTGGGTAAGCATATTACTCCTTTTCTGCTGAATCATGAATTTTTCCAAAGCTTATTGTATTTTATGTCTTCTTTAGATAAGCAGTTACATATGTGACTCTGTTGAAGGCTAAATCCCATTCTTACATACGCGACAGCTGACTGTACTTCCATGATGCTATTTACTCCGGAATCAGCTAAAAAATGAGACTTGTGGCTCACCAGGAAAGGCGGGAGAGGAGTCAGACCCTAATTAACCCGCACACAGCGGACCCCAGCGGTTCACATCTGCCCACGCCTGGACTTAGATCTTCTCATCTGGGCTTCGGACTTCATCTGCCTGAGCGCGCCGGCTTGGAGCCCTTGAGGATGGCGGCCAGCCAGACCACCGGCACAGTCTGGCATTGCCACCCTGTGCCCCCACATCCACTCCCACGCGTGGATATAGGCGGGTGTAAACTCTTCCACCCTCGCCATGGACAGAGGGACGGGGGAAGAGCGGGGATGGTTTCAACCCAGCGAAAGCAACCCTGTTGCAGTCCTGGGAGCCTTTGCAGAGATACCCGGGGAGAAGGAGCCAGGCCGGTGCCAAGGGACCGGAGGGGAGCTGAGGGCACACGCCAAGGTTCCCACGCTCCGAAGACAATTGGCAAAGTCCCGGGAGCGAAAGTATATTTAGTCCAATAATGGCAAAGAAAAAAGGGAGTGGTTTCATAGCAACCCCTCTGACATGCAAAATAATGAGCGGCTGAACAATAAAGGTTCGTCTCTAGCCAAGCATGCCCCCTGGTCTTCTAGGACAGATACCTAAAGGAAGAAACTCCCCGTCCCCTCGCAAGAAACCCGAGGCCATTTTCCTGCAGATGTAGCGGCCCTGGTGCCAGTGAGCCAATATCCTCTCTCGAAGCCGCTTCCTTCCCTATTGTGGGGAAGATACTCGCTGCCTGCCAGCAATTACCAATTGTCATCCACTTTCACAAGACCGTATTTCTTTCCAATTTCTCATGATGCATGTGGGGACTATGTCAAATCCTCTGTCATCTCCCGGCACGGCCCGCTGCCACGCCGCCCTCCTAAAAAGAAAAAGAAAAGAAAAAAAAAAAGAGGAAAGAAGAACCCCACCCCCCCGTCCCCTCAAACAGCTGGGTCTAGCATAAAGCTACATATCATAGGTCGTGTTGCAAAGGAAACATAAAGGCTGGTGCGCCTTTGCTCACTGAAGTATCTATATCCGCCGAACGCTGCTTCTTGCTGTTGCCAGGTCAACAAGTTCTCAGCCCAGGAGCTCTCCCTCGATAAGTCCATCACGCCGTGGGGACGTGGATCCTACCTGGAACCTGTGCGTGCACACATGAGAAGATGGACAGGTTGAGCGGATCAAGCCATTGGTGTAGGGACCAGAGGGACGAGGGCACATCCCACTGCCCCTGCCCGGCAGCCCACCTGCTGCTGGGGGAACACCACTCCAGCTCCCAAATCCCCCAGTAAGTTTTACCACAGGAATAATGTCAGTTGTGAGCTGATGAAGGCATGAACAGACACGTCATCACCTCTTTTTGTGATGTAAATATTTGCAAATAAAGGAGAAGGAGCTTGTTTGACCTATTAATTTTAGGATTCTGGAGGGAGGGGGATTCCGGGTCTGTGTTCTGGGAGTCGCTAAAAGAGAGGTCAGAAGTTTATGCTGAGGTTCCTACGAAGTTTGGGCAGTGCCTAGCTAATCAAGTAATCCTAATTTCATAATTAACTTTCAATCAAAGTCTAATTTTTCTGTAAATGGCATAACCGTGGCAATTGGAAAAAATACCCCCCTTAGACGGAAAAACGAAATTATGTATACAACTATCCCAATCAGAGAATTAAGATTAAGTTGTGTTTATCGGGGGGTTGTGTGTTATCGATTGTACCACTTTCCTTAACAATAACCACAGGATCGAAACCTTAAAAACTGTGAGCAAGAATATCCTAGCTGACATAAAAGTTGCCTGTATATAAAAAGAGAATCCCATATAACTCCACAGCGGAAATCGGTTAGCAAGTATCTTCTGCCCGTTTTCAAACATCAAATGTTCTTGCCATATGTCCGTTCTTATCTGTGTACCAGCTAAGAAACCTGAAACGTATATATGCGATATTAAAACAAAACATGAAAGATTTTCTAAGAAATCTGTGAGAGGGGAATGTAGGTCTGAGGCGGGGGTTGAAGGAAGTAAAAAACCCAAGTGATGCTATTGCCAAAAACTTTAATATTGAACAACACAGCTGAAGCTTTTATCACGGTACGAAATTTACAGCCTAATAATTCAAACGTGTGTGCGCGTTGCAAGATGTCTCTTTGTCTTGCTGGGTATCCAAAGAGACAGTTTTGCTTCCGAGGTGAAGAGAATTCCTGCAAGGCAGGGCAGTCTTTGGGAACGACAGGTGACTAGCAACTTAAAGGAGAGAAAGGGTCAAGGAAAGAATAGAAAATAAGGTTATGGATGATTATGGGTTTTTAGAATCGGAAGAGATTTCTGATACCTAGTGTGGAAATATACGTGTGGCATCTGTAGTCACTAAAGGAACAAAACAAGAAAAACCTTATCTGGTGAAAGAAAGACGTGTGGGCTGAAAGAATAAGAGTTTAAGCATTCACAAGTCGGAGATCTCCGAGCATCCTCATCATTTGGGCAGATGATGGGGCTTCCCACATCTCAGCTGCAACGTGATTAGGTAGCAACTAAGATGATGGAGTGATACGAACCCATTAGAAAAAGAAGGAAGGTGGAACTGAAGGAGAACACCTAGTTAAGAAAATACCCACCACCCAACTTTCCGCAGAATAAAAACAACCCTGGCACTAGATCTCACCGTGGCTTGGAAGCGCCTGTCGTGCCCAAAGAGAAGCCACCTGTTTGTTAGATAGGAACAGCCTGGGACCCCCGGCCAAGGAATGATCGGTCGCTGTAGTGCCGGTACATGTTTTAAAACTCAAGGTCAACGCCTCTCCCTCACCTCTCCCACCTTCTCGGGTACTCCGTCCTCTCTCCGCGGCCACGTAAATGAAAACATTAATTTCTGCCATGGCACTGGGGAAGCCTGGAGCCGAGCTCTACGTGTGCTTTACCAACCCCCTTCCTGTCTTTTCTGCCTACTCCTGCTGAGATCTGTGACCCAGAAAGGAGCAAAAAGTGTTTCGGGTAAGCTCGGATGTCTGCCGTCTCACCGGAGCCGCGGGTCTCAGTGCCCCGCGTGTCCCAGCATGTTCGGGTGGCCCCGCCGGGGACCGGGGCAGGCTCCTGTCCCCTGCTGACGATAACCATCAGGGATTTGCAAGTGTAAATAGAGCCCCAGAGGCTGCGGGGGGTGGGTATCCTCGCTTGGGTTTCCAGCACCGCCCGTGCCAAATGGAGCGAGGCACCGGGCGGAGCAGCACGGCAGGTTGTGGGGTCGTCCCTGTGGGGCTGAAATCGGTCGGGGGCCGGTCTCGCCGGAGCAGAACCCCGGGCGGGGCCGGACTGGCACCGGGAGCCTCCAATAGGGGCGAGGGGGGCCGCGCCGCGGGGCGCCGCCATCGCCGCTCGGCGCTCCGGTGCAGCGGCCCGGGGACGGCCCGGCGGGGTCGGGATAGCAGCGCTCGGGGAGGCCCGGGGACACGAGTGGAGCGGAGGGCAGCGGTGAGTCCGAGGAGCCGGGGTAAGCGCCTTCCCGTGGGGCACAGGGGTCGGTCTGCAATGGCGAGGCTTTCCCACTAGATGTCTGCACAGCTAATGATAGGCGAAAGCTCTGTCCTTTCCCGGGTGTATCCCCCAGAGCCCGACCCTCCAGCCTCTTTCAAGTCTGCTTACCCCTTGAGAAATTCAATCCCTATCCCCCCTACCATTCCGGGTTTTTTTCCTCCTCTTTGTTTCTTTTTTTTTCTTTCAAGAGTGTGCTGGAGTTTTGGCTAGAACAAAATAGTAATTTCTCCACAGAGGAAGCTCTCTGGTCTGCGACTCATGTTATTGGAATCCTTTTATGACCTTTGATGCGTTTAAATAACACGGTAAAACTGTGCACACACCTCGGATTGAACTTTAATCATCCCAAGTCAAGGACATCCAGGTGGTAAATTACTTTACTTTGACATTTCTACTTTAGAACAGTATGTTCTGCGATCCCAGTCACAGGTCAGAGAGACGTTTCTAGTTTTCTCATCCTTAGAAGTGCAAATATGCTTTACGTACAGATACCAGAAACTAGTCTCTCCGATTATCTTATTAAAAAAAAAAAAAAAAAAAAAAAAAAAGAAAAAAAAAAAAAAAAGAAAAAAAAAGTGAAAACCAGACCCAAAAATCAAGGCTCCTGTGATTCTAGTTCTATCGGGCACTTCCAGATTTCCCACAGGACTGGGAAAATTTTCCTCGCTGTTAAGCACTGCTCTACCTTTCCTAGAATATGTGTGTGCATAATGTGCTATGCAGGAATTTAGACAAATTATATATATATATATGTATGTGTGTGTGTGTATGTTCCCTTTCTGCAAACAATGATGCTGTAATAGATTGCTTTAAAAAAATTAGAGTAATTCTGCAGACCTCTTCTTTGGTCTCAGTGCGGTGTGAGAACCCAAAGTGAATTTGGTTCATCATGAACAAAATATTCTAACAAATGATGTAAGTACCTTCAAGAGAAATCTGGAACGCTTAGTTTTGTTTGCTACTAGCACCTGGTTTTAAAGCAGATAAATTTGAGTGAACACGTACAAAATACAGGAATTTGTGGGCCTTTTTATTGTCAATAAAAATTAGTGACAACTGAGTTTTGCCTTGATTTTTACTAAAGGATCTCTGGTCAGCCTCATCTTACGCTTGTCTTGGAAGCTGTGGAACACAGGGACCTAAAGTCAAGCCTTTCACATGGAGTTTTTAGGTCCTGAACTCAGTCATGGGAAAGGCCTAAGCATAGGAAATCCCTTCCGCCTTTGTTATTCCCTTTCATGTCCGCTTTGACCGGCTGAGACTTTACACCCACACTCAGGAAAATTAAAATGCAGTTAAATATGAGATAATTTAAAAGGGAAAACTAGCAGGAGGGAGATGCAGTTCGTTTTGGGGGAAGTGTTTAGAAACACACGAGTCCAGCTAGGGAGCAGAATATCATGGGGGAAGAGGTGAGATTTCGGCTCCAAATTCAATTCCTCGAGAACAAAATAGTCGCGACCTTTATAGCATAAAAAACATGAGGGTGGACGGACAGTCAGCCCTGGAGGAACGGCAGGAGGGAACCGAATAGAGCATCCGACACTTTCCTCCCGGGATCTGCCCCAGCCCTGTGAGGGCGGAGGATGCCACCCTCCCCACGGCTCTCCACGAGAGGACGGCGGAGTGCGGGGCACCGAGGGGTGGAGAAGGGCAAGGCTGCTGGCACAGAGATCTGGGATCGTGCACGGATCTTGTGCCACCCCCGAGACTTTATCCTGACTATTTCCAGAAGTTCGAACGCGTTGAGTTCGAGATGAACATTTTCGCAAAAATTCTGGGGATTTAGTGAATTTTAGGGGAGGAAGTCTCTGCTCCCCGCTCCCTCCCGACCGCTGGTTACACACAGCTGCCTTTTCCGTAACCGGTCGTGCCAGGCGGCGTTATTGCCTTATGTACTGTTATTGAATAGAGGTAAATAGGAGGGAAGGAGACACAGTAGCCATAATCGCCGCTCCCCGAAAGACAAATGGCTGTTCTTTTGTTTTACTATTTTTTTTCCCGTCTCAGAAATCCCTGAGTCTAATTATTTAACTATCCGTTCTCTCCTCCACTTTTCATTATGAACTCAAGACGTTTAATGCAGGAAAAATACACCACTTGTTTTATACCCGGACAGACCCTTTACTTGGGAAAAAAAAAATCTGGAAATAATTAACTCGTACAGTTGAGAACATTATGTTGCTTTTACTGTAAACGTGTCCCTACACCTTTACAAGACGTTACAGAGGACTTACTCAACTAATTGAAACTGTTATATAGCAGCGTTATGTATTCGACATACTTGTTACATTTCATCTTTATGGACTTAAGAGTTTTATTCCTTTCACAGTGTTGGGATATTTTTTTTCCAGCAGTCCCTCGTTTAATCTGCAAGAAGGACAGATATTCGAAAAGCTATGAAAAGGGACGCAATTTAGTGGTATTTTCTCTGTATCAGGGTAAGACGGATCACACCGTCACGGACAGAGTATTGAAAAAAGAGAAAGCTCGGAAAATCTAAAAGCCAAACATTTCTGCCTCATCCTAACACCCCGGGAAGAAGTACACATATGTGTACCGGCTAGTTTCTGTGTTAGCTCTATCGGGTGGTGGGATCTGCTATTTCCCCTCTCCCACTTCAGCGGCACCCTTGAGGTGGGGAAGCGGGGCAGGGAAAGCTTCGTTGGCAGGGAGATGCTCTCATCCCGCTGAGCGCCGGGCTGGGGTGGCTAGGGCAGCCCCGCCAGCCGACCACGAGGGTACCCGACGCTTCGGTCTTGGGAGCGGGTGCTGCAGCGCGGACCATTTGCGTCTGTGCACCCATAAGGAGCAGCGAGACATCCACTGCACGGGGTCCCACGCGCGATCCCGGCTCCCGTATCTCCTGCCTGTCCTTCCCGTCTTTCTCTCCATTTCCCGGCGAAGGGTGGCTCACTACGGTAGACAATTTTCCCTTCATGCTAGTAGCGAGGGAGCCCACAAGGAAGCGTTTTCATTGCTCCCACCAGTGTCACGCCTTCAGGAGCTGATGGAGACTTTTGTCCAGCCCGGAATAACTAGCACTCACATAGGCCAACACAAACGCCCGATTCACGGGGCACCGGAATAGGGACCAGGATGTGGGCTGTGCTCTGGGCTCGTATTTGTGCTGAAGCCACAGTCCTGCAATTATTACGTTGTGTTATTTTCAGTGCAGAGGGGAAGGGACTACTTCAGATGAATAAACTCGTCTCCCGACGAATGGAGTTGGTCCCAAAAACCGCTGTCGTAGCTGATACTGAAAGGCAGAGCCTGGCATATTAAGGAGAAGGGCAAACTGAAGAAGGGAATTCTGGTACCAGGAAGTTCACTTACACGAGGAAGAGATGTGCGTATTACCGAATTTACGTGTACAAGCCAACACGCCTATACACCCACAGATGTGTTTATAGATGACAGGGGTTTTGTGTGTCTTTGAAAAGATGTCTTATGAAGAAGTGTTTTCAGGGAAATGCTGAAGTTTCAACTCTACAAGCCAGGCTTTCTGCCCAGAAACCAGTCTGCATCCCTGTACCTTCCCTTGGCTGCCCGAGCAAGGAGCCGCCCCGGCGAGCAGGAGGCAAACCTGCATCCACAGGCTCATCCTAGTCTGTAATCCTGCGTGTTACTCGACTCCGGCGGGACGCCGAGCCGCTCAGGTGGCGGCAGCTCCGTCGCTCCCCGCGCAGGGCCCGGCTGCCGGTCGCAGGTGATGCGGGTTCCCCGGCCCCCGAAACGTGCGCCGCACGCATCGGCACTGTCTCCTCCTGACAAAGTGGATGTGTGATTAATGCCGACCCAGAGCTGCCCCCAGCTCTGCTCCCTCTCCCATTTTCTCCTCCCTCCCGCCCACTTCTCCCAAGGTCCTCCGCTGGTTTCAATAAAAAGCAGGATCTAAGCTTTCTCTCCTACAAATCAAAGAGGTGTTACGATTGGCGAAACGAGGGGCAGATGGGGTATTTTCAAAGATATTTCCAAACAATACGAAGCCGAGACGCCCGGTTTCTCGGGAAGTGAATGTTGTCCAGTAAAACAATGGCAGCGAATAAATCAGTCGTCGAGGTCCCTGTCGGGATCCTGAGGTGGTTTAACCCGGGTGGGTGACTCTTCTTCCCCGATCCTGCTCGTTAGAAAGTTAATAGGGAGCGCCGGCAATTTATCCCGGGGTGGCGGAGGGGCAATAGGATGGGCAAGGCCGAGGCACCGGAGAGAGCTCTGCTTTTAAGAGAGCCATGTAGCAAGCGAAGCTACGAGAGGCCGGAGTGCCCGTGGGCACCGCTCCGGGCAGCGTCCATCCCGCTCCTGCCCGCCAGGGCAGCACCGCGGGGCTCTCCCGGCCCATCGCCGCCGCGTCAGGGCTGAGCGGGCTATGTTCACCCGGCTGTTTAACTGTGGCTGACGCTGCTCTTTTATTTTCTTCCTTTTTCTCTTTCTTTTTCCTTCCTTTTCAAATTTATTTTTTATTATTATTTTTTTTATTTTTGTTTGGTTTTTTTTTTCCCCCAGAAGGTTAAGCGGGTGAAAAGTAAGATTTATAGGCCTCTGTGAAAACGTGAAAATTAAAACAAGATTTTCAGGTGTAAAGTACGCCCCTGAAATACAGTTTCGAGATTTATTTGCTCGATTTTTAGTTGGTAAACGCCATATTACTCCAAAGGGAAAAACTACTCTCGCTTACAGAGCGCAAAAGGCAGGATTTGCACTTACCAGAGGAATCGTACTCTGAAAGAGGTGGTAAAGTCCTTCTGAAAGCGACTTTTTTCAGCCTCGCGGCCGACTGTCCTCTGGAAAAGCATGAATTTTCTGCTGCCTTGGTTCAAGGGAAGCAATAGTTTTTACGGGCTGCACCGCGACTGCAACTGAACAGTTTTGCATGAAAGACAGAGAGATTAGTGCCCCAGAGCTAGATTTTCTGCCGGAGAGCTTGGAGTCGTGAACAGTCGCGACGTTTTACTGGTCAGTGTGCTTTTTACAGCAGAGCTCAACTGCTCTATCGAAAGCGATTCCTGGAGGGGTATTCTTGCACTGGGTTTCATTTTTACGTGGTCACTCATTTTAAATCTTGAGGTGCTCAAAATCAAGGTGTAACTCTTCAGTGAAAAATAACCCTCCCCAGCTCTCTACTGCTAATGAACAGAAATTATTCCACTTTCATCTTGCCTCTCAGAAATATTTTTACTTAGAAAGGGCTGGCTGCTAATTGGGGTGCGCAGTTGCCTTTAATCTCTAACACAGTGCTTGGAACATACCCAGAATGAATTAAAATAAGTCTGATACACAAGAAGAAAACATGGCTTCCCAGTAAAACTCGTTTTATGATCACAGCTTGTGTGCTGCGTCAAAATGTTAGGTTTAAGGTATTTAGGGTATAAAGAATAAAAACGTGAAAGTCACTTTTGAAAGTCACTAATGCTCACATTTGGTACTGCTTTAATCTTTTCCATTAGAAGTGCAAGTAAGGAGTATCTTTTTTTCTAATAAACTATGGATGAAGTACAAATTTGCATGTTTACCTGCAGTTTGTATGCCAAAATCATCACCTGAACCTATGAATAAACCTATGAATAAACCTATATATATTTCTCTTGAAAGCAGACTCTGGGAAATTATCAGACCACCATCTCCACAGAAGGGCTGTCTCCTCTTCTAGAGTACTGATAGGAAGGAGAAAGGGGAAACGGTGTGCCTGTGTGTGTCTGTGTGCACAAGTGTGTGTACAAGAGGAATCTCTGCCACCCTGTTGTGCAGCTTTGCTTGAGTGAGCTGTAGATCACAGTTCCACGGTAGCTCAGTGAGTTGCCAAAAAACCTACCAAAACCAAAAAACCTGGAGGTGGAAATGGCTCTGATAAAGCCTGTGTCATATGGCTTGTTGTGCAAAAGCAAACACTGCACCGAACACCTAGAAGCTCCAAAATTGCTGAACCCTGTTCCCACCAAAGAATTTTTGTTGGGTTTCTATGGTAGGGAGGGCCATTGGCTTGTTTGTTGTTCTTGTTTGTTCTATTTATAAACATTCATATGGAGCTTATCCACAGAGCATCTGCATGCCCGCTGGAGTCAGATCTGGTTTCCTGGGTGAAGTTGCATCCTTATTCAGTAGTAACATGTTGGAAATGTCTTCTAAAGAAGGAATCAACACTCCTGCAGCCTGTGGGACTCCTGTTAGGGACTGGAGTCTTCACCCTTCCACACAGCAACACCAAATAGTTAAATGATCCTGAAAGCCACTCAAAATAACAAGAGGGACGTGAAATGTCTTGTGTTTGTCAAAGGATTTCAGAAAACAGGTGAAGAATTAAGATAGGACTTAATGCTATGCATATCGCATGTAAATGAAATATTTAATCTGCCATTTCATCTCTCCTGTGTGCTCAAACACCTTCAACAGTTCTTTGGACAAATATTTAGTTTCCAAGCTATAAATTTGTCTTATACAAAGAGAAAGCTTTTAGGATCTCCAGTTTAAACTTGTTTGTACCACTTTCTGTGGTTCTGAGAATTATCAAACCAGTCAGCTTACCTTTCCCATGAGTGGTAATTAAAAGAGAGCTAGGGGCTGTGAGGGGTGGAGTAAAAGAAGGAACAATAGCATTCAAAAAATTGTGAGCTCACAAGTTGTGGTTAGCATTCTTCCTAGTTTATTTCTTTCTTCAGTTAACTTCTGTTTTCCTCTTTTCCCAATGCCTCAGCATCAACTCTGTCTGTAACCCTGCAGCATACTGAGAGCCCTTACTAACATAATTATCAAAACTGTTAAGGAGAGAAACTCTTACAGTATTCTCCAGTCCACCAGAGGAGTTATTTAAAATGAGAGCATCGGTGCCATATCTTGACATCCAAGGAAATCCCAGAGAAATTAACTGTTATTTTTCTACACTGGGTTGGGATGAGGTGGGAAAGGGAGAGAAAGAAGGAAGATCATTCTGAAAGACTTTCACAGAGGTAAGTTCTCTACGCTTCCAGGCAGGAGAGAGCCAGCCATGATGACAGTGAATTAGTGGCTTTTGACAGGCAGGTGAGGGGCCCCTTTCCCTGTCACAATCTTCAGATACGGGGATTGAAGGGGGAGCAGGAACCTTTCCCAGCGACCCTACACTACTTAGCATTTATGGACGGATAAAGCTGAACACTGGACAGGACTCCCCAAAGGAAAAGAACCTTTCAGTGTAGCCATCAACCTGTCATCACTGCAATAAAGGTGTAATGCACAGGAGTGCTGGTAAGAGCCCAGGGTTTATTTCCTGGCCCTGTCACATGACATGGGGCCAGGGTTACCAAAGGTTACCCCCTCACATGGAAAGGATCAGTGGTCATCGGCTCCAGCAGCTGCTTGTCTCTTCTCCTCTCTCAATTTTATATTCAGCTCATGCGCGTGCCTTGTTAAAAACGCAAACCCGGCAACGCTGATCCGCCACAGCCATGGAGATGATGGATGAATTGCGTGTTTGCCTACAGCCTGTAACACCAGACGGGTCATGGCCAAAGGCTCAAACACCTTTCTGCACCCACCTCCTGTCCTTGGAAGGGTTCCTTTTCCCAGCTGGTGGAGACATGTCAGCGTGTCAAATCCCAGTGTTGCAATGGTTTTTCCAAACTAGTTATTTGTTGCCTTCCAAGCCAGTCCCTCTGCAGTGATCTGCTTGCATTTGTGTAAAATGGGATGGTTTTTGGCTGGGCATTGCAGGGTCAGACCTTCCATGCTTGTGGTACTGTGAAACCAGTGTCAGGAGATCTGTGGGAAAGCTAGACAAAGACTTGGGCTGTTTCATTCCTTGTCATGAAGTTCCTTGTTACATGAGATATACAAGCTCTGTTACAGCCTCTTGGCTAGTGCAGAGGGGCACCATGGCAGCAATGACAGGGAAGGCCTGAAATCAGAAAAACTGAATGGGAGTAACCAGGGACTACAGAATTAATAAAAAAGACTGTTTTCCACAAAATGTTGGTTACAGTGTCTTTGCTGTGGCTTCCTCCAGACAGACACTTGTCAGACAACACTGTCTTACACAGGATGTGGGTGTAGGTAAATGGCTTTCTATGAAGTCTTGCAATAAAATCTACCGCAGAACATTAGAGAGTGCAAAGCATTGGTTATAGATCTTGGAGGTTTAACATTACTTTTATAGAGAGTTTGGGTTATATTTTAGATTTAGTTAGTGTTACAGAGCCAAGCAGTGGTGTTGCAGACAGAAAATATTTGCTGCCTCTAGAATCAGAACTATGGCTGAGCTCTTTGATTCAGATTCCCACCCAACTGTACAAAATACCAGAAGTAGGGTGGCCAGGAATGCCTGCACTGATCCTGTTCCAGAATGGGCCTGATCCTCCCTATGGATCAGACAAATCCAGGCTGGTTTTGTGCAGGCTGATAGTAGGAGGCTTCCAGTCACTCCTCCAGAGTTGAGGATTATTAGGACTAATGGTCACTTAATCATATCTTTTCATCTTTATTATTTCTATTGCTCCTTAGCACTGTAAACAGGACTATATGGAGTGTGGATAAAGCAGAGAACACCAAGATGCCCCCTCTTCTGGAGAGTTTTCCAGTTCCACGTAGGAAAAGAAGAGCTAGGTGAGCACTGAAAGACTTGGAAACACAAGACAGTAGCTTACCTGAACAGCTTCTGCTTAGGGGCACAGGTGGCTTGGAACAGAGCTGACAGCAAGGCTTTTCCATGAGCAAGTTTTAAATAGGTGTTTAAGCTGCAGTGTTTTGGGATTTTAATTTTGATTTCCTGAGAGGGAGAAAGAAGAAGTTTCAACAAGAGCAAAACAGGGGAGAAAAAGAAATAGTTACAAAATAGAAGTGCAAGAGAAAAACATGAAGCTTGCCACTAATTTAATTATTTGTTCTTCCAGTTAAAATCTGTTGTAATGACAACTGGATTGTTTTCACTTCGGATGTTGTATAGCAGCTGTATAATGCCTGGGATGCCCCTAAACAGATGATTTGGATTACAAACTGGATTTGTCCCTCTTCCAGAGGGAGGCTCTTGGAGAAGTACTGTAAAGCAATCGTGATGAACAGGATAAAGAGGTGGGTGGTTCTTATAATGCTCAAATATCAATATGAATAACATAGTTCTTCTTTAAAATACTACAGGCAATAACATTCAAAGTTGGGGTTTTTTCCATAAAAAAACTGATAACTGATCACTACTGCAGTCATCACCATGAAGTAACTAATATTAGCCCAATTTTACAGGCTAGGAAGTGGAGTCAGAAACATTAGGACTTGCCCAAGGCCACAGAGCTAGCAGACATGCAGGAAGAAAGCTCCAGATTTCCTGGCTCCCACTCTCCTCCTAAATTTATTATCCACACTCCAATGACATCAAGACAGTGGATTTTTTTTTCACCGAGATAAAAAATATCCGTTTCTCAAATGGTTTAAATTTGTCATGAAGTTGCACCCAAAATACTCTCCACAGAATCAGGCACTGCTAGAATGTGATTTAGCATGTCTTAGAGCAGCTTTGCAATACCCTGCACAACAGGATACAACGGGACAGTGGCCACAGCCACAGCCTCTACTCCCTGAACTGACCAGAATGGAATACATGGCAGAGCTGCACTGTGGGACTATGCAAGTCAGAAACGGTGGCAGAACAAGGGCTGCCAGAGCATGCACGACATGCAAGTGGATTTTGGATCAAGGGATCCCTGACTTGACTAAAGCAAAAGCCCTTGTCACTTCAACTAAGGTATTGCCCATCCAACTTCATAGGTAAAATGACAAGTAGTGGTTGGTTAAACCATTCAGTATGTGACATGCCCATTCCTGGGCCATTATAAACCCAGTATATTTATTAGATTAAAGACCTGTTTATACAGAAATGAGATACATAAGTAGGCACGAGTACATAAGCAGGACCATCCACAAAATGCATCATTTCACTGAGGGATGTGATTGATATTTCATCTTGGATTTAGCTGTTGTAGTAGGTTACTGCTGTTTTTATTCCAGCTATAAAAAAGGGGGATGCCCATTCCTCAGCCTGGTGTGCTAATTTAAACTGAAATCGTGTTTGGTTATGTTAGGTTAATTAATAACAGTAGCTGTAAGTGAAGCAGCTGAAGGTAGCTAGCTCTTCCTTGTCAGCAAAGCTGTCAGAGCTCAGGAATTAGAGAGACTAATTAGTGTGTTTCAACAGCAGTTTCTATAATCCTATTTTCCATACCATTGCAATGGACCAAGAGGTGCTGTGTCCATCAGTTGTGCTGTCACAACTGAGAGGTGGTAACTTACGGCTGAGCACATCATCATTGCTGAAACTTCCTCACAGGAACACTGGGGGTGACTTGCTCTTTCCTGCTCAGGTGAGGCCTCCTGAATTGCAAAAGAAATTAGCTTCATCTCTCCATATCCATCCTCTGTGGAGAAGTGGTCTGGGTTGAGGTTTGAGATGAGAATCCACATGTAGATTTCTGGTAGCCCTTTAAGCCCAGCTTAGTTTCATTTAATTACATTTAGATTTAGGTTAGATTAATTTAGTGCAAACCAACAGAAGATATTCACTCACACTGTACTAGGAAGTTATTGAAAAGATCACACTGTGCTAATGAGCATCTACTCTTGAAAGCTCATGCAAATTAAGATAGGATCTGAGTGTGAAATACAACGGCCCTCCCAGAGTACTTCCAAACCTGAACATTCTTGTTCTGAACCAGTTCTTATGTTCTTCCTTATCTCCATTGGCAGCTCAGGTTTGTTTAACAAGGAAATTCACCTTGGGCTGAGATGGGGTGTGGATCTGAGGTGCAGCAAGGAGTCCTGTGCGGACATTCTTAGGCATTTCCATGTGTGAACAAGTCTTTACCCTCCAGTCATCCAGAACAGTCTGTATGCTGAGCCCTGTCGCCCAAGTTCCACATATTTCAAAGCACAAATTACTCTGTGAACTTGCCTGGTTCTTAGGTCAGATTGACCTCTGTTTTGTCGCAAGTAGACACCTGACAATCAATGCTTGCTCTGGGTCATTATATATGCAAACCCTCTGTTAGCCCAATACAAATGCCCCCTGTGTTTACTGCGAGGTGTACAAATCATTAATTGCTTTGATTAATTTCTACTCTACTAAGGGTGTGCAAAAACTTCCAGAAAGGATTCAGAGAGAGAAGGAGGGCTTAATTCTTTAATCAGTGCACCCAAAGTGCATCTGAAGTCTCATACTTGCACATTGGAAACTCCAGCTCTGCAGTGTTGACAGGAGATTACTGGGCTTTAGGAACAATCTTTTACTGGTGGGAAGGCTTGATGCCATGGAAAATACAGCCTGTGGACAGTGCATCTGCCATTCATGTAATGTTGGTGTCTCTAATCTCCCTGCAGGACTTGGAAGATGCCACATTTTCATTTGGAATATCCCTATCTCATACACATGCTCCTGTCTCAGAAATGAGGAACTGGCTTGTGTTCCAGATTGCTTTTACCAGGACACATGCAGACCTCCCTTTATCTATCAGAGGTCTGAGGAAGACCCACTTGATACCTTTTGGGGCATTTATCCCATGGAGATCTGTTTCAGACACATTTCTTGTGGGGGAGGTAGAGACAGGTTATCTCTAAATGTTCTTCTATCAGCAGGAAAATACTTGACGTAGACACAGATAAGTAGTGGAGAGAGTAAGTACCATTCCTGTGAAAACGGATAAGCTGAGGAATTGCCCCTACTCAATGAACTATCAGACTGAGGGCATTTCTTTCCTGATTCTCTGTTATCATCATGATATGGCTTGGTTTCCTTTCAGCTCCTGATGGGTGGATTAGGACCTAACCTTTGGAAAATCAGATTCTTCGGTCCTTTCAGCAGCTGCTCTTCCACTGTCCAGTTTTCATGTTGATACACCCATTTGGTTTCATCCTAATCCACACAAAATCAGAATTTCTTAGAGCTGGAAGAATTTTCACTCATGAGACTCTGGAGTGGTTATTAGATGGGATTAATGCATCTGCCATGCAAAGATTCTTTCAAGAGTGTTAAGGTTTTTTCGTTTTGAAGGTCTTTGGGTCTTTTTTTTTCTTTATTTTTTTTTCCCCCAACACTCCCATTAAAGAGATTTTAACCCTTCATAAGACATGACTTTGTATGTGCATGTGTGCGTGTGATTGTGTGCCTAACGCCCTAACCTGCGTGCAGTAATTTAAGGGGTTGTTTTACAAACCCACGTTTCCAAAGCCCTCAATCTTGCACGGATCTGGCATGGAAACCTTAGAGAGCAGCCAGAAATCAAGTCCTCTCCACTCCCATCCTTTTTATTTCTGTGAATGAGTATGTAAGAGACCAATAAATCTAAAACTGTGCAGGCGTGGAGGAAATCATAAGAGTCAGCCTGGTGATATTACCATGGGGAGCTGTGAAATCACTGAGGATTTATACAAGCACATGGTGATGTTGTCATTTAAAAAAAAAATTAAATGGGAGGATGGTGGTTCTGCTGTGTGCTGCATGTGGCAGCCACCTCAGACACATGGTTTGGTACCTCCACTCTGTGCTCTGCTCAGGAACACCAACCCAAGGGCAGAAATTTTTTCCAGCCCCACCAGAGTTCTGAAAATCAGCTTGTGCTTGGGCAGCATAAAGCGAAACAGTTCTGGCTTGGTGTCTTTGGCATTTGGGGAAGGACTTATGGGAGAGAGAAATAATTTTTGCTGCTACACCCAAATCTCATGGAGACCACATAGGCCAGACTATGGGCAAATGGGTATTGGGACCAGCTGCACAGCCTGGGACTTGGACTAATGCCCTTGGTGCTCCTGGGCCAAGAGGATGCTGTTGACAGCCAAGCAGGCCATGCATCTCATTGAAGGGAGATGGAAGCTTTTGAATCCTGTCTACCTGCCCAGAGCTTCTCCCATAGCTGGAGGGGAATGGGACCTTCATAGGTCTCTTTGTATTTACAGCATATTTTTTCTGCACTGGAAGTATCAGATATCGGGACAGATATGGCCCTGGGCAGGCAGAAATATCCTCCCCTGGGTGCCAGGATGGCGGGCTGGTGCAGGAAATAGCTCCAGAAACAGTTGGGTGAGAGAGGGGCAAGAATTGAGAAAAGAGATTTCTCCTCACCACTCCCCATCCAAAGGCCACTGCAGAGTTGGTTCTCTTCCTTCCTTGCGAGAGGGCCCCTAATAGAGGATTAGGTCCCGGGTTCAGAGAGGATGGATCACCCCGCAGCGCTGTGCCCAAGGCCGGGGAGGAAAAGGCCAGGACGTACTGTGGGCTCTGGGCCTCATCTGCTTCTTCCTGGCCGGGGCCAGCAGCGCTGCTTCAGCCTGCCTCGCCCGCCAGAGTCGCTTTCCCAGGGCGCTTCGTGAGGCGCCCGGGGGAAAAAAAACACGGCAGGGGCTGAATTGCAACCTCCTGCCTCCACCCCGCCAGTTTCGGGGCCGGGGGCAGGATCCCAACGATCTGGTTGTCTCTGCTGAGGGAATGTGTGAGATAATAACCTCCACGCAATTAACATTACCCCGTCTCCCGCAAAGCCGGGCGGCTCCTGCCCGCTGTTCGGGGGGAGGTTTTCCGGCGGAGCACCGCGAGCAGCGAGCTCAGCCCACTCTGCCCGGAGCTCGTTGCTGCTCGGTCAAAATGGATTTGCGGTTTGATCTCTTAGTCCAAAATCCACACTCGATGGGATGACAGTACCCGTGATGGGGCAAACTGCGAGCTCCCACCTCTCAATTCCCCCTCAGGCATGTTCCTTCCCCGAGCTGGGGGATGATTTGGAGCACACGTTCTCAGTTTTAATCCTATTTCCAGTGACTTTCCTGCAACCAGCCTAGATGCCAGGAAACATTTCCTTTGTAACATTTTGTTCTGCTTCTTATCTCCGAGTTGTGAGGGCTCCTCTCCTCTCCTCTCCTCTCCTCTCCTCTC
>JANPWX010000172.1:2649847-2733858 GCA_024734555.1 Trochalopteron elliotii
TCTCCTCTCCTCTCCTCTCCTCTCCTCTCCTCTCCTCTCCTCTCCTCTCCTCTCCTCTCCTCCTTCTTATCCTTTTTGCTTTTTTTGCCTTTTTTCCTTTTTGCCCTTTTCTCGAGAAAAACACCAATTCCGTAGGACAGGTGGAGCTTTTGCTGAAGAACAGCAGTGCCTGAAACGTTACCCTCATCTCTGCAGGTGGGCTTTGGCAGCAGGGGGTCCCATCGCCCTTCCACCCTCGGATAGCCCCCAGCACCCGGGGGAGCGTCCCTCTTCGTGAGGGCTCCGGGTTTGCCGTTCACTCTCCCAAAACATGGATAGAGGCTGAATCCCGTGGTCCTCTCCTAGAGGGAAGACCTATAGGGGGAAAATAACCCTCAAATATAAATGTGTTTCAAAATTTTCCCTAAGGAATCATCTCGTCACGGTGCTGCCCAAGGAAGGACGTTGATCCAGCAATCATTCGTGTTTCCTACGGGGCTAGAAATATTGTAAGAAAGGTGCTAAACGAGAAAGGAGCAGCCGTGGGATTTCTTCCACATGCTTTGATTATTAATTATACTATCTTTTTTTTTTTTTTTTTTCTTTGCATGCTGGTTGGCAGCAAGACCAAAAGCATTCAAAAACGAGTTTTGTGGACTGAGAATGACAAACCCCTACAGGTTACCGTGTATCCATAGTAAAAGGCATGTATATACCGGCGCATAGATGCAGTCTTTCTGGATTTGAGCAGTTTTTTAGAAACTGGATTTTAGTGGAAGAACAAGAGCGGGAAGAACACAAGCAGATACGCCATAAATATGTGTTCGTGTATATCTATGTATGTACATATAGAATAAGATGTCCCATATGACACCACAGATCTAAACGGGGAGAGCATATCATAACCTAGAAGAAGCCAACAAATGCGATTAAAGCAAAGAGGCATATTTATTTGGTTACATTCTGGCTCCAAACGTCTAAACCCTTGACTGCTTTTGACAAAGGTTGGTTTCCGGGAGACCCTCCGAGAGCAGCAGAGAGTACCGAGCTACTCCGGCCAGGCTGCTGCCATGTGCCGTGACTTCCCCGGGTACCGACCTGGAAGGACCTGTTTGAGTTCCTCGCCTGTTATACCTGCAGCAGAGCTTTCTCTCCATGGGCGTGTTTTCCGAGAGTATTAAGTTAGTCTGGGCAAAATGTTCTCGAGGGACGCTGATAGAGGGGATGACGTAATTTCTGAAAGAACCAGCGAACTAAGCGCGGGCTGGGGAGCCGTGCCCCCGGCAGGGGAGCAGCGGGGCGGTGCTGATGCCACCCGGCCGCTTGGCAGGCCCCTGCTCCAGTGGGTTCCTCCCTGCCCGCGGGAGGAAGGCGGGGGTAACCTCCCGCGTCTCGGCACCCCGAGCGGGAACCGTCGGAAGAGCTATCTGGTCTTCTTGCGCCTTCTCATTTACTCATTCCTAGCACAAGGGGAAAAAAAGAAAAGCAAGAAAAAAAAAACCCACGGAGGCTAGAGGGCGAGCGGTCTGGCTTGTCTCCTTTCATCTCTGCGGCCCATCAGCAGTGGGGGGCGCAAGAAGACAGCAGTTAGTGTAGGGCCGCGGTGATCACAGCCAGGGACCGCCGTCTGGGAGGGTGGGAGGGAGGGGAGATGCCGGGACGGGCGGTGAGGGGAGGACGGATGCGGCCGGCGGCACGGGCGGGAACGGGAGGCCGTGCGCAGGTCTGAGCTGGTCGGGGAAGGCAGGGACGCCGTCCTCCCCGGAGTCCCCACTCCCCCAGGGCTGTGTCGTGCTTCCTTTTCGTCTTCTTTGTCGATGAGGCTTGCCTGGGACTTCGGGATCAGCTCCTAAAGGAGCGTGCAGCAAGCCGGCAGAGAAACAGAGCCATCGAGCGCGGGCCAGGCAGGGCAGGGAAGGCCTGGAGTGAGCAGCTGGAGCCGTGTGTGTGCCATGGCTACCTGCTGCAGCCTTCACGGTACTTATTCCGTGCCCTGCACACTGTTGCCCTACATGACAAGCTCCTGCCTTTCTCTGCCGGGACTTCCCAGTACGCGCTCGTTTCCTCTTTTGGAAACAGCTAAGCCCGGACACTTGGGCTTCGCTGCTAACATAATCTTTTCTCACGCCAGTTCTCAGGCAAAATAACAGGCAATCACACGAACATGGCCAGATTCCTTTTTTCTCTCCACGCAGTATCCATACGCCCCCTATTCCCAGCAGAATCATGATGATCTCTCAGCCTCCCTGCGGCTGCAGTGCCTTTTTCCGCTGAGCAGCACACCCACCCTGCATGCCGGGCATCCCGTGCGACCACCTGGGGAGAAACCCATCACACCGAGCGCCCACACAGGGCTGCAATTTTCTCTGTGATTCTGGAACCAACATGGTCAAGGTTGGGCCCACGTCGGGATCCGTATGAAGGAAGAATTTTCCTCCTTCACCTCAGCCTTGCAAGCAGGAGGCCTGAAAGAAAATCCTTTCTAGGCAAAGAGTGCAAACACCCCCCGGCACTCTGCCTCTGTGCCTGGGCATAGAGAGGACAGGCGAGGTGACATTCGGCATTGCTGCTATATGTGTATCAAGGGGTTAATACAGTTTTGTTACAGCGGTGGGTAACTCGGGTTGCTTCATTGCCCATTTAATCCTTTCATGTTTCTGGTCCTCAATGACCAAAAAACTCAGCTGAAATGTTTATTGGAAACCATAGATAAATGGGATCAGAAGTTGGTCAGAAGTTCCACCAAAATTTCTCTGTTCTTCTTAAATATGCATCAAGAAGTGAGAAGAAAGGATCCTAAATTAATCTGCCTCCAAGGATTTTATTTGCTTTGGTATAAGTTTTTTAGACAAACTCAGAATTTCCTACATGTTCCTGGGCTGAAGTCTCTGGTAGAAGCCCATGACTTTCTGTGGCGGTTTTCTACATCTCTGCTTTTGCTCTGATTTCTATCTCACATGACACACATGGTGTGCCCAGAGCTGTGCTCTGAGAACACAGAGAGGAGCAACGGGCCAAAGGAGAAGGATCCCCATCAGCACAGCTCATTGAGGCCACTGGTTCTGCTCAGGGCACATTGTCTGCTGGTCTATGCTCACTTTGTCTCTGTCCTTGTCCAGGGCATCACAGATTTCACAGACTAGGGACAGACAGAAAGTGGTCAGGCACTGGGGATCCAGTACCCAGAGTGTAAACCTGGGCATTTCTCTCAGGCAGTAGTGCTGAAGCACTTGGCCACTGCTCAGAGAGTCAGGGTGGAGATTTTTTTTCTGTGGAACAAATCCAGCCTGTGGATTCACATCCTCATCCCTGGGGGCCATGCACAGAGATACGAGCCAAAAATAAACTAGGAGGCCAAACCTGCTGTTAAGGATGCACCGTGAGAACAGATGATGCCATCTCAGTTTGGCTAGCTGAAGATTTTTAAAAGGCCCACTGGAAGTTAAGGGGTTAACGTTCCACTCTTCATTGTTAAAACTATGTAAAATTTTCATTCAGCATGCCTTCCATGCCCCTAGCTGGGGTTTAATATGTGTTTGTTTTGGGGAGAATTTGAATGAGACAGTAACGTCTGGTAATTGAACCAGCATTTTGCATCAGTGCAACTGCTATTTTTAAGGACACCCGGATTCAGTGAGGAGTGAGAGATTTTCTATTGAGATGCCTGTTCTAGGTGGCTGGGGTTTCCTTTTTCTTTCTCCCCCCTTCCCCTACCCCTACCTTTTCCCCCTTTCCTTCCCCTTTCTCTTCACCTTCTCTTTATGTTCCCTTCCCATTCCTTCACTTTCTTTTTTGTTCTTCTTTTCCTCCTTTTCATTTGTTTGTCTCATATACAGCTTTCTGCTCCTTGTCATTCTAAAGAGAATCTCATGATGTGCGTAAAGAGAAAACAAGAGGCAACATGCCTGTTCCCATGGGGTCAAATCTGCTCCTTTTCAAATCTAAGAGGAAATCACCCTTTTATTACAAGAGACACACTGTTGGGTCTCTGGAGTAAGATACCCACTTCTGGAATTTCCCTAATGGCGAGAGGTCCCAGCAGATCCTGTACCCCTTGGACACCCCTATCTCCAAAGGAACTTTCCTTAGGGATTTCTCATACTCTCCCCAGGGATGAAAAGGGTCCCCAGGATCCAGTATACAATCTAGGACTTTTTCAACCATTTCCCCTAGACAAAATTTCCACCTCTCAGCGTCAGTCTCCAATGCTCTGAACCACACTTATGCTCCTCTCTGCACTTGTTCACGAGACTCCGTATAAAAAAATCTTCATCATAGTAAAAATACCAGGGCTTGGCCTGTCTGGGGCAGAACCAGGCCTAAGGCTGGAAAGTGACAGGGCTGCAAGAGGGCGCAGAGAATCGCTGGTTCTGGCCGTGCGCCTCTTGCCTACAGCAGACATAGTGCACTGCAAACGCCCCTCGTTACAAACATTTCCTTCAGGCAAGGGCCAGGACGCCGTCTCTCCGGGACATTGCCGCTTACCTGAGGGCGACAAAGGGAGGAATAGATGGGTGTCCCGGCCTGGGGCCGCCGGTGGGGCGGGAGCCGGTGTCGGCGCCCTGACGGGAGGGCGGGCAGCCTGCGGGCAGCCCCGCTCCTCTCGGCCCCTTCTGGGCCTCCAGTTTTTAAAATTACAACAGGACACCAAAATACTAAATGCGGTGAAAGAATATGTGTTCGCCTTTGGCATTCTGCGGTTTTCTCCCAATAATGCCACATCCCCCCTCATGGCTCTCCCTTTGAGTATCCCCTGAAACTCCTCAGTGTTTCTGTCAAAGATGCTTCGGCACACCCGGTCCAGGCGACGCCGTCCCCCCGGCTGGGGGCGAGGGGGGGAATTGCGAAAATGCACAGCACGAAGAGCTGCTAGCTCAGTTCTCGTTAAATCAAACCTTTAAGAAAAAAAAAGTCTAGTCGCGAGAACCACTGAAATACTGTCGATTTTCATTTACCTGCGCCTTCCTCCGAATTAAATTCACTCCCTAAATATCTTTTTGTTTTCAAATCAGGGAGTTTGCCATGAAGATCGTGTTTCTACTGCTCATTCTAACATTAAAATGTTGTCGCAGTTTTATGGCTCTCGACGAGTCTGGGAGAGACAGGAATTGAAATCGAAAGCCCAAATTCCTCACGATTTACTTACTGTCATCAGTAAAGCAGCAGATTTAGTTTCCACGGTCAAACTTGTCCTGAATGCCCTATGAGAGGGAATCGTGCACTTACCTTTTCCCCCCCCCCCCCCCCACCGCCTCCCACTCCCTCTTCTCCTAGGTTTTGGTCCAACAAGGTAAATATCTCCAGAACCTCATGCGGTGACAGTGAGGCGTTGTTTCGGACAGCCAACAGGTAAAAAAACAAAACCCCAAAAGAATCCATGCAGGACAGACCGATGCCCTCCGCAGAGGTGCCGGGATCCGGCATTCAGAGGTACAGGGAGGTAGAAATGTGTCCTGGATCAGATCCTGTAAATACCATTACATGCTTTCCTAGGCACATCCCACTCACGGCTCTGTCCTCTCTCTCCTCACCGCCACTTACGTGTTACGTGCTGTCATTGTACCAGCTTGTCTTTACACACAAGAATAATGCACCTATTATTCTCTTCTCTCCAAAGCTTCCACCTCTAATCATGTCGTAAAAAATAGCCTTAATAAAACAGTGATAATTACGCCATTATTGTTAACACTACCCATTAAAAATTTAAAAATAGGTTTTCTGGTTTGGTCACCCATTTGAACTAGGTATCACTTTTTGCCGCACGAAATCGTTCCGTGGTATGTCAAAGCTTTCTTCCTTTTTTAAAGACGAAAAGACTTCAGGTTTTTTTTAAGAAACTGATCATGGGTTCCGGACAGTAACTGGACAGTAACTGTTCTAACTGGACAGTATCGGTCAAAAGTTATTGACACCCTGTTGACCGGCTAAGAAAAATAAATATCCCGCAGGGAAGGAGGGTGTGATGTGCCTTTCCTTCTGCAGGCTTAGCACTTCCAAGGAAAATGCTGAGCATATCACTCTAGCAATGTTTTAGTATCCTCCTACTACTTCCTCGTTTTGGGAAGGGTGTGTGTGTGTGTTTCGTTTGTTTTTCTTATACGGGACATTTCAGAGAGCGTTAAGGAGGGATTCGGTGTCCTGATCCCGTCTTGGCTGTGTATCAACAAGTAAAGCTGGAAACTCTGAGAAATAAATAAGTTTGAAAAGTTTTGAGCATATTTATGGCATCCTGGCTGTGACCTAGCGAGCGAGAGAGAATACGTTTTAAATCTGGGTCTGGAACACGCAGGAAAAAAAACCCACCCACACCCATAGGGATGCACTTTCCAATCTGCCTGGAAATTAATCCCAAATGAGGGAGTCTTCTTCCAAATCGAGCATGACAGATCTGAGAGAAACACTAGACAGAAGGCAGTGTGCCGGACCCCGCATTCCCGGTGAGGCAAAACTCCGCGGCGGCAGAGAGGGGGACGGGGGGTCCTCTCTCCACCACGCCAAGTCACCGTCTCGTTGACGTGCGAGGGGCTCTTGCGGCTATATTCTTCCTGGGGGATGGAAAAATAGACATTTTAAGAAGCCTTCAGTAATCCAATCTAAATTGACTCCAAAACTTCCAGTACTTTTTTTTTTTTTTTTTTTCCCTTCAGATTCCACTCGGGCCTTTAACTCCCTGTGTTTACCCTTGGCAAATTAAAGCGTGTGTACGTGTGGGGGGCGTGCGTCTGTCCGTGCGGGGGTGTTCCACAGCCTGTGCTGCTGTGGGCTGCGTCAAGCCTCCCGTGGCAATGACCATCATCTCGGGCTCAACAAAACCTCCGACCCGGGGTACAAGACGGGTGGCTTCTTGGTGGGAACGCATTAAGAATGGAGTGAGGAACGAGGCAACGGTGACCCGTAAAGAAAGATTATAAAATTCCTGGGGGTCGGCCAGCATAATCCCCAGGAATCATCCCCAGGGCTCCAGTCTGCCAGAGAGAGAATTTCCCATTAACTCCCCCACAATGGTTTCCATCGCTCACTGTAGGAGCGCTCCCTTGCACTCAGAATTCAGCTCCTGATTACGGTCTTATTTAGAAACAGACATGAATATCCCTCTTCTTGCTACCACCAAACTCGTTGTGATGCGGAAATCCTCTCTCTTCGCCGCAGATACCAGCCAGCTTCTTCCCACAGGGCTGTTTGGCCAAGCTGAGTAGGAGGTGAGCTTCCTCGGGAACCTGGGGCTACCATGGGCCCAGGGGGAGGCCGAACCTTCACACTCCCCCCGGAGGTGTCTGAACACGAACACAGCTCCCCTACTTACTTCAACAAAGTGCAAAAACAACGCCACCAGCCGTGGGAAGCTGCACCACCGCGACACGGAAAGAGCACCCCGCCTTGCCCTGTCTGGCCTTGCCCCAGAGCTCCAGTCCGCACCACTGCGCTCAGCGGGATCAGCGCTGCCCTTCTGCTCTGCTCAGCACCGAAGGCGGACTGCCTTATCCATCCATCCATCCATCCATCCATCCATCCATCCATCCATCCATCCATCCATCCATCCATCCATCCTTCCATCCTTCCATCCTTCCATCCTTCCATCCTTCCATCCTTCCATCCTTCCATCCTTCCATCCTTCCATCCTTCCACCCACCCGGACCTAGTCCTGCTTCCCCGACTCCGTGCTCACAGAGCCGAGCCCCGACTCCCACAGCCCGCAGAGCCGAGCCCGGCTGCGGTAGGGATGAGCGGCAGATCCTCACAGGACACACGTCGGTCTAGAGGGTGGCAGGGGAGAGAAGGGAAAGGGAATTTAACAATGAATTTTCAAGACTTTTGCAAGCTTTGGAGCACTCTTCACAACGTGTGGTGGAAAGCAGCGCAGTCCAGAGCGTGTTATGTGCATGATGTGCATTTGCATGGGAAAATACGTGCTGTATACATGCAGAGAAAAACGGAGAATGGTGGCCATAGCCCTGTAAAAATTCGTGGTTTATCACCCTGAAAACAGTGTACTTATTGCTAGAAGCAGTCCTTAATCCATGCATCCAGCAGAATGGGAAGCTTGTTTGCTTGTTTGTTTGTCTCTCTGCATCCTGCTCGCAGGGCTAGACGGAAAATCACAGCATGTTTCCTATTGCGCTGCCTGTTCCCCACCGAAGCAACGTCACCTCAGATATGCCAGTAAATTCCTTACCGGGTTGGGATTGTAATTGGTTGAATGTTTTCTGTGTCGTGACTAGCCAATAACGCTCCGAGAAAAAAGATTTAGAACAACCTAGTTACTACAGATGGCGAAAAATGACTTGACACTACACGTGTGAGGCAATATTAACTAAAGATGAGATCCTTACGGCATTCGTTAGAAATATCATAATACGCCAAAAAAGATTACACGTGCCGCTGTATTTCTGGTACCAGCTCCCTTATTTTCAGACAAGTGCTGTCCAAATTGTTGCCCTTGTCATGTCTGTTTTAACAACATCTGCTAGCTAGCATAAGCTCTGGCCTTGATAACTTGCATTTTTCTGAGCCTGAATTATTCTTGGCAGACCTTCTTCTTGCATGCCCCCACCCCCCGCCCCGAAAGTAGACAATAATTAGTGCAAAACAATTAGTTAAAAAGAAGAAAGGAGAGGAGACATAAAACTCTCACGAAAGCACAAGAACCGTGGAAAAATGGAAAAAGCAAAAGAAAAAAGAAGAGCAAAAGATAGCCAGAACAACTACAGTTACAAGTGAAGTAGTTGTATCTTTTCATATGTAAAAAGCAATAAATACATAACCGCATTTCCAAATGGTAAACTAACATTTTAGCTTCAGTAAACAGAAAGCAATGACAATTATACCGATAGGAACCGGTATTGACCCAGAGCAAGAAATCAAAGCTATTTTTACATTCAAATGTCAGCAGCGCATTTCTTTATCCTCAAGTTTGCAAAGGATTCTTAGAAGCCTTATATATGCAGTTAGGCGGAAGCTGATTGCCAGCAATAAATAATGCATCCAAGGAAGAGGCTTGAGTACGTATCTTCTCACTTCCAGGATGCAGCTAAGGATCTTCGCCTCAATTCTACATCAAGGTTGTGGCTTAAAGCAGTCAAAGGGCTATTTAATTGTCAGGCAAGGCTTCCCCCCGCGGAACTCTCTCCGCATGTTACAACACCTTTGCAGCTCCATATGCATCTCTTTTTCACACTTCCCTCTCCATCTCAGGCTCCTACACCTGGCGCATCACGCATTTAGCCCATTCGCTCCGGCTCTTCCTTTCATCTTCCCAATGGCAGACGTTTCTATTTATCCACTGGCAATCAATGTGTGGCGTCACCGGTGGTACTGTAATGACGACTGCACCATTGAGGATGACAGCTTAGAAAGAAGAGGGCAATGGTGATCCCTCCCAGAGCAGCACAGCAGAGTGTAGCGCTCGCATCACAAGGTCACCCTATCTCACCGCTGACTCCTCTGCATTGGCAGGAGAGGGTTGCTGGGTTTGTACGAGGCTGGGGCGGGAGCAGGAGGGAGAAGGGGAAGAGATCTGGATTTTTTTTCTCCCCTCCCTTAAGTAAAGCCACAATGGAAACCAGGAAGGAGATGGTGATGTTTTTGGAGGGGACTACTCTTGGCGCTCTAGTTGGCAAGAGGGTGCCTAATTTGTCCGAAGCAGTGGGGAGCTCCGCTGCGGAGTCGCAGGAGAAGATGATCCATCGAAAATGCACCAGCCCCAGACCTGGCCCCTTGTCGTCCCGGGAGAGAGGAGGAGGAGGAGGAGGAGGTGGTGGAGGAGAAGACGAAGAGGAGGTGGAGGTGCTGCCAGGGACAGGGACGGTGCCGGAGAGCCGCTCGGCGGCGGCAACACTGCTTTCGGCCGGACAGCAGCCCCCCGCCCCGGAGCTCCCCTCCAGCAAAGGACAGCAGAGCAGCTCGGACACCGAGTCGGATTTCTATGAGGAAATCGAGGTGAGCTGCACCCCGGACTGCGCCACGGGGAGCGCCGAGTACCAGCACAGCAAAGGTACCCAACTCCTTCCCATGCCTCCGGCCCCACGACCGCTCCGGGGCTGGGTGGCAGCACTGGTGGGGCGGGGGGGCTGCCGGAGGGGCTTTTCCCCTCGCCAGCTGAGAGAGGGACAACGAAATCGGGTGTGTGTGTGTGTGTGTCTGTGTCTGCGAGTGTGGGATCCCTTTCCTGACTGACTGCTCACCTCCCTGCCACCGGGAGACTTGTTTGGGAGTCAGAGGACATGACACCGGGCAGCCCCCGCGTCCCTGGAGGAGAGCCAGGCTTCCCGTCGTGGATGCGTCAGGTCTTCAGCTTGTCCCGTAGGATCTTTTTGGCCAAGACAACCACGCGCTCTCCTCTTCAATCTGTTCTATTTTATTTTTATTCTTCCCCATAGCCTAGACAGTGCATACTTCAGGAAATCCCTTACGATCCTCCACACCGGCTGGGTTTTTTGTACGTGTGTGTGTGGGGGTAAGATCAAACGGGTTTTCTAGCCAAGAGCTGTTTGTGGTTTTGCAGGGTGAAATGTGCCCGGGCGAGTGCGGAAGCGCCCATAAAGACCGTAAAATCGCTCGCCGACTCATGCCAGCCCCAAGTGCAGTAGCGAGGGCCTTGTTTGCACGTTGGGCTAAAAAAAAAAAAAAAAAAAAAAAAAAAAAAAAAAAAAAAAGAAAAAGAAAGGAGAGGTCCAAATTACCTTGTCACTTCTATGTCTCGGTGGCGCCAGCTCGGAAATGGTCCCAATGAATTAATTGCCTTTGGTCTCGGGCACAATGAGGGAGAGTTGCATTTGAAAGCAAAGGCAGCGGACAGGCCCCTTTTCCCCCTGCCCCCACTCCCCATTCACTATTCCCACCTTCCCAGCCCTAAGACGTCCCTATCCTGACAACAATTCACTTCTCCCCCCTCCCAGTTCCTCAATCACTTCAAAAAGCCGGGAAACGTAGAGAGCGCTGTATGTCCTCCCTCGTCCCTTAGAGGCTGGTTGAAAAGATCCCATCCTGTTCTTTGGAGGCTGAGCAGAGATTCCTAAGGCCTCACCTTTCCCTCAGAGAGAACAGTCTCTGTCTGCTGGCTGCTCCACTCCTAGGTCCTTGCTGGCCTGGAGGAAGGGACAGCGGAGCCGTGCTACATGGATGGCGGGCGCACCTGCCTTTTCCAGACACTCAGGGTCGGGGGATGCCACGGGGCTCCAGTTTCCCAATGCGGGAAGCGAGCGGGAGGCTCAGCGAGCAGACACGCCATTGCTGGAGGGGTGTGTATCGGGGAGGGCGGGGGACAGGTAACCTCCCAGCCAGAGTGAATAAGCCCCCCTCAAACCCTTATTAGGCGGTGTTTCATCCCCCTTCTTTCTGCCCTCCTCCCCGGTCCTCCTTGGATGTCAGTGCCCCAATATCCGCAGTACACCGGGGCGGGCACGGGAACGCCGAATGGGGTGGAATGGGGGGCCGAAGCGGGTTCGCTGGGGAGGCGGACGTGGAGCATCCCTCCGTGCCCGCCCGCCTCCGAGCGTGTGTCGTTGCTCCGGGCTCCCCACGCAGGGCCGTGCTCCGAGGCGTTGGCCGGCAGCCCCAGCGGCGGGGGGGATCACCCCAAGGGCAGCGGAGGCAGCGGCGGCTCCCAGGGCTCGCTGGCCTGCAGCGCCAGCGACCAGATGCGCCGCTACCGCACCGCCTTCACCCGCGAGCAGATCGCCCGGCTGGAGAAGGAGTTTTACCGGGAGAATTACGTGTCCAGGCCCCGGAGATGTGAGCTGGCGGCTGCTCTAAATCTGCCAGAAACCACCATCAAGGTACACGCAGCTCGGACATGTTTCCAATTAGCACGATATAAATCTGTATGGCCAAACTTCCTTGCAAAACTCGGGAAAGCACTTCGCCAGCATAACCCTCCCTCTCAGCTCCCCCGCCTCCCGCCCCTTTCCTGGCCCTGCCCGCACCCTGCAGCAATGCGGGAGACGGGACGCGGCTCCTGGAGCCATCCCGGCCAGCGCCGCTAATCTGTTCTCTCCCTAGCAGATTATTTTTAATCTTCCCTTTGGTTCAGTCCAAATCTCGCCCAGCTCTTGGGGGAGGGAAGAGGAAGCCAGTAGCAGATCTTGTTTCCATCTCGCTTTGCTTTGCCTTTTCCAAAACATTTGCACATGAAAATAAACCCGATAGCAAGAATCCCAGGTAGATCTATCTGGATGCGAAAGGGCAGCAATGAGGCAGAGTCACCCGGCTGGCCGGGACCTAGGGACGGGGGCTGGGGGGGCAGCAGGACAAGCCCTAGCAAGCAAAAAGGAAAACAAGCACCCTAAAAGGGCTGCTCCTCTGGGTCTCCCGATAGATTTTTATAGGGGCTTAACTGATCCCTCTGTACGTGATGACAACTCCCTCTAGGAGGGAAAGCTGACTCCGGTCTCCGCTCTCCGGCAGACCCACGTCCGCCGCGCAGCCCTGGGAGTAGGGCCGGGGCCTGCGGCCAGGCGGAGCGGGGCGGCGGCGGGTGACGGCTCTCGCCTCTCCTCTGTCCGCAGGTTTGGTTCCAGAACCGCAGGATGAAGGACAAGCGGCAGCGTCTGGCCATGACCTGGCCTCACCCGGCCGACCCGGCTTTTTATACGTACATGATGAGCCACGCGGCAGCCACCGGGAACCTGCCGTACCCATTCCCGTCCCACCTGCCCCTGCCCTACTACTCCCACATGGGCATCGGCGCCACATCGGCCTCTGCCGCCACCCCCTTCAGTACCCCCCTGAGGCCTCTGGACACCTTCAGGGTCCTCTCCCACCCGTACCCGAGACCAGAACTGCTGTGCGCTTTCAGGCATCCTTCTCTCTACCCTGCCCCAACTCATGGACTCAGCAGCGCCGGGGGCAGCCCCTGCTCCTGCCTGGCATGCCACAGCGGCCAGTCCAACGGACTGGCGCAGAGACCCTCCGGATCAGAGTTTACCTGTTCGGCCACAACCAGGACTGACTCCTTTCTCACTTTCACGCCCTCTGTGCTGAGCAAAGCCACCTCAGTTTCCATGGACCAGAGAGAAGAAGTACCTTTAACGAGATAAACCTTTGTCTCAGGGTTATTAAACACTCATCCCTTTCCCGGACTTCTCTTCTAGTTAATGTACCTACAGCCCATGTTTATTTAATCGTGCTCTCTCCTCAGCCGTGGACACCCACAGAAAAAAGAAAAAAAAAAAAAAAAGAAAAAAAAGAAAGAAAAAAAAAGAAAAAAAAAAAGAAGAAAAGGGACTAAAAATAGCTCAATCTTAAAAGGATTTACATTCCAAGGGGAAAAATAAAAGAAATAAGAAAGAAAGAAATTACTAGCGATTTATTTCTGACAAGGAATTTAGGCACGAAGGAGGAAGAAAATCATCTCGAATTAAATATGCTCCTGCCAGCTACCTATAGAAATGTGCTGGGACTTTCTTTTCCGCGGATGGACTTCTTCCCAAGGGCTGGGGCTTCTGCGGATCACAACAAGCCTTATGCACAAACATATGAGACAGAGAAAGAAAATCTGGAATACTTGAAAGAAACACTGTCTTGATAACGAAATGGCTTGTGCTCATTTAGAAAGCAGATGTAATCTCTCAGTGTTCTGAAAATAAAAACAACAAGCAAACAGAAAAAAAACCCAACAACAACAACAACAAAAAAAACCCCAAAAGTTTCCGGTTTGCAACTCGGCAGTGTTATCCAGTTGTCTCTATGGAAAATAACAATGCTTTACCATAAAGAAAACCTGTCATTCTGTACATTACTTTCGTAGTTTAATTGCATTCTTTACCCTCCCTTGTCTTGTCCTTCGTTGTGAGCAGAAATCCAGCATTTCATTTCCTCTTTCGTTCCAACTTTTACTTTTAAGAGGCAGACTGGAACTGGCAGGGGAAAAATACGAGCTCCTGCCTCTTTATGGGTCAGAGCTATTTGTCCTTTAAATAACAATGTTCTATTATCAGTCGCTGAAATGTGCACACACTGAAGAAATTAGCAAGTGATGTATATGTAAAGAGGGTTTTTGAATATCGAATGTACAATGCTCTGTGAGCAAAGACCCCGTGCCAAACGCTAACAAGCCGCCAAGGGAAGAGATTAGAGGTGACAGGGAGCACAACTCCTTCAGACAATCACCAGTCTGTAAATTGGAGCAAGGCGATTTCCCTTCCTTTGTACCTCAGCTTTCAGTTATTTCATTGCCTTTTCCTTGCTGTGTCTTTTTTAAAATTATTTTTTATTTTTTAAAATTAATTATTTCATTTGTTGGGTTTCGTGTTTCTCTCTACCCCTAATCTTCGCATATGTGTGTGTCTTTCACACCGATCACTCTTCCTTCTTGAGGAGTATTTCTTTCAAAAACTCACCCACCCGTCTCCTATCCAGAAGGTATTTCGAAAGAAGGTAGCATAATTGCTTTTGCTTGGATTTCTGCAACCCTAAATTTAAAAAAACACGGGCCCGGAGCTGGGGTAGTGGTTTCTTCCAAAACCGGCATTATTTATTTCATTCTGTTTTAAAATAGCCCCAAAAATACACTGCCATAATTTCCTACCATGTCGGTATAAAACTTAATAGCAACAAAAATAACAACACCAAAAACCGATAATAACGACACGTTTTAACAACATCTCACCCACATTTTTATCGTGCTTGTTAAAAAAAAAAAAAAAAAAAAAAAAAAAAAAAAAAAAAGGTAAAATGTTGCTTAAGACGAATTTCACCGTGGAGTTTCTAATAGTTACAGTTCAACAAGCAGGAAAATAAATGCTGGACAGAACAAAGACATGTTGACACCTCTGTATCTACTTTGTACTAAATTGCTCAGAAGCCTCTGGTTTATTGCCACACCGGAGACTTTTTGTCTTTAGAAGAGAGAGTGCATAGCAGCGTTTCCCTATAGCTGATGGAGAGCAGGGAAGAGACACGGGCGTGCCAGGATATACTTTTTCCAATAAAAAATATTGTTTATTAGAGCCTTTAAAAACCTGATCCAAAGTGACAACCTTTAAATCATTAAGGCCATATTATTCCACCCTTTGTAGATGAGATTTCCTCATAGACATGGAAAGCAATGGTCCTTTTTGGACACTCACAAATAGATTCTCTCTCCCCGTCCCCCCACCCGCCGGAAACAACAATTGTAAACAGCATCCAAGGGCAGAGCCGAACAACATTCGAGCTTTGCAAGCCTTTCCCTCTCTTTTATTTGTCTTTTATTAGACAGAAGAACCAGTCCGATAAAATAGGAGCTGCGGAGCCAGCCCTTGATACCATTCCCCCAGAGACTCGGGGAGAAGGGAGCGTTGAAGAGGTCGGGGAAGGGGTAGCACGAAACATGAGCACTATCCACCAAAAACGGGGCTCCTACATAGCCCACGACCCCTCATTCCTCGGCCAGGCACAGGCACCTGCTGGGCCGAGAACGCGGGCCAAGATCCGGCCGGGGTTGCTGCTGCGATCGCGGTGCCGGTTTGCTCTTGCAAAATGACCAGTTCAGAAAATGCCATCGGCTGGCGCACAGGGCTATATATATATACACATATTCAAATACGTATATTTTATACATTTAAGTGCGTGTGAGAGAAGAAAAACATTTAAGCCCCTGATTACCACTTCCACCCGTGACTGGGACATCCCCGCTTAGCAGACGGGGAGCGGGGAGGCAGGGACAGGGGTAAGGACCGGGAGCGCCCGCAGCCAGCACGGTCGTCGCTGTCCCCTCGGCTCCAGAGCCGACCTCCTGATCGCCCCTCTTGGAGGATGGTGCGGCAAAGGGTGGCTGTGAATTTCTCCGCGGCTCGGTCACAGGGCAGAGATTGCCTGCGACAGGTAAATAGGCTGCGGGTCGCCGTAATGCCAAGAGTATTTTCAGTTAATAGGGGAGTGAAAATGAGGTGTCTGAAGCGATATTGGAAAGTACAAGATCGATGATCCGTCCTCGTGTCCAATCAGCAGCCTTTAATTGACTGTATTTTCTAGGTAATTGAGCCGCTGTGCTCCTAAATTGAAGTGGAAGATATAACAATACATCTCAGTGGGAGGAATTACTCATTACTTCATAATGAAATTTTCCATTTGCTGCGTGGGGCCGATGCCGTTAACGCCTTCGCCGCCGGCGGTGTCCGCGGCCCCACGTGGGGCGTTGGCTCTGGTCACGAGTGGGGCTTTGACGGCGCCGAGGGCACACACAGGGCACCCAGCCGGCAGTAAGTTCTGCTTCTGGCCCCGAGCCACTGCCACCAGGCAGGCATGGCCTCACCCTGGTCGGGGATGAGACCCTTCAAGGAATTGGGGTGAGGTCCCGGGGGTGCCGATGATGGGCACCTGGCCCCTTGTCACCAGCGGGAGTGGAGTTGTCTTTGGGGTACCCCATGTGCTACATCGGGTTCGCTCCTTGGCCAGCCAAATTCAGCTCCTAAAGGCCGTCCCTCCCACCCCGCCACCCCTCCCTTGTTAGGGTTTGATTGATTGCCTTATTAAAGCGTGTTCTTGTAAGTGTGACCGAGCTGATTGCACTGCATATGTTTGGGATAATGCTCATTTTAAACAACTGAATAATAATACTACTAATAAAAAAAGGACCAGAAGAGGAAGAAGATGAGCTCTAGAGAGCGGGTTAAGCCTAAACAATCCCGGGGAGCAGCGCTGTAACTCGCCCATTAAATTGCTCCTTTACTATCAAATCACTCAGCCCATCTTTGTTGTGTTTTATCTGTCACCTCCTGTACCATTAAGTGAAATAGCAACGAGACTGATGCTTACTTTCCCGTCTCAGACTATATTTTTTTATTAAGGTTATATGATTAAACTGGATCGGATCTGCTTTCCCAGCACTATGCTTTACTTCAGCGCCTAAATCATTGGGAAATCCTCTCTCCATATTTCACGTTTTCTGCTGGGTTGTTCAGTCATTTGCCGGCACCTGCAGGAAACCATGCGGCTCCTTTAGCTTTTTGGCTTGTCTATCAGACAGATCCTTTTGTTTTCTATTATTCTGCTGCTAGCCTGGCTACTTTATTTTACTACCGAATTTAGCCCCTGAAAACACCCTCCACCATATGTCACCCCAAGGCTCGCTGTCCTGCCTCTTACAATAGTGTCACCCTGGGGTAAAGCCCACGTCAGGATGAGATGAAGTAGCTTTAACAGGTTCCTGGGTGGATATAAAGGGAGAGAGAAACCAGCCCCACGCGCTTTTTGCTTCATCCTTCTACCCGGAGTCCCTTATATGTTGCCTGCTTCATTCAGATCTTCTCGCTTCTCCTTTTGTGAGGCGGGAGCGTCCCGTCCTAACCCCGGAGAGATGGTACTGAGGAAGGGTTGCGGTGATGATAGGTTACGGTAGATCCCCGCCGGAACTGGTCCCTGTTTTAGGAAGTTTTTCTTCTCTCTCTCAGGTAGGAGGAAGAAGGGATAGCTAGTGCAAGATCTAACAAGAAAATAAATAGACCACAACCTCTGGCCCTTCAATGCACCGTTTGCCTCTCCCCACCCTGCTTTTTAAATTTTTTTTTCTTTTTTCTTTTTTTTTTTTTAATCAGTTAAACTGAGTGTATCTACGACCAAGAATGTAGTGCAGGTTTACACTAATATTTACAAACCTCGTTTTAAAGAATCTCCATCGGTGTATTGCATGCACATATACGCGCAAAGCAAACACATAAAGTGATTTTCCCAGCTGCCCTCTCTGCAAAGAAGTGCCTGGGACTTCAGAGACAGAAATTGCCACTTAAGAACATCACATGAAAGTATTAAGTAATTATTTAAAACAAGGCTGTTTAGAAAAATATTTGTGTTTATTGCAGCTGCTCGATTGGCCTCGTTAAATCTGGGGAGCATTTAAATTGTGTTACAGTCTCATTTAAATCCAGTTTCGTTCCAGCAGGCTGCAAAGCCTGAATAGAGCCAATCACTCCATAATGATGATGAATGAGAAATTAATTCAGATACAAGCAAGACAATTTAGGCCTTCATCTGTTTAAATAGCCTTCCAAGATTATTCGCAATTGCAGGTCACAGATTTAATCAATTGTCCAATCTTGTGAAAGTCATATCCTTGCATCTTCATCGAGATTATTTATAGCGCGGTGAAGCCCAGTGAAAGGTATACGCTCTTAACAGGAACAATTACTTAAAGAGAAGCGTTTGCAAAATGAAAAACAAATGCCTCCGTGGGCAGTAAATGATCAAACACTTCCTCGCTCTCCCGGCACATCCTCCCCGGCCTGAGGAAAGAAACGGAGCCTCAGGTGGGAAATAAAGGGGACCATCACCAAACTCCATCCCTGCCGTATCCGCTCTTATGCTCTTCAGCGCAGCCACCCGCGCTCCTTCATGGGCCACCCAGTCTAGTCTCTGCGCGACCGTGCTGTGCTCCTGAGGGCGATGGCCACAGAAAGGACACGTTTAAAAGCAGCTTTTAACCACGCAAGAATAAGCAGACCGAGCCGCTGCTCAGCCCGGGGATGCCAAGCTTTCCTGCCGAGAGACCTGTCATTTTCTGCCTCTGACTGGCTCCTACTAGAGATATACATGTGTACCAGCAGCCCTGTTTTAGGCCGATACCCGCTAATGCCCCGGCCCAGTCTTGTGCACAGCCGGCTTCCCCCTGGCGCTGTGCTCGCCCGACTCGAGATGAAGCCGGCAGAGAATGACTGCACCTCTCCTGGAAGCGCGGGCTCTTTCTTTCGGGCTTGGACCAGCCCCACGCGGGAAAACCCGAGGTCCCGAATAACTCAGGGTTAATAAAGCCTCTACAAAAGTTGAAATAAACCACTTTCGTAACGGGGAGAATCGTTTCATTGCTCGAAAAAGAGATGGAAAGCAGCGAAGATACCAGACTTGTTTGTCAGGGTGCCGGTGTATAACTGCCTCCTCCCGCTTCTCATCCTTTCTCCAGACACCTTCCACGTATCCGGAGCCCTCATCCCCGCTGGCACTGACGCCCTGTCTGGGGCGGCCGTTGCAGGTTCCTGCCCAGACTCGAGGGGTGATTCCGGGCTCGGAGAAACACCTGCTGCCCCAAAGAGGCTTACCCCAGTGCACAGGGAGCACAGTGCGAAGGGAAAACCTGGGGTAGGGCAGGAGTAGAGCCCGGCCCCACGTCCTCTGTCCAAGGGACCCTGAAGGCGGGACTCCGAGGAGGGCTGGGCAGCGCGGGTCCTCCGGCCTCGTTTCACTCCTGGGGGCGAGGGTCTCACCGAGGAGCCCCCGGGAGGCGCCACAGTCTGACCGCAGAGAGGGTTGGGTTTCATGGGTGGGAGTGTGCGGGGGTCAGCACAGGTGGGCCAACACGAGGTGAGACGTCCTCCCAGTCAACCAGGAGCCCCCCATCAATGTAGTTTTCCGCACGGGAAAGCAGAACGTGGGGCGCACTCACCCACGGGCACTGCTGGGGTGGGTAACACGAGGGTTCTGGGCAGCAAAGCGGGCCGAGGGGGCCGTGCGGGTGCGCAGCCCGACACGGGAACCTGGAACAGTGCCTAAAACAAAAGCCTGCCTACAGGACCCCCAGAGCTCCAAGGAGCCGGTCTCGGCGACAGACTTTGATGTATCGCTGTCCAATTAGCGCCTTTAATTGGCGTCCTCTGGGACAGGCAACCCGGGAGCTCAGGCGGCGAGAGCTCTCTCGGCAAGCCCCGTCCGCCCGCTCACAAGGTAACAGATAAATAATGCGGCCGGGCGGTAGGAATCCCACATTCCTCTCCCTCCGAACAGCAGCGGGGAAACGACCAAGCATACCCGAGGCCAACTGCTTGCAAACAGCCCCTCGAAGCTCCGTGCCCACGGACATCCGTGTGCCCGGGCAGTGAGGGGCCTGGGGTGTAGCTGCTCCCACATTTATCCCGGCCCCGGCCACCGACGCCCCCCTCCCCGCCTGCTGCCGAGGGGGGTCACCAGCGTGGAAACGATGCTGCTTAACACATACCGCACGTTCCTTCCAATTTGGCTAATGAAGGTCGTCTGTTAAGCGTAATTTTAGGGGTTAAATGAGGCTGACTGCAGATTTAAAGACGCTTGATAAAACGTCTTATTTGAATGACAGCAGTTGTATATATAGATGCCATTACAGCGATCTGGATTTACCTTGGGGGGAGAGGAGGAGGAGGAGGAAACAAAGCAAACACTCTCACAGGGAGGGAGGAAAATGCTTCGCCAATTTATTCTAAACCAAAAACGCTTGGTCGAAAGAGAAATTGATCGCTTCATTCATCAAACGAATAAAATACATTTCTGAGATCAGAGGGTGCTCGAAGAGATAGAGATAGAGAGAGAGAGACAGGGGGGAAAGTTCATAGTTGACAAGAACCGTCAAAAGGAGCAAGAAGTCATTGGAAGCTCACCTTGAAGTAATTCTTGTTTTCTTCTATTTTCTCCTTTTTCCTTGTTTCTTTCTTTTAATTTTTTCTTTTTCTTCAGAAGTAGAATTTTTTCTTTTCTTCTGGGTAGTCAGAAAACGTTTTAAGAAAAAGAAATCACCTGAAGCCAGAGGAAGACAAGATTTTTTGATTAATAAGGAAATCAATTTTGCAGAACGGAAAGGATGCTGACTTCTCAAACTCGCTGTTAGCAGAGGCGTCTCTGGGGAAGGCAAGCAGTTCGAGGCTGTTTTGGGAGCCATCAATCCCTGATACCCGGGTACACCTCAAAAATAAGCCGCCACAATTTTTACAAGAAAGCATCTCTAATCGATATTTGTAAGCCGAACTACTTTACTTGCTCTTCTGCAGTTGTGTTTACAGTGTTAAAATATTGTCATTTCACCACATTCTTCCCGAGCAGCAATACAGGGTTACATTACAGGCGTCTTCTACATGCAGTCCCAGAAGATGTGTGCATGTGGGTCATGTACTGACACCAAAAATCACAGCTTGAAAATCCCCACTTCTCCACTCCTTACAGAGACCTTAATTTGCACCGGGATGAGCACTCTCCATTTCTTATTCAAGGGAAAAGACCCTAACAATCTGGTCATCCAGTTTTCTCAATAGCTCGATTTCACCTTGCTAAATTTTATTAAATTAACATTTTACTCTCTTTGTCTTGCTTGTCTGGCACCAAATTCTGAAGGTCCTAACTTGCCCCCAAATGCATTTTTTTACCTACGTAGGGGAAGTTTGCTTACTGCTGTTGCAGTGCGGGATCAAAGATGAGTTTCAGAACAAATAAAGCAACTACTATTACTAAATCCATATGATTAATATGAATCACTCCTGGGAATTATCCTACAATTATTCTAACATTTACTCAACCCTGTGTACTCCAGGGAGGGAAGTTTTCTCTAATGTGGAGGCACTGAGTCATATGTTCCAAAATCACTTTCCATAAATGATCTGAAGTAAAATTTAATCCAAACTCAAAAGGTCTGATTTACTATATAGTAGCTATGTAGTAGCGCAGTCTTGCCTCCTCTCACAGCCAAAAATGAAGTAAAAAATCATGCAGGAAAGAGAAGGGGAAAAAAAAGGTGGAGAGGGGCGAGGGGAAACTCCTAACTTTGCCGAAGTTTATACTCCCCTTTCAGCCAACTGAAATGTGGAGTGGAATCTATTCTGGAGGCAGGAGAGCACTGAACCTGTTGCCGGTGCTGGTTTGGCTCTGAATGACATTCTAACCCTGCCCCTGTTTTAGCAGAGATGTGGATTTAGGCAAATGGACAAGTTTGAATGTCTGAGCCATTCTCAGTCCCAAGCAGTGCATTACTGCCCATTAACTCTGGCTCTCGAGGTACAAGAAAATAGAGGTTACATGACCTTATACCACCCCTCCCTCTGCTTTGGCAGTCACAGTTTCCCACCTGAAAGCCTGTGTATCATTTGGGTCACAAAGGCAAGTTTGTACAAAAGAGTTATACTGAAGCACAGAGCAACTGAATCATGTATTGATGGTAAGGAGACAGCTATTCCTGCATCTATTTAGTCCCCATTTAATCTAATCTAACTTCAGATCATGACACCAGGTCCTCCAAGAAAAAAAAACGCTCTAGTGTCACTAATTACGATTCCTTTCTTTTGATGTCAGTATGTCACTTGCTATCCATGTGTCTGACCCACCTACTGATTTTTTTGTATTTTATTCCAGTTGCCACTTGTATCTCAAGGGCTGTGTGCAAGCATTTGTAAAATAATAGTGCAAGACAGTATAAAGGATATTATGACCTCCATTTTCTGATATTGCTCCACAGAAAAAAAAAAAAAAAAAAAAAGGGCATGTTCACTAGTGGGAGCTTGCTGTGGGTTCTCCATATCCAAATGCAGGAATCAGAGATGCCAGCACTGTCTATGCTGGCTCCCAGTGCTGATTTCCCTGGCATTGTCCCAGAGGGTATTCCCCAAATCAACATTCCCCAGCCAAACCCAAATTGCACTTAACACCACAAAGGGGCAGTCACCAGAGATTTGGAGCAAGTGATGATCAGCCATATCACGAAGTTTTAGTGTGTTCAGAATCTTAAACAACTCCTACAGCCAAGGCCAATTTCTGTGTTTACTTTGTCTTCAGTGACAGCCTCACTCTTTAGCCAAAAGGAAGATATTCCAAGGTCTGACTTTAAATTTTTCAAAGCCCTGCTGTGCAATTAGAGTGACACTTCTATACTGGAATGCATAGCTTTGCTATGGCAACAACATATCATTGGTATATAACTCCACCAAGGGCAAAATCATCTACCCTGATGGCCCCAATCACTTTTTTATGCAGAAGCATAATTCTCACAACAGCCTTTCCTTGAAAAAGTGGCTGTAAATTAGAGCATCTGTGTGCATGTCGTTTCAGTTTGTCATAACCACCCCTTCAGCAAAGGATGGTACTTGATGTAATCTGGGACACCAGTAGAAATCAGAGTTGCTGTTACATCATCATATTGTAAATATACAATTAGTTATTTTCCTAGACTTGTTAAAATTTCGCTTTATAAACTGGTAAGTTAAATCTAGAGGAACCTAAGGCTTGATCTGTATGTCACAGACCATTACATTTCTTCCAGTTAATTTTTGCTGAGTGCAATATGATATATCTGACTTTCGAAACAGGTGCTTGATGGGACCTGACTTATCAGCTTATGGAGAATCTTGATAGTATATGCCAGCCATGATTCATTGGTTAAAGCAAACAGAATACACCAGAAAAATAAAAACCCTCCATGTTTCTTTATTTCTAGTAAAAGTTTTTCAGTAATTTATCCTTCTGTTCTTCTCAGCTAAGTTACTGAATTTTATTATCCATCATTTTCCATTAAAGAGGCTTACATACGGTAGTGAAGTACCTCTCTATCTTTGCTCTGGCAACCTAAGCAAACCAGAAATTTGTGTGAGTCACCTTCCTCAGTTACTGAGCTCTGAGTCAGGCTTTCTCTTACACTGTCACCAATTTTACAGCCTCCTCTCTCATAGCATGAAAGCCATAACTACCTATACAGTATCAGGGGATTTTGCATTCGTTCCATCAGCAGCCTGTTTTTTTATTTCTATTTAATGTTTCTTGTCCAGGCCACCAAGGACTGTGGTAGCCCAAATGCAGTTCTGCAGCACTGACATAGGTCTGCATGTTCATAGTTTTCTTCACTATAACACTGCTTTTCTCCACCTCTATCTTCTCAGATGTAAACACTGGGGTCCTGAATGTCTTATTTTGTATTTTGCAATATTTAGAATAGTTTGTGGGGTTTTTTTGTCAACTCAGATTTCTCTGAGACATTCATCCACTTTAGCTGCAGGACTGACCTGATACCTAGAAAAACATTTATTAGAAGAAAATAAAAGGGATTACTAATAAAATAAAAGCCATCTGATAGTTCTGCTGTATGAACAGTCTTCCATAGACATGGTGGTAGCTGTGGAGGTGTACAGGTGCCACATACACAATATGGCAAGTGCATCTTTGACACGAATTTGATTAATATTAGGTATGTACATATTTCTGACCACCAGATTACAACAGCCAGTAGTGCTGAACATCCCAGTCTGTGCAGAACCACGTTAGCCATAATCCCATTTCATGATGATGTCTATACCACTGACACTCTTTTGTGCTCTTCAAATTAGCCCATTTTTAACTTGCTTTAAATAGTTGCTGTCATCTACTGATTGAGCATACTGTAGGGGTAACACATAGCACGTGAAGATTAGAATGTCTAGGGGTAAATTCCTTACAGAAGCCTAGGCTGAGATATTTATAAACTAACCCCATAACCTCATTAACATAAATCAGATGTGCCATGCCAAGACATATTTTTTCATGAAAACAATGTTGATTGACATATTTGGGAGAGGAATGCAAGTTATTAAATTCTTATTTTGTCAGTTTCACTGTTACTTTCTTCAATTTTTAAATGAATTTCCAAATTCTCTGATTAATTCTCTAACCCAGCAGGCACTATTTAATATCTTCTTTAGTTAATAATCTTTTTAAAAATGCTCAGTCTTCCTCTGTTGTTAAGATTACATCAACGTGATTTTCAACTGAAAATTAAAACACTGATTTTGCACTTCCAACTAACATTAGATCCACACTGTTGAGAGGATTTCTTTTGGTTTTGCTCTATTTTAGAATTTTCACTGCTTTTTACCACTTTTACTGCATATTACTCCCATATTTTTCCTGTTGTCTGTAGATTCCTTCGTCAACTTCCTGTGTTTTATAACATGCAATGTAGGCTAATTGCTATGTAATATAGTTCTCTGCATGCTGTGTGGAGATTTTTTACTTCAGATTTTTGCCTTCATTTCACTCTCTCTGAGAACAGTTCTGGAGTCAGAAACTTGCCCTTCATGTAGATATTTCTATATTTCTCATATGCAATGTATTTCCTGCCTCCAGCCGCCCACCAGTTTCCAGTCTAAAAATTAATGCATCATAACAAGATCCAAAAAATAATTTTTTTTCCATGCTGGACATCATGCCTTCCAAGATGTGGATTTGCCCACGATTTTTAGAAACTATCAGTGATGCTTTTTTGCTAGCTGCATGAGATAAAATTGCACACATGCTGAACTGAGTTTGTCCAAATGCTACTATTTTTATGCCTAGATATGGCAGACAAAAGTATAAGAGGTAAGGCATCCCATTTTTGGGTTTAATTTGGCAGTTTTTGACATGCACCTGTCAGCACCCTGTTCTTTGTTAGTACATCAATTCACATGCTTTTGAGACCAGTTGGTTGTAAGTTATAATTACCAAGTTGGTATTCCCCCCTGCCTTCTACTGTTCACGTGATTACTCCCACCAGGTGCCAGTGCTGATGACTATCTTCTCACTAATAAAACTTTCCTCTTCCCTGACTGTGCTATCCATACACCTTACCACTTTTGTAAAAGAATCCAAAGAATTAAATTTCATATTCTTTGTTACATTGATTCAAACTTTGTTGTTTATTGTATCATATTTACAACTGGAAACATGTTTGTATCTTGCAGCTCTCTTTCTTGGAGTGACTGTACTAAAACCCTCTTGCCATTCTGATTCCCAGCCACGCCCCTTACCCATGAACAAGACACACCCTTCATGCAACTTCTCTCCTATTACTACATGTCCTATTGTTCCTCTGAAGCAAAAGCTGAACTTCGGTCCAGAAGCTAAGTCCTGAGAACAATATTTGTAACTTGTAAGTGTGGAAGAGCCTCTAAAAAGTTGATACGGATATTTATCTAGCCATGCCTCTTGCTTTCTTCTCAAATTCCCAAGGTCTTTCTTTAACCCTCTACCACAAGTTGCAGTGAGTATCAGAGGATGATACTCACAGGATGATTTCACAAAATTTCTGCTTATGCAGTGCATTGATTCTCATTTTTTAACTTGATCATCTTGGTCACTTCATGTCTTTTTGGCTGTTTGCAACTTGACAGATAACCAATTGTGGTGTTTTGATCTCTGCATGCAGTTTGATACCACATTTTGGAAAGCCTATGACATTAAGCATTTGATTTATCAAAGGATAGTTACATCTCATAGCCCTTAGTCAATAGCTTAGGGATTTGTTGGTATCACTATATTTCATGTCAGCTCTTTTCTGGTGGCTTTACATTCCCTAGAGATTTCAGTCATCTCATGTCATTTTATGCCACCATGGAGATCTTCAATGCAGCATTCAGTAACGACAAATTAGAAGCAAAAATACATGGATGCACTAAAATAAATCTTAAATTGTGTCTTTGAATCTGGATAGTTATTCCAGCACTTTTCTGAATATTCTTCCAATAAATCTGCAACTTTTTCAAAGTGAAGATTGAATTCTAATGATGGATTTATGCTACATATATTTAAAAATCCTCTCTGCTGTTACCTCCATTTGAATTACCACTATGAGCTACCACATCACCTTGGGAATTCATGTTCAGTTATACTCAATCTTTCAAAGGTTTCAGCTGTTTCAGCCACATACTACTCCAGATCCACATCCTGTGATAAAGTCAAATGTGGAAGCAGACATGGGACCATTTACCATGTGATCCAGGTAATTTAGTTAAAGTGACAAGTCGTTAAAATATATTTATGTCTAAAGAAATTCACATTCTTTGCAGCAATTCTTCCCCTGAAAATATTGATAAAATTAATGTGAAGAGGTGAGTCATAGGAGAACTGCTGGAGCAGCTATGATAGTTCTCCCTTAGATGAGGACTTCTCTTCTGTTGATCTCTTAGTTATCTGGCTTTCAACTTATTTAATAAGTGTTACACTCAAATAGTTAACTTTTTATATCAGAATCTGGATTAAATCAAAGCATCCAGAGTCTATCAGAAAAATGCAGATATCTTTGCTAACAAAATACATTATAAAATGAAAAAAAGGTAAACCCTATTAACAAGATTCTTCCTTAATAAAGCAGACATAGAATTTTTTTTTTGTGACAATTAATTGTTTTGCTATCTTGTCATTCTCTGTTGATTGCATCTTACATTACTTTTTCTATGGCTTTGCCTGGGAGCAACTTATTAATTTTAGCTTTAGTATGCTGATTTTTTCCCATCCTTTTTGAAACTGCCTCAGACATATAAGATTTGCTATGTGCCTTTATTGCACCCTGTATATTCTTCCATGTCCCATGGCATTCTTTGAAAGGAAGTCTAAAATTCAATTCCGTAGATAGGTTATCTACTCAATTTGATCATCTGTGTTTGCAGACTACTCTTCAATCAAGCACACTTGGGACTTTCTATTCCACAATTTCAAACACTTCTATCTGTTAGCAGGCAGGCCAGAACAGCTTTGCCAAATGGACTCATTTTGATCTTGCTATTTGAAATGTGCAGAGCTTTGAATTTTAACTTTGGGCACAACACTTGCTGTGATTATGTCGCATTCAGCTCCACTGTCTATTTGGAATTCACTCTTTATCCATTTCTATGCGGTGTCAGAAGACAACCTGCTACAGAACATACCAGTGTAGATTCAATTAAGAGACTTAGTAAAATGTCATTGTTTCATTAACAGAGTTTCATCCTCCAGCTGCATTTTCCTGTTGCAGAGCAGTGCCAACACCTTGACATGGTGTCAGTTCTCTCCAGGGGTATTGAAAACACAGCCAGTCCTTACACTATGCTTCCCCTTCCAGTCACACGTTGTTTGGGCATGTGTTTCCAATCGTATGCTTCATTCTTTCAGTGCTTATTAGATACTTGGATTAAGAAAACATGCTTTCTGCTGTGTTTCAAATACCTTTGCAACTTTGAATTTGTCTCTCGCATTAAAGTTGTGGTGGCCTAGTTATCCTTTATTTTGTCACAGATAGTTTTGTTTAGTCTGTTAGTCTGCTAACATTCATGTGATTTGGCTTTGCCACACAGACTGATGACTTAATGGGACAGACATTTCAACAAGGAGGTAGTTTCTGCTAAACAGAATTTATTTCCTTGAAAGTGCTGTTTTTTCATGGGTCTTCTTTTTGATGCTTTGTATAACATATCTAATTCCTCTTGCATTTATCTGCTTCACTTAAAATACCTACACTAAACTTTTCTGTGCTCCTAATCATTCACTAGTTTTGCGTCTTTCTTCCTTCTCTTTGCAGTAGCACAGCACTATAGGTAAGGGAACACTACTGCTTCTCTCTCCTGTTGTATTTCCAATGGTGCAATATTGAAATCCCTTCTGTCCCTAACACTAGGCCTGTCTATATATCACTAAAGGTATCTCAGGCTTAACTCTAGCAGAGCCAGTGTATCTATCCCCCAAAGAAGCTTTGTCCAGCAATTGCCTAATCCCGGAAACATTTTATTCAGCTGCTGCCAGTCTCCAAACATTAACACAGAGAAAATCAAGGGAACAAGAACTAGGAACTACAGATCCCAAACAGTTTGAAAGACTAAGCTGTACAAAAATGTCTTTTTTCTTTTTTTTTTTTTTTTTTTCCTAAAGGGAACTCTCACACATAGGCAGAAAGAGTATGTGGTGTAATCCAGTTGGTCCTCAATGGGAAGACATGACTGCACAGCAGTCCTGTCCCAGGATGCAGGCTCCACTGAAGGAGGGGATGTCTCTCTGTGCTTGTGTCTTTTCCTCTGCTCTTGGAGACGAAGTCCCAGTGCCTAATGCCAACTTCTGGATTCATTGCTGGGACCTGAGGTACTTCTAGAGCTCCTGCTGCCTTTTTTTACAGAAGCTTTAGTATGCCATCAGCGTTTGTAACAAAGCCTATGATACTAGATCTCCCTGTTCTGTGAGGTGCTTGAGATAGGTTTTTCAAAAGTGTAGTGAGGAGGTACATGCCTTGAAACCACTCTTCTGCCCTTCTCAGTAGATACGTATTTTAGAATTTAGTCATGATTTTTTCATCCTAATTAGATTCAGTTCTCTGCAATATTCATTCATTTCCCTTGAGGAAGCCTTGAGTTTTTAGGTCTGGTACAACTTTCTTCCTGTTTCTGACGACATTTGCATTTTAAATGGTTTGATTTTATTCATCTATCTATGAACCTCAGCATTACACCTAACAAATTCTGAAGTATTATTGATAAATGCACTACCTTCCAGATCATCGCTGGATCTTGCAGAGAAATGGTAGCAACAAACAATTTAAACCAAAGCTGGATAAAACAGAACTTGTAAGTGCAACATTTCTGCTGCAGACACAGGCCTTCTATAAGGGTAATTAATAACAGTTGCTAATAGCAAGACCCAATTTTTAAAGAAGCAACTTCAGACAATCATGAGAAAATGAGATAAATAATCAGCTCAAACAATAAAGATCAGCTGTAGCATAATTGCAGAACAGCATTTAAAGATTCAGGAGATCTAGTGCTTTTCATTAATCAGAATAAATATAACATTACAGATCTTCCTTATTCAAAGACTCTTGTGTGTGCATGTACAGCACATCTCTGAGAGCAGAAGCCAAATTATCTCTGTGTAGAAGAGTCTGATATTTTTAATAGCAGAATTCATAAGGACTTAGAAGTTCAGACAAGCCATTTTAAAGCTACTGTATCACTTTGGTGAAAGAAAAAAAATATACCTTTTAACTATTGAGGAAGAACACTTGCAGTTCTCAAAAATTTTGCCCAAAAGACAAATTATACCAGAAAGAATTGCTGTAACTACACTTGCCTGCAGTACTTCCATCTGGGGAAATCCCATAAGGAAATTATGCAGCCCAGCTTGGAGACGTTTAAGCAATGCAACACTTACCTGCAGTTTTGGAGCAGGAGGCATTCTGTTGCTCATAACTGAATGAGTTGCCATCTCTGTGTGTGTGTGTCAATAAAACCCTAAATATGTTTTCCTCTCAAGTCTGAGCAGTTAAGCGACTCCAGGCTTTGCAAGCAGCCATCAGGTACAGCATGTCCCTGACAGACCAACCCTGCCTCCCTGAACTAGCCTGGTGGAAACAGTGGTTCTCCTTGCAAGCACAACCCCTCTCCACAACTGCCTGTTTAATACTTAATAGCCTATCTGCATACTTTTTATATAGGATTCCAGCATGCAAGCACCTGAGTTTTAAGCCTTCTCTTCCCCCTCCCACTTACTATAAGGGGTCTTTCACTTGTTGTGTCATAGGTCTAAATGAAGGGTCATAGGACTAGATGAGAAAGGTGTAATGTACATAAGCAACCATTCCACACTATTTGTTCCCACTTTCAAGATCCTGTCCCAGCTCACAGCTTAAGCTCAGGAAAAAATGCTCCTTTCTTTTTGGAAACCAAGTTGCTGGCCCATGGGTCATATATTCTTGCAGATAGTGGTACAATATGTTTTCTAAGGAGCAGGGATCTGCTACATATTCCCCTTTCCCACACTTACTTTTTCTCACTAGCTCCTTGCTGAAATATTTGGTCACTGATGTGAAACAGAAAGTCTGCCAGCGCATGATGCTCTCTAGCCATGTGTTTTGTTGTAGGCTGGATGGGTCACCCTGCCTATTACTGTGGTTGCTGATATTTCCCATGACATGATCTTCCTTTGAGTAACTTTCAGCTTTGCCAAACACCATAGAAATTTTCTATGTTGGGTGTACAGTGCCAAGTGAATTTATATATACACACATAATTATGCAGAAAATAAACTGCCACTTCTAAGAAGGAATATGGTGTTCTTCCCATGCTAAAAATTTCTGCTGACCTTTTATTTGGAAAAACATAGGTCATCTCTCCCCTTTCTTGAAATCTGACAGCCTTTAATAATTTTTGGCCTTTATTCAAGGTTGCACCTTTTATCATCCCTTTGAGATGCTCCCCAAACTTGCCATCATGCAAGCCATCGAATAATTATGGCTCTCAAGAGGTCTGTAGGAGTATTTTAAGGCTAAGTGGGATACAAAGTGGGCTAAGTGGATTGTGTTCTCAGTCTCTGACCCACTGAATCATGGCTTCTTCCCTGGGTTGTGACACAAGAAAGTCCCTCAACCTCGGAACATTGCACAGCTTGGGAATAAGGACATTAGCCTGAGAGGCATGAGGTAGGGGGTGTAAGCCTACTAAGGGAAGTAAAGCATAGGCACATATATATAGATATAGGTATAGGTATAGATATAGATATAGATATAGATATAGATGATATAGATATAGTTATATATGAAAGTAGGCACTTATTTCTCAGCTAAATTTTGAAATGAACTACGGCATTTCAGATGGAGACAGATCCTCTCGGTGATGGCAGAATACAACTACAACAGTTTCCTGACAGAGCCTCTTAGAGGATGTGGGGACAGACAGCAGTTTCTATTCTACTGTAGGAGTCAGATGTGTGATGAACTTTTCAGAACTGCTGACTTCTGACAGTTCTGGGATAGAAGATGCAACTCTTGATACTTGGGAAATTTTACAATAAAAAAAACAAAGAACATACGGAATTTTGAGGTTGTGCTTAGGTCCTGCCTAATTTTTACTTCAAGAAACAGTCTTTGGATGTGGCTGTAAATCTCCTGAAAATTCTCCTTGCATGGAGTTGACACCAGACAGCTTTCCCATCTTGTAGGCCCCTCTACTGCTCAGTCCTCTGTGACACAGAACACCAACTCCACTCTTCACCAAAGCCTCTTCAGTGGAAGACTGACAGTCTTTTATATTGCAGGAATGTGTTCCCCAGGTCATGAACATTCCCCTGCCTCAGCAGTAGGCTGAACCAAACTCGCAGAACAACAGCTTCATGACCAGAGATCTATCCCATACCCACCCCAGGGTCTTCTTAATATCTATGATGTATTTCTACCATCACTTCAAAGTGACAGAGACTTTTTTGTAAGCACTGTGAGAAGGGCTACCAAGAAGTTGGCTAGGTGAGAGACCATTGCTGGGTTATCATAATGGGCTGCTACAGCTGTTGTGAAACTGTGGATCCTACAGTGAGAAATATGATGGCAAAGTTCATGAATAATTTCTTCTTCATGGCAAAGGTTTGAATGCCATACAGTAAGTGCACTCTGAGAGAACATGACGACCAGTGCGAAGAAACAAAATAGTAAGTACTTGCTCTTTAGGTCAACAACCTTTTACCTGAATGACAAAATATTTCTGTTGAAAAAACCAGCACATAATCACATAAGAAAAGGTAGAGTGAAACAGTCTAATATTTTGTGTTTCTTAACTTTGGTTATTGACCTTGCAACTTCAAAGGTGTTTCTTTAATATTCTTTAATTCTCTTAGTTTCCAAACACTGTTTTATGCTTCATTTGTTTCCTGTTGTTCCCATTTCCTAGGTGCTGATTTCCTTTCTCAGTTGCTGTACTGGAGCTTCTTGGAGTGTGCACTGTCTTTTCAATTACTGTGTATGTGGTGTTTAGCACAGCGGGCAACTGAATCTGATTCCAAACACATCATTTATGTGCCTTGTTTGGGTTACCTCACATCTGCTCATGTGATTTGTCTGGCCAAACACAGAGGTAGCTTCTGTGCAGTTAGAGACCAATTTGAAAATCAGTCAAGGGGCTAGACAGCACGTCAGATATGATGGATCAAGAGTTCAAAGAAGGCCATAACCCAGAATCACTGCTGCTGAACCACTTTTAGAAAGCTGATCCATTCACTGCTCCATGAAGAGCTGTTCCTTCAGAGGTTAAAGGAGAGTGTGTTTGTTTACTGGGCAAGATCAGGGGAAAAAACAAAAAGAAAAAAAAAAAAAGAAAAAAAAGAGGAACCAGTGCATTGTATCTCATATTGACAGAAAGGACTTAGGTAGTGAAAATGAATTGCAGTGTAAGAAAACTACCAACATGCTTCACTGCATGTCAAGTACACAAATAGGCTCATGGCTGAGAAAACAAACAAACAAACAAACAAACAAACAAACAAACAAACAAACAAGCTAACTAACTAACTAACTAACTTACTTCCCTGAGAATAACAACTGTGAAGGCTTTGGCCTGGGATGTGAGAATTTCTTACATGTTTGTTAGAAACTGCATCTTTAGCAAGAGGTAAACTTAAAAATAAGGCAGAAGAAGGGAAAAGAATGAAAAGGACTGAAATTTGTGATAAAGCAGTACTATTTTCCAACATGTATTATTTTGAGAATGTGATCTGAAACCCTTTTGGTCTCAGCTAGACAAAATTGGAAATGTGTTGGTAATGAAAGGAAGAGGAAAGGTGCAGTGAGGCTTGCAGTGGTTTACCAGTTCAAGATATACTAATAAGATGCTGGTCAGCATTAGAATTTGCATGTTGTGTCTGCTATGCAGATCAAGGAGGTGAACAGCTGAGGAATGATGGAGTGAGCAGGATTTCAAGGAAAGAAGTGAAGATGTAGGACATGTAGGGCTTGGGGCTACAGGGAGAAGTGAGACATTTTCACAAAGAGATGGTAAGTTTGACCTAGCACCCACTGAAGTCAGTGGAAATGTTGCTATTGACTGGTTCCCTCGCACAGTGGTGTAGGGTGTAATAAATGTGGTCAGCAGGAGTTGCAAGCCTAATACACAGCAAAACCCAGACAATTGTGAACAAGAGTTGAGGAAACACTAGCAGATCCAGGAATGGTTTCATTATTGGTATGTACTACTGCTAAGGGAGGTAAGGATTTTATCCCTGAACTTTCCACTCATGTGGAGATGAGTTTAGGTGTACATCTCTCCTGGTTACTGCTGACACAGACTATGAGCTACACAGATGGGCTCTTGGAGGCTTTTTTGGCTTTCACATAGTGATGTGGTTATGATTTTTAATAGCAAGAGCAATGCACTTCATCGTGAAAGGAGACTGACGTCTGACTAGGAAGTGATGATTTTTTTTCCCCATGATTATTTAATCAAACAAGAGAACTGAGAGTGTCAAACAAGTACCAGCAATTTATCAAGAGACAGTTGTAGAAGGAAGCATTCTCTGAATCATCTGTGTGATAATTACCACTGACATTTCCCCAAGGGGAACTGCATTTTTAATTGTTACAAATATAATCACACTTCTACAGAAAAGTGGAAACAGAATCCTTTTGAGGCCTTTTCTGGAAATAGAAATGTCTAAAGTTTCCATATGGAAACAATTTGTGATAAGAAATTATTGTGTGGACCAGAATAAATATGTCATCACAAAGGTTAACTAAAATACCGGCTACTGTACTCTAATTTCCAGAAGAAAATATATTTAATAATTTCTTCTGGGTTAAGTCCTGGCCCTGCTGCAACTGCAGCTTTTTTATCTGGGCTGAAGTTGACTTGAGTTTTGATGGTGAGGAGTGCAATGTCTCTGATCCTGATGTGTGCACAGAGGACATTATCTTCATGGCAGCCTAGGAAAGGACTGCTTGAATAAGAGTCCAAGCACCTCTCAAGGCAAACCTCGACTCAGCCACTCACAGTGGCTGTGGGCAGCACTTCTCAGGCTGGTCCACAATACATAGTCAAAGCGACCACAAGGGCTGGCCCTCTCCCTCAGCAACACTTATATGACCATTCACAATGCAACCTTTCCAAGCTGTTTCTCCAAGGCAGAACAAATTTGCTAGGTTTTGCTTCCCGTCTTCATCTTATTGCAAACAAAAGCCCTTAGTTACTCATATTCCCCATTTCGATGTATCAGGTGTACAAATTGTGGGATTTTTCTTGCCAGGAGGCTAGGAGAGTGAAGTTCTTCAGCAGAGACATTATCTCTTTGGGTGATAAGGCTGGCCTATCTCTTGTAGCTTGCAGAAATTAACTGAATAATAAAGTATTTGGCCATACTTGTCAACTACAGCATTGCCTCTATTATTTTAGGTAGCAGTGGTGGCCTGAGGATAAGACATAATTTTGTAGGAATAGATTGTCTTTTAACTGGGCCAGCTGATATGGATGGAAAAAAACTGAATTCAGAGCAGCAAAGCCTTGTTTGTTCAGATAAAACAATTTAAAAAATCTATTTACAAAAAATTAAATCAGGCATTTTAAGTGTTTTTATGTTCTCTGCGAGCACAGAACAGCAGGGTAGGGGAAGGCTATTTAGACCTTCCCTAGTAGCTTCATACAACATGATCACCATCTTGGGCTTCCCAGCCCTTGCACTTCCCTTTCCACTTATTCAGGAGCTATTCCTCTCCCTGTATCATGCAGGTAACAGACAGACTATTTTAACTAAACTGTGATTTATAGAAAGTTGCAGTCTTGCTGTTCAGAGTTGTTGGTTTAGCTAACAGATGCTGAACATCAGCAGATAATACAATCTGATTGTATATTGATAATACAAACTGATCTACAGGATTTAGGATTCCAGCCTGCAAATTTATGAGGGAAAAAAACAAACCCAAAACTGTTCAGCTAAGAACTATTTGGTTCTACTCCTTTTTCATTAAGGACCTTAGCCCTTCTTCAATTGAAATCAATGGAAATTCAGCTCTAGGTTAAGCAGACACCACTCAGTAACACTGACAGAGCAATGCCAATTTAGCTTGGGCTGCATTTATTCTATTAGATTGCCCTTCATAGCTAAAACCAAAAGGCATGTTTATGCCCCGTGTTAAAAAAAAGAGATTGCACACAGAAAACAAACAAACAGTAAAAATACACTAGCTAATCACTTCCTTAGGTGGTTTGAATGGAAGAAATGGTATCCAGAGTTTTGAATAGTTTGAAAGAGCTCAGTTAACTGATTACAGCAAGAATTTTTGAAAGTTATATATTATTGAACATGATATAAAATTTAAAAAAATGCTGAATTTGCACACATGTTTAGTCTAATTTTACAATTAGAGATAGCATGTGCAATTATTTGATTTGCTATGATTTTTACATATATACTTTCTGCATGCAACCATCTTGGAAAGTGCACAAAGGATTTAGGTACATGTAGGAAAAAACCCAGTGAAACAAATGGAATCAAACCAAATTCAGAACACAACACCCCTCCCCCAAACCCCCAAACCCAAACAAACCACTAACCCCCCCTTCCCCCAACCAGCTATTTCTTTTTATGTGTGTGAATAGGACTTAAACTTCTTGCAGATCTATTTTATGATGTTGATTATCACCAGAGTCTCCTCAGTGATGGAAGATACTGAAAACTACCCTCTTTTCATCACCCATCATCTCAGTCGTTGCTGTGAAGCCATATGGATCTTTCCAAGTCCAGCTTCATCTTCTGTGACCTTGTGTTCGCTGTGGGTCTACAGCAGACATTGGCTTGTGCTAGCAGTGACAGGAGTTTCCAGCCCAAGCACTTCACAGGTCCAAGTGTTCTGACCAGCTGAATTAATCCTGTCATCACCAAGTCCTTCTGCTAATGGGAAAGTTACAGCTTGCAAAATAGATATTTGAAATGAGGTCAGTAATTCAAAGGGATCACTGTATGCAAAGGTATACAGGTGATGCTAAGTCTCCCCAGTAATGCATAGTACTTACATTTCACAGATTACTAAAAGCACAAAATACTGTCAATTATAAAAACCAAAAAAGCCCAAACCAACTCAAGGCAAAACAAACAAACAAAACCAAAATCAAACCAAAACACAACTACCAATAAACGCACAACACCACCCCCCCTGGTTTAAAAAAACCCCACACCTGAAGCCCCGAAGAATTTATCAGGAATTTTCTCACTTCAGACTAAAAATATATTCCAGCTTCATACAATCACTTTTTCCTCAGTGTCTCTAGATCTTGCTTACAGTGTAAAGTTGGAAAGCTATGAGATCATTCTCCTATGGAAAAAAATTTGCTAAGCACTTCATGATGTCAGTTAATTCGACTGATTGCTCTTGATGTGATTTGACATATCAGAGAAGTGTGATTCATGAGCTAAGAGGGAAGGACCTTTTAGCAATTTGTTCCCAACTTAAAATGTGACATCAGCGCTTCTTGAAAGTTAATCCCACATACAGTAGTCAAACCATTTTCTAAAGATCCATCTCCATTTATATTGTTCCAGCTAATATTCCTTAGTAAGCCTTTAGATTTTGGTCTGCTTAAGATTAAAACTTCCTTTTTTTAAAAAATTATGAACATTTATCTCTCATCAGAGAAGATAAGTGCATCTTAGTAGAGACATGAGAGACAGATTTGTGAGACCTAACAGATTTGTACAAGAGAATGATGACAGGTATTCCATAATGGAAAGATCCTCAGAAAGACAATTCTTTTGCATACAGATGAGTTTGCTACCTTAGCAGATGTTCGCCTTTTAAATAAAAATAAGCTTTTAAGAGTTCCTCTGAAATGTCACAGTTATCCCCATTACTAAAAGATATCTTGATTTACAGTATTACAGTTGAAACATTCCTAAGCAAGAGGTTTTGAAAGCCGTACCTTACCTGACCTGCAAGACATTTAATTAATTCCATATTTTCATTGTAGACACTGCAATTAAAATAATTCTTGACTACCTCATGGAATTTGAAACGTTTTCAAGAAATGAATTCAATACAAGATAGTGTGTGTGCAGTTCTGCAGCTTGGTCTCCCAGCTGTGCAATAAATTTCTGGGAGAAACAATTAGTGTAGAGTCATTTGTTAGAGAATGAACCAAAAATGTATCTAAAAATGCCAGTACTAAATGTGCTGACAATTAAGAGCAAATTACTTAGCAAAGATGCCATGTGTTCATATGTTGCTTCAGCTACACGCATTTGATATCTAGCATCACATTTTTGTTTAAAACATAATTGCACATTTTGTTCAATTTTGTATCCGTACTGAAATAAGGTGATATGATGCCAACACTTTTTTAAGCAGGACTCCCTGTGACTCCAGTTATCACCATACCTTTTCATTCCAAGGGCAAAAATATTTTTAATTAAACATGACACAGGCATTTCTCATTCATGTTTCTGATTTTCCCCTTGCCCCACTGAAAGTTTTATAGGGCAACAGAATGAGAAACAGAAATGACTTAATGCAGAATTGATGTTACATGAAAAGATCTCTCAGGGGAAGCTGTAAGGCTGTCATTGCCCAATCAACTAAGAACTAGACGAGACAAAGCATTTAGTAACCCTTTGCAGTAATTCCTGCATTGGCTGGGACTTTTAGGATGACCTACTGGCTCTCAAGCTCACACAATGTACTCAGGAAAATAATTGGTAGTGAGTCATCCATTACACGTTTCAATAAAAGCACCTACACAGACACACAAAATTTGGCTACATGGTACACACAAACCACTTTCTTTCCCCCCACCATACAAAGATAATTTGATAGTGTTCAAGTTTACATTTTTCAGATGTACTTGAGTAATCAGGAACTGACCCCTTTCCTTTAAATAAGGACATAATGTATCTCTATAACTGAAATAGCTTCTTTCTTTGAAGTCTCAGGATAGAGAGCAAACTGAGGGAGGCCATTGGCAATGTTTCACCATCAAACTTTTATAAGATACAGCTTTATTCTCCCACAGATGGCTAAGACCAATGTGTTCCCACTTACCTGCACTACAGTGTGAATGATCTGCATTTCAGAATGAAGCTGAAATCAAGATGAAATATGGAGATGCAAAGGAAGAGCAAAACTAAAGCACAATATTCATACAAAGTTAATATAAATCTGAAACTGTGACCTAACTTTCCAAGCAATACTACAGTAGAAATATATCCTTCAAATCAAGAAAACTGTTTGTAGAACAATGAATCTGTTGTACTTTAGTCACATTTCAATCTTCTTTCAAGACAGCTTAATTCACTCCTTCCATATTGATTTTGAATTTTCTTGCTCTTGAGTCTAGTATTCTGTTTCCCTTGGCCAAGAAGAATTGGGTTAGAAAACACCCAGATGAACCTGACATCCCCAAGTCTGTGGGTCCTGATAGGATGCATCCAGGAGTGTCGAGAGAGCTAACAGATACCACAGCTAGGTGGCTCATGATCTTCTTTGAAAGGTCATTACCATCAGGAGAGATTCCTAAGGGCTGGAAGAAAGCAAATGTTACTCCAGTCTTGAAGGAGGACCCAGGGAACTACTGGCCTCACTTCAATCCCTGGAAAGATGGTGGAATGCCTCAACCTGTAGTCCATCTCTATCCACATGAATGACAAGAGGATGATCTAGAGTAGTCAACATGGATTCACTGACGGTAGATCATGCTTGACCAACCTGACTGCCTCCTATAACAAAACAAATACCTGGGTAAATGAGAGGAGAGCAGCGGGCATTATCTACCTTGACTTCAGCAAGGCTAGGATGACCCTGTTTAAGCAGGGTGCTTGGACACAATGACCCACAATGGTCCCTTCCAACCTTACGAGTTCTGTGATTCTCTGTGATTCTGTCTTGGATAACAATGAATGAAAACTGCTGTGTGATGCACATAAGACTGTTGTGACTTAATAGCATTTCACAGTTAAAAAAGCAGGGAAGAGGGTTTTTTTAGCACTTAGAACAGAGAAGCAATTTCTCTTTGACAATAATTTTTTTGTACATGCTAAATTCTCAGTGCTTTTTTTTATTGTATATCTAGATAATGGGCTGGGAATTAGTTAAAAAGGATCCAGAAGAGCACAGACTTCCAGTCCTGGTGACAAATCTCTGAGGTTTATCACTTCAAGTTATGTCCAGATAAAAACATTTGTATCATTCATATTGAATAATTATATTGTCTAAAGATCTATCTAATAATTTGTAAGTATTTATAGAGAACACCAAGAATATCTTTACCTGCTGTTATTAATTTATTCTGTATTGGTAGGTCATACCACATCTTCAGATGAGATCGATTGGTAACATAATCCATAAGAGAGTTAAACCAGTTAGTCACTGAATGGATTAATTTCTTCCCACTCACAGCTTTTCATTTCAGTTTTCAAAAGCTTCAAAGTTTTTTAACACCCTGAAAGAAATGCAAGCATTAGTATCTGTATCTTCATAAAGTCTGAAATTTCCAGAAATCTTGGCAGAATAAGGAATAATATCTTGTTAGCTCAGTCCAGTCCTCTTTCCTAATAGACTTGCATTTTGGACAGTGAAACAGAGGAGTGTGGTGGAGAAATGGGATAACTAAACTTCCTTTATCTCTGAAAATTTTTTCCTGGCTAAAAAGTTGACAATTTTAAATTCAATTAATAGAGTTAACCTCAGCCTCCCAACCACATAAACTTCTGTCCTATTAATCCCCTCCAACCAACACTGTAATTTGCTTTTCTGCAAGGAAGTAATCTTATCCAAGTTTTTTATTTCCCATATAATAGGGATTTCTTTGACTCCTTGATTTTTTTCTTGCCACTCTTTCCCTTTCAACTGACCAACTTCAAGAGCACTCATCTTTCTTGGATTTTCTCTTATTGCCTTTTCATTATCTCCTTTGATTTCAGTTCTCATTTTCCTATTTCCTTTTCTCTGATGACATAAGCATGTTCAGGGACAGTGCTATTCCTAAACCTGTAGCTGCAGCTGTCTGTGGATGGTTTCTACTCCAGAAGTTCCCTTTCTCCAAGCAGCCTTATGACCACTCCATGTCTTTAAACCCTTGCTCATTCTAAAATCTTCCTTTCTTAATAATTGTTTCCAAAGCTACCTGCTTTTCACTCTCTCCTGTCCTAGTTAGTTTTGCATTTAGCCTTACTAGTATTTTTCTTTTCTCCATTCTTTTAAAAATATCTTCTTCTGGTAATTATCTTCTTCTGGGAATCTGCAGCAGGCAAATAATTTCTTCTTTCTCTTGTCTATTGTCTTCCTTTCAAACCCCAAGTACGATTCAAATTCCTCATTCAAGTTTAGAAAGACCTGTTCCCATCTTTAGTCATGTTTCATCTCACACTCTACTTTTCTCAATTTCTCCCATTGCAGTCGGTGTTAACAGAGAAGCACTTGACCAAAACACCTTTATTTTTCTTTCTTTGTGAATGTAAGTATTCTGACACATTTTCCAGTGAAAGGAACACCTTCCTCTTGCCAGACTTTTCATTTTCTATTCTCATTCAAGTTCTTTTATTTTTTCTTTGAAGGATCATTTATTTCTTTGGGCCAGCACTCTATGAATTTTGTCTTCCCTGGGCTACTGTCTTAGATTTTTTTCTCTATTTTATTACATTTTGAAAATAGTAATTCATTCAACAATGCAAGACTCTGTGCCATCTTATTGTCAGGAAAATGCAGCAGCTCCTATTTAAACATGTAATGCAATTATATTAAATATTACACATATTAAAATAAACCCATTTTGGCATGACTATATTCAAATCTGATCCAGATTTGCCATTTATTCCTTTTTCTATTGAAAAATATTTTTCTGTGATAGTTGGCCAATAAACTTCTTCTCCTGTTGAAAATTGTGGATATTTAAATTTCCTCAGTTTATTGAAGAAAATATTAAGAGCTGTTTTGACTGTGATCTATAAATGGGTATTTTAATAGAAGTGAGTGATTTAGACCATCAGATATGGTGATATTCCACATCTAGAAGCTGAATATATACAAATTAAGATTCAGTCTTTAAAGAGTGAGTAATTAGCCTTTGGAATATCTTTAGTAGGTATACAATGAATGCTTCTTAATTTAAAACCTCTAAACCAACACTGGATAAGTTCCTAAAGTATCTAGTTCAGACAGAAGTTCTGAGCTTAACCGAGAGATTCCTGGATGGGTCATAATAGACCAGTCAAGATTAATTTCATTAATTTAATTAATTTCATCAAGTCTGTGGGCAAAGGCTTGGTCCCATTCAAGTAACGGAACTGATGTTCATAAAAATATCCTTTATTTCCGTGGGGTCAAGGGTTTAACCTGGGCACATATGAAAAATAGGACAAGTGGTGGACAGACAACACCCAGACCTTCCTTTGCCCTTCAGTTCTCATGGGCCTGTGATAAAGGCCTCATGCTGTCATTAGTTTCACATGGTTCTCACTAGCACTGATTTATCAAGTGAAATGATGTCTGTAAATGTTTTAAATTGCACATCTTATTTTCTCGCCTTGCAGAATAGGAATGGGGCTTGAAACACACTTTAGGATAAGCAAGTACTTTGCAGAGCTGAGGTAAAATATATTACACTCGGTTAACAAGGTGGTTATTTTCTTGTTAATGAAGGAGAGGAGAGGGTATTTTTATTTTGTTTGTCAGGTTAGATTTCCTGAGAGGTTACATCATGTGAAAGAAACCTTTCAACTCTTTCATGGTGCACCAGAATTTTATGTAGAGTTCTGGCCTTCCCATGAGGCCAGAAACATATTTCTGAGTGCAATAACCCTGCATTGAAAGTCTACTGCCTGCCAACTCTGAAAACTAAAATTCTCTACATAGCAGCGCAGGCTTCTTGCCACAATCCCTCCTTGAAGTGTTCTCTTCAAGAGGTGCTTGTTTTTCACCACATCATTGAGCAGAACACTGTTGAGTTTTTGGCCTCTTTGCTTGTACCTACCAAATTCAAAGTAGGTTGGATTTTGGGAGTAGACATATGCAAATCCAGAGGACTGCTGAGGAGGAGGTTTTTTGTTTTAATTTTAGAAACTAAAATACCTCTGAGGACCTGTACCTTTGATTCTGGGAACTAAGCTGAAAACACTGGCCAACTAAATCAATGTACGTCTCTTTGAATAGCCATCAGGCTGTAGCATCATGGATGGTTATCATTAAACAGAAAAGTAGACAGTGAATGCTCTACTGAGAAATGTGCTTGAATTATTTTAATAAATTATGCAGGGTTTTTTAATGTAGGTGATTATCTGGCAAAGGTTAGGTTGAGCCCATCACTCATCTCACTTGTGACCTGTCAGGCACATTAAAATACAAACATCTACTAGTAAGAAGCTAATGCCTCAGACTACAGCATCTCCTCACCTTCCTGCTAGCCTGAAGTTCCCAAATGAAATACTAGGTCCTTTTCAATAATGACCACACAATCAAACAATCAACTATAATTAAAACAAGAGATTAATCATTTTTGCCTGCGTCTGCACTCTAGCTTGCACACTGTCCACATGCCACTATATAATTAAGCACCTAACTGCCAAACTCTTTCTGAATCCAGCATTTCTCTCTTTGTATCTCCCTTTCACCCATCCTGACTTGCATGTTAATATCAGATTGGAAAATGGCAGAGAACCAGGATCTGCTCCCACAGAAGCCAACAGCAAAACTCACACTGGCTGGAAAGCTTACTTCCCCATGTGTGCATGTTTACCTGTTCATGGTTTAACAGTAAAGATATTTTCCCTAAAAGCTTAATTATGTCTAATTTAAAGGAAAAACCCTGCAACCCATAAAATGGTCTTTGTTGCATATCAGCACATGCTCTTCTCTTTAATAAAAGATCAAGAATCCATTGACTTCGAAACTGTCAAATCTCATCCAGAATAACAGGGCTTAATGCTTAAAGCTGGCTTATAAAATGTGAGGGGACAGATAAACTGTCTTTTCCCCTGGGTTGTCTCTTTTTCTTTTCCTTTTCTTTTCAAATGACCCTCCCCAAATAATAGAACAGTGGTTTATGTTTCAAATGTACCATATGGCATGATGTGAGTGCAGTTTAATTACACATTAGCATATTCTTACAACAAGGGTTGGCTGTTTAAAGCAGCTTGACAAAACAGGAATTAAAAAATTTGAATCAACACTTTTGGAGTAAATTTGTTTTAGTTATTATGACCATTTATTAAAACTGTAACTGTGTGATGATCTCACTAAACTTTGGCAGTGTGAGATTGTGAAACAGGAAGAAAAACTAGATCACCCTTTTTCTGGTTGGGATTTTAACTATTATATGAAGGACCACTGAAATATATGAATGACAGCAACTCACAGCTCCCTGTGATTACCTGATTTTCACTCTTCCTTCAAATTTTGAGGTAAAAAATGAGTAAAAGTAATGATAAGGTAAATATTCCTTTAAATTGAAAAGTAGTGAAATTTGCTGGTCAAGATTTACCCTGCTTTCTGTCTCATTAAGAATATTTCTTTACTGATACATTTAACCATCCTTGTGCTGTCCTCAGCACTTGTGGATGATCAATGGCATCATTTGGTGTCTTAAGAAGAAGGAAGCAATTAGCAGCAAATTTATATGAAAGATTTCTCTGAACGTGAACCCTCTCCTACACTGCCTTCTCTCCTATTATTTCCTCTACTGTTGCCAAAGCATCGTGTTTTAAAATGCCTTTTAAACAAAACAAACTAAAAAATACCTACACAGACTGTGTATATCACGTACTGCCCTCAGATGGTGCTGGGAACATGCTTGTATTTGTTGACGAGAAAAACAGTTTTGAACATTTTCACAAATGTTTAGACATGAGTTTCATGGAATTACTTGTGCTGATAATCACTCACACAAGTAATTGTTTGCAGGCTCAGACCCAACATTTGTTAAGTGGTCCAGATCTTCCCTGTAGTGACATTTCAACTCCCCAGTGCCCAATGAAGTAGGGGTATTCTCCAAATATGCTCCTGCAATCCTTTATCAGTGATATTTTCCTCACAGTTTGTCTTGAATTGTTTTTATTTTACTTCCCATGGGTAAAATTCTTGGTTCTCTATGGTCTGGATAAGGCCAATGTACCCCTGAAGCCTACAGAAGAGGGATTATGTGGAATTCATACTGTGCATTGGCCGGGCGCTGGCTCCATGCACATGGATGAATGGCATCCATGTCAAATCTTTAATCTCCTCAGAATGCTCACTATAGTGATAAAGACGACTCATGTTTCATGGAGATTGGTGGACAAGCAACATCTGATCAGGCTTTTCCCATCATTTGTTGCAGCCACTATAGGACTGAATGTTATCTCTGGAGAATTTTTTAAAAAATATAAAAGGAACATTCAAGAGTTTGTCAGTTAAATGTATGTCTAATCCAATTTGTGGGATAATTTCTATTTTAAGGCTGATATTAGCCTTGGTTAATTTTCTGTAAGCAAAATAAAAGCTGCATTTTTGCATGAGATGTACAAAAATAAAACACTTTCCACTGGTAAACTGTGTGGGAAGAAGAGCACTGCTGCTGGAAAGAGTGGTGAAGTCAGGAATAGTCAGCCATTTTATCATGATTTCTCTGGTAGATGATCTTGATACTGGTACAGAACTTCATCATTCAGAAATTGTTCTCTCAGTCCTCCATGTGAATGGAAGTGTACAGTGCATAGTAAAGTGCATTTGTGTCTGCAAACCAAAGTTCAAATCATTACTCTCCATGTGCAGAAGGCTCCTTGAGAGTGATCTTCTCTTTTTTTCATATGTACTTGGGGGTACCGTCCTTTCACATGGTCCATGCATGGCATGACAAGCAGGGTCGAGGCAGTTTGTTAGGCAGGGATGGAGCTGATCTGAAACCACAGGTCCAAGGCTCAGCCTCTGCTGGCAGAGAAAGCAGAGAAGGAGGAAGAACCTGCCTGGAAGGTGAGAAGGCATGATGGCAAAGCTTGCAGCCCACAAGGCAGAGGTGCTGTGTGTTTCTCAGTAGTCTTGGTCTCATTCATGTCCTGTGGGCTCTGGCATTAACTGCAGACAGTAGGGTTGTGGCACTGGCCTCTGCTATTTGCTGTCCTCCTTTCCTGGTGTCTGGCAACAGATTTGGTTAAGATGTTTATCCCCACTCAACTGAAAAGTTACCCATAAAAAGCACAAGTAAAATCCTCCCTTTACAAGTTTCCCATTTGGTAACATGACCTTGTCTGTTGCACTCCTCCTCAAAAGACAATGGAGGATGAGAGGTTGAGGTAATGGTTGTTGTTTTCCCCACCCTCTGAGAGTGGGGCAGTGCACTGCCAGATGGGAGCACATGTTCCATCAGTGTGGTAAAATGGGTGGCATTTTCTGGGAGATTTTGGGAAAGGTCTGGATGCTTTGCGTTAAAAAATGAGCAGAGCTAGAGAGGTGGTGGCAGCAAATAGTGTAGAAAAAAATAATGGAAAGAACTTCCTGAGAGGCAAAGAAACAAGCATGGGCAAAAAAGAGAGATGGAGTGTGACTGTAAGGAATGCAAGAAAAGAAAGAAAAAGTGCAGGGAGGTGAAAAAGGGAAAGCTATCTTTGGATTGAGAAGATCTGTTCTCATACAGGCTCAAGAACAACTGCACAGACAGGAAGGCATGCCAGCCTCCAGTCCCATCTTCTGGCCACATGCACATGGCATTAACAGACTTCCCTGTTATCTTAGGTGTTCATCACCAAAATTGCTAAGCTTTATGAGGAAACACATGTATTCCCTCTCCACCCGCACACCAGAGAAGAGGAAGCTATTTCATACACTTGATTTATTCAGGTAGGCCAAAGTATTGAGATCAACCAGCTGCATTACTAATAATTAACTAAATGAACTTTTATAACAGGACAACTTTGAAAACAGACCCTGCAGCTTGGCATATTCAAAGTTTAAATTTCCTTTTTGCAGTGTATTTCAGAGATTTTTGCTTGCAACAGAAGAAATCTCACAAAGTCCATTTATACTGAAGGACATTAGAGGCAGCTAAATCTGAACCAAAAAATAGAAATCAGAACTTGTCCAGCACTAGTTGATGCATGTCTGAGTATTTGCAGATGAAATGTGCTCCCTAAAACAAAGATGAATTTGGGGTTGAAGATTTGGTTTCATCCAATCTATTCTAAATAGCTCTTTTGGTGATGTAAATTATTTGGGGAGTACAGAGTTATGGACTGTATTTATAAATTCTGAGCTCTCAAACAAAGTCATAAATGCACATTCCATAGTTCCCAGACAAAAATAAACAAAGCCTGCTATTTCTAATCCATTCCTCCTCTCCCTTGGTGCTGTGCTGATTAGATTGCATATCCTGAAAGGGATGAATTCAGGCTTTTTCAAAGTTATTTTTTAGAGGTTCATTTGTGATTTAATGCAAATGTTTTGTAGATTTGAAAGATATATGGCACAGCTGTTGCTTTTGCCTATGACAACTTTTTTTCTGAGCTCTTCTGAAGGAAAAAAATCAACACACAGCTATCGTTTGCCATGGGGTGCTGTGGCCTTCTTAAAGCCTGAAGAACATTTCATTCCAGACTCTCAGATAGAGGATGATTTTGACTACACTTATCTGACACTAATTCCATGTTTAGAATATTGAGGGTTGGTATGTTTTTATCTTCTCTTTTAAAAAAGAAAATACATTTCCTGGGTCAAAATGAAATATATTGTAATGAATTCTGATAAACTTGGAGTAGCTAAATAAATTTTAAGACTTTACAAGTAATTCAAGTATCAGTGTTTCAAATAAAATAACGTGTAAGAATTTGTTTGCACAAAGCTGAATTCCATTCTACTGGCAACTGTCCATATTTTCCCCTTGGAAGTTACATTTGTGCTCCAAAACCAAGTGGCTAACACCAAGCTCTCTGGCTTTCTCTTTGTACTGCTGTCAGCCTATTCACATGTAAAACAGCAACCCGCTGCTTAATCCCTAATCTGCATTGAAATCCAGAGTAGCCGTTTCAGGTTTGATGTTTATGGTTCCTCATTACCTTGGAAAGGCTGTGGGTGGTGCCTCCACAACTCCCTTCCTCTCCGAGGACCACCCTAAAGGATTAGTTCATTAATGACCAGAGAGGTTTTATAAAGGCCAGTGTTTCCCCACAACCTGAAGAAAAACCTGTCCTCTTTTGCCATCAGTTATCTGTCTGACTCAAAGAAATCACGGGCATTTTAACTTTTCCTGCTGAGCACCAATATAGGCTAGGTTGAAGGACAAAAGGATGTCACAGTAGTAAATCCCATTAAATAATATATGGATTCAGATAATTGAATATGCTGTGGAAGTGACAATAGCCTGAGGCTAATATGTATACAAAGCCCTCCATCTCTGTTTATTCCACACTTCCTCTCTGTGATTAGACCTTCAAGGCCAAAAAATGTCAGATTTCAGTGACATTTAAAAACATGCATTGATAATAGAAGAGCATCACTGTTGTGCTGTAATCTCACAAACGCCTGATCATTACAGGCACAGGAAATTCGTGGTTAAATTGTGCTTCAAAGCAATACAAACACATAAAGGTGCGGAAACGCAGGTCTAAGTAATAGCAGCTCTGCCCTTTCCTACTGGTAACATGATGGAAAAAAAGAAAGTTAGGAGGAAGACAGATTTGTGTTTTCAGTGCCTGATAGATTAAACTGATTTGCAGTGACAATTTTTTCAGACGCCTCTCTTCTTATAAGGAGAAGAATGACGGGTTTTGGTATTTAACAGCCACATTCACAAGAATGTTATGAAATATTAACCTGATGCTATTGTCCCTTCTGGAATCATAACAATTAGCTGATGTAATAATTGACAACAACAAGTTTCCTCCAAATGTAACCTGTTCTGATGATTTATATTAATTTGAATTTTATTAGAAGTTTAAGATTTAAGGTTTCTTCATTATTTTGTTATTATCATCTTTGAGACTAAAAAAACCCCTACAACTATTCAAGCATTTTCTGATCTATTTCACTGTTAATTAGCAACTGGTTAAAAGATCTGTTGAAAATGACAACAAAAGCATCCCCTTGCTAGTCTGATGGTACTACAAATGGAGGGAGGTCAACATGTGAGCTTCACTCTAAACAGAAGGGGATAGATCCTTTTTTGGAGTATATAGCAGCATCCTGCCTTACTGAAGGCAGTAGCTACTCCAGACTGATTGTTCTTTGCCTGTGGTGATATTTTTCCTCATTTTCTTAGGCCTTGTTGTATACCAGGGAAATACCACTTCCTTTCAGGGCAAAGGGTTTTTTTAAATTCACTTTTTGTGTCAGGAAACTCAAAGCAGAGGGAGTATCATGGTGTATCAAGTATCACACAAGTATCATGTCGGTATTTTTGGTGAGGCCTCTACTGTATTGGCAGCCTGTAGTCATTATTTTTCTGATATCTCCAGAAGAATAAATATTATTGAAATGCAAATGGTAGAAGGAGAAAGATATTTGAGCTCACTTGCAAGGAAACAAAATAGACCTGTCTTCCTACTGCCTTCTCTCAGCAGCACAGAAGGGCACAGCTCTCATGAACTCTATACTTCCTTGTGCCCAGTGGAAACAAGGAAAGAGAGGAAAGGAGTGTGAGGTTCTGGCTAACATTAAAAAACACCTTTCCATTGTGAGGGTGACTGAGCACTGGCATAGTTTGTCCAGGCAGGCTGTGGCATCCCCTGTGCTTGGACATATTAGAGAGCTCTCTGGACATGGTTCTGGACAAAGTGGCTGTGGGTGGCCCTGTCTGAGCAGGGAGCTGGACTGGAAGACCTCCCAAGGTGCCTTCGAACCCTCAGTCATCATGTGAGAAGATTTTGCCACAGGTGTACTTATTTTATGTTGGTCAAAGTCAAGATTTCAATCCTGCCTTATGATATCACCTTTATTTTGAGGATAAACAATAATTTTCATCAGAAAGTTATGTTATTTTCTACACTAGATGCTTAGGGTTTTTTTTTTTGTTTAAATGATCAATATCAAAATTAAAGAACAAATATGAAGTTATGGCATATCTCTCGTATACAGAGAGAGTAGATACATGGGACCTTAAAAATTTTACACAAGCAACGTTTTTGTCTTCCATCTTTGAGGGCTATTGGGTTAATGCTCATGAAATGGAATGGAATCATGCATATCATTCACACCAGGGTAGATGTTGGCAGCAAGATCCACTCCAATAAATCATCTGAATGACTTTTATATCTCTGATGGTTCAAAAAGAGTCACTGTAGTGTTGCAAACTGTGAACTCACAGAAAACCAGATTCTGGACCTTAGGTCAGCTTTTCTGGGTAAATAAATTAAGAAAAGTCTAAGTAAAAATTAAAATCATTTATGTGGGACTAGAACATGAAAAAGTCTGGACTACATGTACACCAAGGGACTTGATTTCAGCTGATTTTAGCTTGTTCCATCATTTCTTTCAGGTATTTTACTTACTGCACTCTAATTGATGTAGGCAAATGCTGAAAGAACAGTTCACACAGCTCAAAAATGGTCTTGTTCTTTCTTCATAAGCCAGAGGACGAACCAAATAATTGTAGAGAATTAATCCTGTGGAACTCTATTCTATTAGGTTTCAACATTAGGAAATAGCTGAGAAAAATTCCCATACTGACATGTGAATAGTGAAAGAACATCAATTTTATTAATTCAACATAATTACATTATTCACCCTTTATCTATGCAGCAAGTCAAAATCACTGTTATGCTCCACAAAGACAAGGGTCATAATAAAAACCAAATATTAGAGGTGTTGTTTGACAAGATGCAGCTTATGACAGAAAATGGTTTCCTTTCCTTGAAAAGAATGGCATTGTGACCATGTTCACTGATGATTAATTGTAACCACTGTGTTTTGTTTCACTTAATTCCCTCTAGATAGGTTCATTGGATTTCTGCTCTCTGAGTTTCTGTGTGAATGTGTTTTTTACTGGACCTCTCACTCAAATATGAGTGTTGAAAATTTTGTATGGATCTGTTTGGAAATGGTAGCTAGCTTTGTTGAAATGCAGAACATCACCCAGCTGGCATGGTGAAAGCAAATGACACTCAAGCTTCAGAGCCTTTGAGAGTATGCTTGAAAACCATTTCCTTTACATTTTTTAATGCTTCACAGCATTGCCTCTAATCATAACTAACGCTTACTTTGTGCCTAATGGTGCAAATATCATGTATGATGGCATTTTATCTGAGGTAGCATAAAAACAGCACAAGAAATCATTAGAGAAAATGCTAAGCAAATGTGAAAAATCAGCAAAGTCTAAAACAAAATGTTCTCTCTTGATTTCATACATTCCTGGCATAATAATACTGTAACATATCATTATCATTAGTTGTGCTGCTTGAATTAAGGCTATATAAACCAGTTGGGTATACCCTTGTGGTATAAGGCGTTCTTGGCAGTCTGATTTCACCACAGCTGTTTTAGCTGCACTTTTATAAGAAGCCCTGGAATGAAAGACAATATATCTAACCGCCAGTTTGACCCTTTCTTCATTTTGGGTATGGGTTTGCTACATAAAAACATGGAGAGAAAACTTGCATTTCCACGGCTCTCTGAAGAGAGGCCAGAAACAGTAAGAAATACACAAGTAGCAAGAGATGATCCAGAGGCTGACTGTAAGGAGCTGAAATCAACTTTCAAACACTCTCCCCAGTAGCTGGGTGTTGCAGGCGACTCAGCAGTTCTAGTTGGGAAAGGAAATATTTTGTTGTGATGATTTTAATTTTTTTCCTCACTCCAAATAGTGCTGAACTCTCACTTAAGATCGATGTAGTTGCAGAGAGCAATGGGCAGGATTGTGGCTCTGTGCATCTATTTCAGCTTTTGAAAAGTATGACTGAAAGAATAATGTACAAGCTAAGTTGTATTTTTCCTTCTTCTCTTTCCCCTTTTCTCCCATCAAAGTAATTAGGAATTTTTGCTTGTGTTCACCATGCTATTTCATTCCATTCAGCCATTCCATAAAGTAGGCACATATAGCCGGGATACTTTGAGTCCAGAGCTAAAATTCCTATTTTCTGACTATGATGCATATTCCATCCACATATAAGCATTAAAAAAATCAATTTCACTTGTTTTATACAAATTTAATACAGTTACAAAGATGGAAAGGTGTATATTACTAGGACCCCCACCCCCAACCAAATAATCCTAACACCCCTAGTGGTACCATGCTTTCAAAATTTCAGATGCTGCATTATAGGCGTTGTCAACCTGTCAGAAAGACTCTCTTCTGACGATTGCCACTGATTTCCATTCAGACAAAAATGTTTATGACCCACTCAGGATATGAATACTTCTTATCACTCTCCCACACAGAGGAACTGGGCATGTGCATTAATGCTCACTATAGACCACATGTACTTTGACATCACTCAAAGCAACCCTAAGTTTGGTGCAGGATCTCTGAGAGAACACTGCATTATTACGTTTCAAAAGAGTTTGCTCCCTTTCAGTGCATCTGCTCCACTTAGTGAACCTGCTGGCCTGAGCATGACGGGGTGGTGAGGTGCTGATTGTGGCCTCTGCACACCAGACTGACAGACAGCCCTGACGATCCGCCTGCTGAGCCCAGCAGCACCGGTGGAAACACGGACACGGCGCGGGGAAGCCTTCGGGAATGCATACTTCAAAGTCATTCATTCCTTGTCTGTGCACACTTCTAAGTTTTATATTTCTAAGTTTTAATTTCTCTTTCACAGCGCTGGACTTTGTGGAGGAGAGAGACTCGAAGTAAGCCCAGTTGGAGTACCCTTGAAATGCAAGCTATGGTTTTAAATGGCAGCTGTAGTCTGTGTGAGGGAAGAGGATGCTCAGAAGAAGCAAGGCCCTACTGAAAACCTCTGTATGGTTTGCAGAGAAATTTTATATCAAACAACAAAACCATTGTCTTTTTGTGGCAACAATATCCATTACAAAGTTTTCAGGGAGTGGTGAAGAATGAGAAGACAGAGAGGAAACAGAACCTTCAAATAGATTTCCTTTCTGCGCACTTTCTGCTGAACTGAATTTTAATTTTATATAGAAAATACTAGCGTCATATCTACATTCTGTTATATTCCCAGGCTTTCTCTCAAAAGAAAAACCAACAGCACAATGCAAATTTTTATGCACCTAAGTGATATGTGCTCAGAATAGTGATTGGCCCCCTGTGGTATTGGGAAAAAAATGAAAATCTTTGCTAATTAGATGCCTTTATAATAAGGAAATTTAATGGTTACTGTTATGCAATCAAGAATGAGAATTTCTTCCATTACAAAGAGCTATTCTTCACTACTATGCCAGAGAAACTACTAATTTTGTTTTCAGATCAATCGTTTGTATGTTGAGTTAATAAATGTGAAATGTTAATGCAGTTTTAAGCAGCAATTTAGGCCTCTGGGTCCTAGTAACATCCCTTCTAATCAGCACACTCTGCAGTGATGTATAGGGTTATCTATAGGGACACATGAATCATGCAATACAGAGAACTGCTGTTAGCTCTTGTAATGATTCCAAGACAGACAGGCCTCTCCAAAGAGGAACTGAACATACAAGCTTTTAAAAATCTTGTTTGTCTAACAAAATCTGTATAATTGTGAAACTTGTTTTTTCAAGAGGTATGATGCATATTTATTCTCTGTCTTGGGCCAGTTGAGCTAATAATGATTGCAATCAATAAGAAAGTCTTTCATGAGTACGGTTTTCTAATAGACACTTTAAGGGTCTCCAGCTATCAGATGAACCTACTTACATCTTGCGTGTAATTTACCATAGACATCTTGCAAAAATTATCTAGAGGGATTAACACTTATTTTCACTTGAAGCTTGTGAAAACTCTGCAAGATCAAGGTAAAGAGAAAATATTTTATCTCTCCATTAGAATGTTAACCAGCAGGTTCAACTTTCAAAAGTCCTTCTTCACAGCCTCTGAAACTACACAAGGAATGGTTGCATGCCAGCTTTCACATGCCACTCAACATGAAAACATGACTTTTCCTATGAAAGCCAGGCAGCAACACTGCATTAAAATTTCAGTGAACACATTTGAAAAATTGCCCTTAATTGTCTAGTGTGCTGTGCTTGCAATTAGATTCACTGCCAAGGTATATTTATGGGACACATGAAAGTCATTGTTATTCTCTTTTTGTTTCTCTCGCCTGATTTAGTTGTTGGGGTTCTCTAACGTTTTCCATATGCAAGGGATGGCAGGAGAAAGCTTTGGCATGAGGCTGTGTGTATGCCTGTAACTCTTCTTAATAACTAGGCCCATTCTGGGAGCAAACCCTTTAGCCTTGTGCAGCCTGGGCTAGCAAGTTGTATTCCAGAATGTAACTCGTTGTGTCATAGGGCTGACAAATTTCCTGAATATTCCATGATTCTGTAATGTTTTGGTTTTCCTTTGAAACTGTGAGTCCCAGCACCAAGAGGACCTGGCTTTCCTTTAAAAAAAATTACTTTCCAGATGTCTTCTTTGTGAAGGAAAACTTGAAATTGTAACTGAAAGGCAAACATGGAGCATGGAGCTTAAGACTCTAAGTTGTTTTTAAATACCCTGATTTCTTAAAAAATGTCCTTGTTTTTGGGATTATATACAGTAATAGTGCTGTAAGTTCTAGCAAGCACACTTTTATTATTAACTTGCTGTTGTTATTTTTATCAATAATGGCGTTTCTATTCCAATGTTTATTTTAAACTCATGCTTCAAAGCCAACCAAGTTGAAGTAGGCTCACAACAGATTTTGTTTAAACAGTTGGAAACAGTGGTTTGTCTCAAATGTATTACAAAGATATTATCTAGGATTTCTCATGTAATACCTCTGTAATTTTTTTACTGAAAGATGAAAGCAAAAAATGTTGATAAACTGAAAAAAAGATGTAGATGTTAAACCCCCATATGTTGCTGCTGAATGTTTACCCCCTTACTGTATGGAAAGAAAGACGAAAACATGTTACTTCCTCAACACAGAGAACCTGTCTGTGCAGACCTAGAGTAACGGTAAATTCATTTGGTCCATTTTCATTCAAGTGTGTTGGAGACTCAATGGGATGATGCATGCTTTACTCTGTAGACTCCTACACTGATTCTGTAGAGAACAGTATGTGATAGGTGAATGAGCATGGAAAGAGGTTTTATTGATGAGGGACTTTGAAGTTTAAATATGAATGGGAAAGTACTACATCATGATATAGACCAAATCAGATGAAAACATTGTGATATAGAACAAAGTAGATGAAAACATAGCCCTTCTGAATATTTGCCATTCTTTTCCTAACCTGGTTGGCAGGTAAAACAGCTACAAAAGAGAATCTTCTATATTAAACACTGTGAATATAAAGCATGTCTATGTTCACATCAGTAAAGTATGTGCAGAGATAGACAGTTTCAGGTAAATTAAAACAAATTATCTTCTAAGTACAAAGCACTACTGCAAATTCAGTGACAGTTTTGTAAATTAGTACAATTCTAGCGCTGCTACTAAATGGTATGTGATTTGCCTGTGGGTTATCTATTGCAGAGATTGTTGAGACCTTGCAATAGCTATAATGGAAGATTCAGTCAGTGGTGTAACTTTCCCATCTGATTGACTCTATGAGTAGTTGTGCAGAGTGCAGAGGTCAAATTCAAGACTTGATGGCAAACCAGAGGGAAATTACCTTTCAATTTAAGAGTCCAAGAGGAATCCAGCCATTGCAACCGTAATTTAGAATGGCAATATAATATATGTGCCAGTAGGTACATTAATATTATGCTAAAATATAGACTAATGGCAAATGTTAGGAGACAGGAAAGAAATCAGTAATACAACTTCCAAATAGCAAAATGGTATTGCAAATTATCCATGGAGATCTGAGGCAAATACTGCCTCTCAGCATGGCTGTCCATTCAAGAGAAGTCTTCACATTAAGAAATTATTCTTGGTTACTTACCTACTTAAAAATAACACTGATCTCCAGAAGAGCTATACAGGAAACTATTCTGTTATGCAGTGCCTCAGACTACATCAGTAGTTACTCTCGAGATACTCCTTCTCCTTACACCATTTAGACTTGTATTTTAAGGTCTTTTCCATACCTAACAGCAAACTGAAATGTGACTCCTGGATGAAACCTTGTTGCATAGCCTAAGTTTCCCCTTAATAGCCTTATAACATACCTGCTTGTCACTGTTGACATAGTGATCTAGACAATTTACATTTAGATAATTTATTTTATTTTGTGTGAGAAAAATATTTGAATGCAAGTAAGATGCTGGTTAAGTGGACTCCAACCCGAAGTATTTTTTTCTGCTTTTACATAAAGACCTAGGTACTGATAGAGCTAAGTATCAATTAAGCACTTATGTCTAATTAGATAGAAGAGTAATTGAAAAAAAGGGATTTATTATTTATGAATTATGTAATTTTAATTATACCTAGACAAGTCCTAATACTTCCTTTGAAAGCATGGGCACTTTATACCTGTGGAAATGAGCCTTCAAAATGCCTTTCTATAGACCTGTATGTATAATCATTTAAAATGCAGCAGTTTTTCATGGCACAGTTTTTCATGGCAGCAATTTGCATTAAATTTTGCAATATCTGGGTTCAGTTGAGAACTCTTTGGACCTTGTTTGCATCCCCTGTGAGAGCAAGACATTTGCAATTTGACGACTATAACACTTAGCATTATGCTGGGTATAAATAAGCCTGCTCCATGATGAATACTCCTGAGTATCAGTTATAAGTCCTTTTGTAAAAAATATTCCATAGAAAGAACATTTTAGAAAAAAGAGCATCAAGATGTCCTTGGACTTGCAGAGCAAAATTCACTTGTGTGATGATTGATAAAAGCTGTGAATAACTTTTCAGACTACTCTGAAATAATAGCAATCTTACTAACCGAACCTCAGAAAATTTCAGCTATTTTTTAGACTCAAAGGGATGAAGTCTGGGGCCTGGCTGCTAAGGGATTGTCACTTGAGGGGTCGTCCAAAAATCTGCTTAATGCTTTGTGAAGGAAGTGATTTTTTGAGCACCTTGGTCAGGACTTTGGCATGCCAATTCTCCATGCAGTGCTGCCAGATCTCTGGGTGACTCCTCCAGCTTTACTGGGCTGTATGTGGAACTTCTCAGATGCCTCTGCTTACAAATACACAGTCAAAGAGCAGAGAGGAAGGAGTTTCCACCAGACAAGAGTCAGGAACAATTGCAAGACATAACAGGGGGCTAAAGAAGGACAATATAGCTCATATTCCTCATATACTGTGCTTTGTTGAGGGAGGGCATTCTTTGTTTAGGAAAATAAGGCGTCATTCAACACCCCACTCCCCTGATGCAGTCACATCTGGGAATCTGTAGCTTCATGACCTGATCACCAGCTTAAAGACAGTGCTGAGGTTACATTTCTAGACATAATGTTTGAGGAAGAAAGGAAAAAGAAATTTGTTCTTTTTCTGCACCAGCTGGAAGGAAAAATAGACCAGCCGTAATGACTTGTTTACTATAAAATGTGGTACTCCTTGCTGAGGCACACACTGGCAAAAATTTCTTCTGCCCTCTTTCCTTTGATATGTTTGTAGGAAAATATTTACAATGAAAATATTGCCTATTCAGTAAACTGAATAGAATAAACAAGAATAAAGCTTCAGTAATTACTTTCCTATCAAGTATTTCTATAGATTTATATTATAATTTAGCAGGTGGCTTGTTGACCTTCAGCCATTGGATAGTTCTATGTGTGGTAAAGTGGTTGTCCTTAAAATACACCATTTACCTGCTGAGAACAATATTATACTATTTATGAAACCTCATAATTTCAATAGCCAAACTCAGCAAGATTTTATTGTTCTCTCCACCTGTAATTGTGGAACAGCTGACTCATCAGTCCATAATCACCCCTTACGATTGAACAGATTTGCCAAAACTATCAAAGTGACTTGTTTTCTCATCATTCCTGTAAGCATGCCACTCTCTTACAATCCCCTCACTTTTCTGATCAGTGTAAGAGTCGCCTCAAAAGATTATAATTAATTATAGTTCAGATTAATAACATTCATGCAACAAACTCTCCACTGCCCTGCTGAAAGATATATGCTCTTAATAATATGAAGATAAAATGAAATTTGTTAATATCTTAAAAATTACACACACCATAGCAATTGGTTTACCTTTTGTCTCTGGTGTATTAAAGTAAATATTCCTTCAAGGATGGAGACAGTTTCCTCTGTTTTACCTCATTCACTACCATAGACTACTCCTTAATAAGCTTTCATCTACCTAATAACTTTCCCCTTTAATTCTTTTGATAACAGACATAATTCACTGTGGTTTGCAGTATTTGTTAAGGAACCAAACATCTGTTAAGCCACAAATTTTCCTATTTATTCCCTCCTATATTTTAGTCCAGGGGGAGGGGAGAAATTTTTGCTTTCATAATACCTGAAGCTCTGCATTAATACATGACTGTAGTCAAGGCATGCTTTAAGGTTTTTGTGAATTAGTTGCAAGGATCATGAAGAAATACCAGCACTTTGGTATGCAACTGGAATTTGAGCTTGGATTTGGTTTCCTTTCCTCCTGATTAGGCATATGCTTTGGCAACAGCTGGGGTGGGGATAGTAGGCAGAAAGGCATGGCAGTCTGAGACTCCTTTCTCAGGTGTTTCCCAATACAGGGTGCTATGACTCACATGGAATCAAACCATTGACCAGAACTGGAGTGAGGGAAGGTCTGGCAGGAGCCCCATTTTTTACAGCATGGAATATAGGTCACCTGTCAGAATAATCTGTTACTAGCGAATTCCCTGCCCCCCAGCAAGATGAACTGTTAAATTAAAGAGTGTGGTCACATGTGCAGGGCAGTAAATTAATGCTCTTCAAAGGATAGATGATTGCAGAGTTCACTGTAAATACCTCAGACTACCCATTTTCTACTAATGGCAGTCAATCAATGTACTGCCAACGAACTGAAATGTTTCAGATTCACCTAAGTCATAGGACTCAATCTGTAGACAACTGTACTGAGCTGCCTGGCTTGTGCTCTGCAAAACATCAGTCTGAGCAATGTGAAAGATGCCCCATGGCCAGAGGCTCTGTGGCTCTGGGGGATTTGCGCAATAGAATTTTAATCTCTCGCTTACACTCGCAAGGGAAGAAAAATAGCATCACAGGGACCCACAAAATCCTGCAGTAGAACTCAGCATGGACCACTCAGTAAATCCAGGATCCAGACTACAGGAAGAACTCTTGACTAGGTCAGAGTAGGTGGTCTCCTTCATGTTTTTCTTCTTTTTTTTTGCAGTAGAGCATGTAGCTGTTGTATAAAACCAGATGATCATGACAGGTATTTACCACTGTCCTCAAAATAAGGGTCAATAATTACTCAGAAGGGAAAGACTTAACTTTCAAGATTGTTTCCCAAACTCCTACTACCACAATTACTTGAAGCCTTTCTTTATTCTTTCAAAAGCATTACTGAGAAAATTGGGTCCTTCAGATATATAAAATCCTCCATTGGCAGAGCATGTGAAAGGGCAGGGAAGGGCTGGCCGGTGCAAGCTCCTCTCTGTGAATTCCTTGGAACACCTTTGTCTCTGAATGGACTGCCTAAAATCAGAGCATTTTCCCTACAGCTGTATTTTATGTCAAAATAACATTCGCAGCCATTATTGTATGCTCCATGCTCCTGCATCCTCCATCTCTTACTTTCTTTTGCTAAGAGGAAGATGGTATTTCACTTTTATAATTGTCATGCCTATATTTATTTGGAAAGCAAATATTTTTTGTTTTATTCCCTTTGCAAAGGGACTTACATTTCTGTGGTACTGGCTTGTGGCACGTTCAGATAAACCAAGAGTAATTTTATTTGATTTATAGCTATATCTGAAGTACTAAGAGGCACCTGAAGGAAAAAGCCAGAAAGATGGAAAATACAGAGATTTGATCAGATTTTCAGCAAGTAATATTTGTCATATCCTCACTGCTTTTGAGTGACTTTGCACCATCTGAAGATTTGACCCAGCATTAAAAATGTTGAGAAAGACACTTTATTAGTAATCCCAGGTAAATGGAAAGAATGTTCAGAAAAAAAGAGAACACCTTTTATTTGACTTCTTCAAAACATTTTTAGGCTTTATTGTTAATAAGATTAAAAAGGAGATGAGCAATAAAGATATTGGAGCTGGGTTTATTATGAGAAAATGTACACTTCAGGAAGAGTGCTCTCCCACTACTTAGACAGAAAGTTTGTGTACACATCCTTCCATTCACATTTTTTTATTGCTGTTTGCCTAGGAGGAAAAAAGTCCCTATTAAAAGAATGTGAGCAGAAGTGCATTGCCTCCCCTCTCCAGGTTACTTTTGATGCACTGATTCACATATTTCCCATAACTATGTAATTCTCTGCCAGTCATGAGTGTAGACCCTTCAGTGTGTGAAACATAATACTTCCCTCAAAAATAAAGCAAGTCATCTGACAAACCGTGTTCCTCCTCTTTTGTGGGTCATTCAGTGACTTTATTTTACTGAGGGAACAAGGGGAAGTTTATAATAGGATCAGTTTTGTTTGCAATTTGTTTCTAATAGATGCCAATAAGCCGGTTAACTAGGCTCTAGTTAATGGAAATTTTATTGTGTTTCCCCCTGCAGTGCACATGACCTTTTCTTACAAGAGTTTGTGATTCTTGAAAACATGTATCTGCTGCCTTGCCTCAGGGTCTGCTTACAACAGCAAGGATATGACCATAGGCTCTTCTGAACTTGTTCAGCAGCCCTCTGCTTTGACTAGACCAAAATACTTTGATCATCCTGTCAGTGGCAAATTTACAGCAACATAGTTGCTTTAGTTCCATGTGTATTTCTCCAAATATAATATCTCCCTCAAGAAATCAATGATAAGCTGTTAAACTAAAGAGCATGGTAACATCCACAGAGCAGTAAATTAATGGTCTTTTGTGGATAGATGGTTACAGATTTCATCATAAAAAATGAATAAAAGATTACATATCACACAGAGCGAAACTTTTAATAACTCAACATGACTTTTCTTAATGGGTTTTATTCATTTTAATCATTATAGTGTCAATGATGATTATAGTCTTATTAGATTCTGGTGATTGAGGAGCCTGTTTATGAGATATTGAAAATCTTAGTCTGTTCAGAAGTGTAGTTGCAGTCTGTGTAGGTTTGATGTGTAACTTCATCTGCAGAAGTAGGGCTTGCCAGAAAGCTTCAATTAATACTTTTACTAAATTGCTCCTGTCTGTAGTGACCTAGGTCACAGATGACTTAAAGATTCCACAACATCAGGTTCTCAAAACAGTAGACCAGAAAGAGCGTAAATCAAAGAAAGCCAAGGAGCTAAAAAAGAAAGGCAAAAAAGAGGGGGAGGAGAATCATATGGCAAAAGGAACTAATCTGGTTTCCTCTCTAGTAGCCACATAAGTGTCTAGCCTTAAGTTATCACTCTAGGCTAGGCATTCCTTCCTAGGAAGGAGCTTCTGTTGGAGCTTTTCACATAGACTTAAGTATATATGAACACTCACAATTAGAATGACTCTTCATATCACCTAGAACATGAACAGCAAAAACAAAGCTGGTGCAACAATACTGTGTAATTATCTTTGCTTTCTGAGGGACAATTATTATGTCACTTTTTAAGAACTGTTTTTAAAACTGTATGTCTATGGTAATTAATTTTAATGTTAACAAGAATACACCAGGCCATTGTCTTTTTTTTTTTTTTGGCTCTTGTTTAAAGCTTGTTAAAAGAATCCTTTTCTTTGTGAGGCCACAGATATAATGTAAACACTACAAAATAAAAATGACGCTATAAGTTTGTTTATATTTCAAATGGAATATTTTTAGTAATCACATGTAGCTCTGTCTTAAGAGTGCTGACTTACCCTTGCAAATCAAGAGCATTATGGACTGTATAAAAGGTTTAGATTAGAGCCACAGAAATTTATCTAAATCATCCTGAATGAATTAATTTCTTGGGTTCTGAAAATCTGAAAAACTCTTCAGATGCATCCTACTTCTTAGCCTCATTCTGCCCTGTGGGCTATCCCTGACCAGGAGAACTAACAGGCTTAGGCTAGCCCGATCCCTGGAGGTGCTAGCAGGATGTTTGTCCCAGTCACTGCTGCCTGTCCTCAAGTACTACTGGAGATGGGAACTCCTATTCTAGGAGAATTGGCAGGGTGTCTTCAGAGCTCCCTGTGTTCTCCTTCCTTCCTGCTTTGCTAGGTCTGTTCCTGGTACAGCAGTAGCCAAGTATACTGCACCTTCATTTCCTTGGCTTCTTGACCACGTCATGCCTCTTCCAGATCCCAAAAAAGGATGTCAGGATTTGTACTGCTAAGGATTAAATATGACCTTGGAGTGCCAACGGATGCATTTTTTTTTGTTTTTTTTCCTCCCTCAAAAAAGGTTAGCAGTTTTCAAATAGGTAAAAGACACTTCAGCCAGAAAGGAAATAAGCTTTCCTGTGTCCCCTGGTGACAAAACAGCAAGTGTTGAGTTTAAATTGCAACAAAGGAGGTTTAGACTAGACATCAAGAAAAAAAGCAATATAGATGGCTAACAACACAGCCAGAGACTGCCGTTGGCCATGTAGGGAAGTGGTGGAAATGTTGTCTCTGAAAGTTGTTTTAAATTGTCAGGAGAAGAATTAGATAGTTTTCAGTCTGGTTTAGTCCTCTTTTTAAAATGATTTCTAAGATTGTCCTCCCTGTTTAAGAGTTTACACTAGTGTGGGGGGTTTTTTTGTTGTTTGTTTGTTGGGGTTTTAGTTTGATTTTTTGCTTGAGGTTTTTTGCATTTGTTTTTGTTTTGTTTTGTTTTGTTTTGTGTGTGGGTGATCAGACAGTTTCTAACTTACCTAGACCAGGTTCGAGTTTTTCAATGTGAGTGTTTCAGGTGCTGCATTTCCTTTTCTATCTCTCTAAAGTGTACCTACCATCATGAACTAGCTATCAATATTTACTTTCTTAAATCACTCTATTTGTTACTGAATGACTATATTTACATTAAAGGATTACAATAACAATCTGATCACTATTACACAAATGGATGCCAGAGGAAACAAACACGAATAAAAAAGTCTGGTGAAAGTCCTTTTGACTCAGTCAACATGAATCCCAGAGAAGGCTGGAGGGGGAAGGAAGCTCTGGATATCATCTATCTAATCCCCTAGATAAAGCAGGTTCACCTATAGCAGGTTGCACAGCATCATGTCCAGGTGGGCTTTTAATATCTCCAGGAAAGGAGAGTCCACAATGTCTTTGGGCAGCATGAAGTCATAGTTCCACATACAGTGGCCACATGGATCTATTTGCTATTCTTGATTCAATCTTCTATTATTCCATTTGCATTGCAGAGAAATAGTCCAAGGTAGTAAGTGAACGAGCATTTGCTATGTTCTTATAGATACAGCTAGCAGGTTGTATAATACAGATTGAACCCCTACAGACTCTAAACTTCCTTCTCAGCATGCCAGGTGTCATGTATTACATCAAATGGTTTAGAAAATGTCATCCTTAAATTGCTATATTAGGCAACATGCACGTACATAATCAAGGTAAGGAAAAAGGCCTTCAGAATTAGCATTTCTACAGCTCATTGACTCTGTTCCTCTTTCTGGCTAAGCCTATTGGAAAGGTAACAAACATCTCAAAGTAGGGGTATAAAGGACAAAACATGTTTGTTTTAAAAATATCTGGGGATTTTTTTTTAATTAATGTGCCAATCACTTGGTAAGCTGCAGGGCAGGCTCAGTAGCTGGGACAATCCAAATAAAGCCCACATGCTCCTGTTTCAGGCACCTCCCTTTCCTCAGGGCAGACTTATTAACTCAGAAATGGGAGACCAAGGTTTAAAATAGTACTACTTGCTTAGAGGCAAAAAACTTTCCAGCTCTGTGCAGATGAAAATTTGAGAATCAGCCTCTGTCCTTCTTGATGTCTGTATCTGGACCATCTTGTATGTAGCTTTTTAGCTAACTTCATGCCTCTCTTCCTCTCCCTTCTTTGCTATTATTTTGCAGGAAAACTGTTATATGTTTTCAGAAAGGAGCAAGAAATCTGGCCTTCAGTTTGCCATGCCCTCTAGGCTCCCTGCAAATGGGGCAAACAGACTTTGAGCCTTGGAAGTGTTGGACAGCTTCACCTAGATGGGTTTGGGTCTGCCCTGGTGCTTGCCAGACAGCAAGCTCCTCTAAAACACAGACGAGAGCTGCTCTCCCCTGCCTAGCTCTGGGAGTCAGGGACTGATGCTTTAGTCTGTGGTTCTCCCATTAATCAGACAGCAAAGCAGACTGCTCCTGGCCCAGATCACCAGTAAATTACTTCCCGCTGGGGTGCTGGGTAAGGGAGCTGAGGCTGGGGCTCCACAGGCTCCCTGGCAGCCTGCTCTGCCTGTCAGGCACAGACGGTCGGTGTGCAGGGGCCACCCAGGGAGGCTTTCAATTCCTTATTCCCTGGCGTGGGTGCATGGGGCAAACTTGCCCTGTATTAGCAGGAAACATTCAGCAAATATATCAAAAGCACCAAGGCAGAAACTTGCAAACCGCAACTTCTTTATCCTTATGGGAAAGGCTGATAGCATTTAATAGAAAACACATACCTTTCTGAACTCTTGTATCAAGTTTCACAGGGATTCCTACAGACCAGGCTTCGCAGGCAGGCATGGAGATCAACATGGCTACAGGACTCTCCAGAGCAGCATGAAAACCTGCTATCCTCCTAGCTGGCTTTAGTCAACTAATGAGCTCTCAAGGTTTTGTCTCTATCAAACATTATGAGACACTGCTAACCTGATGTTGTTCCATCAGAAGATTGATTAAATTTTTCTAATGTGGATAAACATAAGATGAGGATGTGCAGAATTTGCAGGTATGCTCAAGTCTGCATATGTTACCACCTAGCGACTACTTGAGGTACATTGCAGCACTTTCTGCACAATGTGGAGATGTATTAGAAGGCTTGTAATGCAAGTAAATACAGGATGATTTATCAGAGTGACTGATCAATGCCATTGAATCAATACAGTGTAGTACCAGTAGTAAGTTGGGCAAACAAAAAAGAAAAAAGTCCTGATTTCTTTAGAGAGATACCAAAAATACCATCTCCAAATATTTGGGCTTTTTGCATTAAGGTCAAGAAGCTTATCCTGTTTCCTGGAATTTCCCTGGTAAGTTCACAGTCCCATCTTTTCTTCTTTTATTGAGGTAATAACTAATTGTTTCTGCTCTGTACCTTTGTCATACCTAATTGCCATTTTATTGTTCCCTAAGGTAAATTTTACTAAGACTTTTAAAAAAGCTGAATTTAAAACTACTATTGCTGATTAAAAGTAGGAATTCTAGGTTGCAAAGCCTATGACAGCCTTATGCTATTTCCTGTGGCTGTATTTCAAGATAATTAAGAGCAGATCTCCCTGTACTGCATCTTTGTAAAGTAACTGCAAGTGTATTTAGGAGCAGGCTTGCTTGGTAAATATTCATACTTGTTTGTGAGGTGGGAAATCTTTTCCCAAATGTTTTTTTGAAGTCTTGTTCACCATCAGGTGAAGGCCTGTAGTGTAGACAAGGGGTGTTCCTCAGGGGCTGGCACTGGGACTGGCGCTGTTTAACGCCTTGGTTGTTGACATAGACAGTGGGATTTCACGCAGCCTCAGCAAGCTTGCCAACAACATGAAGATGTGTGATGTGTGTGGTTGTGGCATTGGAGAGAAGGGAAAGCATCCAGAGGGACCCTGACAGGCAGGTGAGATGGGCCTTTGTGAACCTCATGAGGTTCAACAAGGCCAAGTGCAAGGTTCCGCACCTGGACTTGGCACAAATACAAGCCGGGCAGGAAATGGATCAAGAGCAACCCTGTGGAGAAGGACTTGGGACAGCTGATTGACAAGAAGGTCAACATGACCCAGAAATGTGCAGAGAGCAGTCCAGAGAGCCAGCTGTATCCTGGGTTGCATCAAGAGCAGCATGACCAGCAGGTCTCTGTCTCTGCTCTCATGAGGCTCCACACAGATTGGAGTGTTGTGTCCAGCACTGGGCCTCCCAGCACAGAAAAGATGTGGACCTGTTGAAGTGGGTCCAGAGGAAGGCCACAAAAATGATCACATGGCTGGGTCATCCCTCCTGTGAAGGCAGACTGAAAGACCTGGGATTTTTCAGCCTGGAGAAGACTGTTCAGGCCAGGTCCAATGCTGGTCTAGTGGAAGGTGTCCCAGCCCATGTCAGGGGTGTTAGAACTAGATGATCTGTAAGGAACCATCCAACCCAAACCATTCTATGATTCTATGACTGCATGTATACCAATAAAAGCTCTTCCAGCTGGCTGTCATCAGAATTACTTTAAATTCCTTCCCACCAAGAAGTCAAATCCAGGGATAGTATCATGTCATATAGCAGGGTTTAATCCTACCATCCCTTCTTATTCACCAGGGCAAGGCTGATACAGCTTCTAGGGATCTCCAATCCAGAACATTCTACCCAACTGGAGACCATTACCTTCAAACTAAAATCTCAGCTATTTCTCTGAGCCTGTTGGTGTCAGCATCTTCAAAAATCAGGGCTACAAACAGGACTACTACTAAAGGTAGTGATTTAGATCTTGCATGTTTGAAATTTTTAAACCCCGAAAAAGCAGAATGTCACTAAGTTGGATGGAGTTACTGAGCCTGGTCACTGGGCATGGAATTTTTAGCAAAGAATCTTATCTATCATCAGAGATTGTCAGATTTAGCTTATTTCTGCTTTTAATCCAAGGGGTATGCTTTTCAACCTGAAAAAAACTGAGAAAAATAAAGGTACATACTGAAAGTTTTTGGAAAGACACTACTCAGCAGGGGAAAGAAAGTTGGCAAAAGTATCATATAAAGGAAATATTTTTATCACAATGATTATTTTATTTTTTGCTTTTCTATGATGCCTCTTTTTAAAGGTACTATAAACATTATTGAGACCAGGTTCCCATTACTAAGAAAGGTCAGAAATCGCAATAGACTCACAGTCAGGCTAGCCATTAGCAAATAAGGATTTATGGAAAACTCATAAAGCACCTAAAGTGCCAGCTTATGTAATGTATCTAACATAATAAACACTCTGATGGGAGTCTAGGAGTGGAAAAAATGCAGTTTTTTATTATAAAATATTTGAACATAGTCAAGACTAGAAACTGATCAAACTGTGTGAGCCAGAAGGCTTTGCCATGAAGCCTGAAAATCCAGGAGACCTTCAGCTTGCTGGGAAGAAGCATTTTAGCAAACCCTTCAGGGTGAATTGTTAATGCAAACTTATATTCACAGTGATCTCAGAAGTTGTGTGGGAGAGTTATTTGGCACAGCCATTGTTAGATTCTTACACTACTGTACAAACAACTGTCTGGTTTTAGATTACAACAACTATACTGTACTGACAGTGAGACCAAGTAATGCAGGAGGAACAGAGCATATCACTAATTTCTGTTGCCTAGATGACTTTTAAACAGAGTTTCTGAGAAAGCCAGTCATTGATGGCTAGTTGGCACTGAGTTAGACTGTTTCCCTGAGCAAGGATATTCCCAGAACAGTTATAGTCACCTGGTATTGTACAAACTACCTGCACAGAGGCGTTTGATTTGACACTCCATCATTGTGCTATTTTTGGCACACTGCTTCCTAATTTGTGATTAACAAGGTTAGGTTGTTTTCACTTTGTAAGAACTATTTATAGTCCAATAGGAGATTTCCCCCCATTCCTCCCCACTTCTACAGTTCATCAATAGCACGATTTTAGTCTTAATGTGTGACCACGGTTATACAGTCATGTTAAGTAATTAAAAGAAAAAGGGAGCCAATTATGGAATACAGAGGACTAACTAGAAACATATGAACAATGCACTGCATTTATGCAAAAGAGAAGTAGATACTGACAAGATTTTGTATGATACTGTCACAACTGTAACGTGCCTCCTTCAAGTGGACTGTACTGTTTAGCAGTTCCAAAACAGAATAGTCAAATGGGATAGAAACTGTAGAATACACCTGAATTTCAAATAATAGTAGGACTCAGTGACTCAGTCATTTTGGTCCTGAACACAATGGGATTTTTATGACTGAATTCAGCGGGAGCAAGAACAAGTCTGGAAAATAGTTATCTGTGATGAATTTGTAAATTCCCAGAAGAGATCAGTGTGACATTACACAGTGCCTGTAACGAATTAGCTGGAAGGGTATTTTAAGTGGCCTGTATATAAACTTGATTTAGGATGAAGTTATTAAAAGTACTGAATGCAGGAACAACTGTGCTCCCACTGAATTCAGTAGCAAAAATTAAAATCTTTTCGTATTTATCTTAAAAGTATAGTGTTTGTAAATCTTCAGATAGGGAAAGAGAAAAATGGATTTAACCTGTTTTCATCTCTATTGTGGAACCCTCAAAACAACACAGCAATATGAGAGGCAAATAGTTCTAACCAGAAATTACTGCAATATATGGGGGTCATCTATGCTGGTTAACGTTAGCTATACTTTCCAACAGTCAACAATTGTATTGGGCTGAGATAGATAGCAAGTATGCATGCAAATAGCAAAAGGAAATGTTGTGATTTCAAGAAGAGGTATTGTACTTAATGGATCTGTGTTAGCACTGTTGTTTTCCCAAGTGAAAGTGCTTTTGAAGTAAATCATCTGGGTGAATGCAAGGTGAGAGATAGGTGACAGAGATATCAACCACAGGTCCAGGAGAGTGGCTCGTATCAGGCTGCAGATATCAGTGATCCTGACCTCTTTGACAGGTCAGCTATACGTACTAAGCGTGGAATCCAAATCATATATTGTTGCCCATCTGAAAAAAAAAAAGAAAGAAGGTTCCTAATTTAAGCCAGTCATTGAGAAAATGTGGGGTTTTCATCCTATTGTAAAACAAGTGTGAGAAGACATGTGATGAGATCTACTCTGGAGGAGCTTGTCTCCTTCCAGAGACAACTGCAGGAGTCTTGACAGCTGAAATGCCAAGCTTTTGGACTGCTCATTGTGCATGAGATGCATCTAATGGCTAATCATCTAATGGCTAATCATTAGCAAAATGAGATGCATTTTGCTAATCAATGGCTGCAAAATGTCTTCCTGGAAGCTCCTTTCTTCCTTGCTTGTCTATTCTGATGCAGTTGTATGTTGTTGTCAGTGGATAACTTGAGCCAGAACAACTAGAGAGCTGGGTCTGTACTTGTGTCCCTAGATCCCTGCTTTGTTTACTTTGCCAGTTGTGCTATCTTCATGCCCCCTTAAGAGGCTGCACCAATCCCTTATGCTTGTCCCACTGAGCCAAACCTGTGCTATTCTGTTGCAATTCTCATTTCCTCTGGTTGTCTGTCAGCACATGGGTCCAACACCAAAGCTTTGTTTTTGCTGTAGTCAGATAGGCTTTCCTCATCATTGTCCCATAAAGGGACGTAGCAAGCCTTGCTGCAGCTGTATGTCGTTGCTGACCCCCAAGACTGCATTTAGAATAAGCACTGGGACACCAGAGCAGAAATCCTGGTGGACAGCCCTACTTGCAATTGGCAGTTTCCAGGTCTTCATCTTCCCTAAGCACGTCTCTCAGTTTAGAACTCCCTTTCTTCCTCTGGGCTTTCCTCCCACATTTTCCTGTCTTCCTGGTGGCCTTCAGTCCAGCCTGCTTTCTGCCTCAGGATCTTCTACCTGTGACAGTTTATGCTCTGAAGAATTGTGGCCCAGAAATGTTGGTTGCAGCCAACAAAAAGGTGGCCATCATTTTCAGCTCTTACATCCTATCCAATTCTTGCTCCCTCTCTGTTTTGTCCTCTTACTAGATACGCCCTTTTTTGCAGAGATGCAAATCTCAGCTAACTTTGATCTCATGAATACAAATGTTGTTTTTATTAACCTTCCAAAGGACTCTTGTACTGGGGCACATCCTGCTTTTAGTTAGTCAAATGAAAGTAATGTTTCTGCTTGATTTCTTTTCTGTTTTCCAGATACTTGTGTTGCCTCAAAATAATTTTACACAGTAGTGTTCTAATTTTTGTGTGCCTTTTTGATTAGTTGGTCACTTACATATTATTCTCCTCCATTGATAATTCTTCACCTTTGCTGTATAGCTGCCTACCTTTGCTTAAGAGTGAAACATGGATAAGAGACCAGCACAACCAAATGTAATGCAATGTATTTTAGGAAGTTATTACACTTGTTCATTTGAATTCTTTATTGCTTGCTTTTCTTGTGAAGTATCAGGAAACATGCAGATTACCATTTGGTTTTATTACTTAAGAGTTCCAGCTATTCTTACTTTAGATTAAAGTCATTGTTGTCACAATAGCTCTTCCACTTCATTGCAAAGGATTGAGATTGTAGTGAAACGCATTCAGTATAAATGGGTTCTGCTACATCTCCAAGACCTCTTGCCTGGATCGGGATGGGTTTTTAAGCTGGGAAATGACATATCTGAGCTGTGATCAGTTGTGCCATCCAGGCAAGTCTATTTAAAAGCACTTTCCATTTTAAATCTAGCAATAAAATACCGCACTAGCAAACCTTCTTGATAAGGGTAAAAGCAATACATCCAAATCCAATCTAAATTTGACATTGCCTAGAACAAGAATTTGCATTGATAAGTCAGGTCTCATTTACAAGGCCATAAATGGGTGGGTAGCTATAATTTGGGTATTAAACTTGTAAAATATATTGATGGGATGCAAGGGCTAAATAAATAATTTACTACAAGAAAATTGGAAATCTTTACACAGTACTTAATTGACCAGCCACTCTCCCACGTTCTTGATAGTTTCCTATTTACTTCTTTTTTTAAATTTTATTTTTCACACACTAAAATGTTTCCCATGTGTATTTTTTTCCAACTTCAGTGGATGTTCATAAGTCACTATATTGCTGCATGCATAGCCTGTTTCACCTTTGTTTCATCAGTCAATTACATTCTTTTTGACATTTTCATTTGTTTGTTTAAAAGTGTGAATTAATCAAATGCCTTTTCTGGGCACAACTCAGCTGGCGTTATTTTTAAGATTAAAATAAAATCACCTCAGTGATCAGGCCAACTTTGAATGTTAGTCAAATCCATTTCCAGTGCAAAGCAGACCAAGTTAATGGGTATTCCAGTGATCACAGTAAGAGTGGGATTGGCAGCTTTATATAAGTTTATAAAAATTCTTGTGACCACCTTACTGGCCAGGGTAACTCAGGGTAGTTGCAGTGAGGCCAATGAATTTTGGCCTTAAAGGAGTTTTTCCATCCACACATATTGAAAATCTGGTGTGAGATTACATATAAGCCTTTGATTGACCTGTCCTGCAAAGCACTCCAATCAAATCTGCTAAAGGTGTAAGAGTTTATTTTTAAAACATCACACTTGGTTTTTTGTTAGATTTCTCTTCTGAAACCAGACCTCCATGGTACAGTCTTACCACCTTTACCTGTGATGCAAGGAAGAGAAATTTGGGCTTTCATCCACCTCTCCAGCTACTGCCATTTCCTTGGGAGGCTGTGGTGCTACTGTACATGCTGATACCCCTTTGCTGCTCATGCAGACTCTCCATGTTTCTGCTGGAGCAGTGAGAGGTCAAAAATGTGCCTTTATTTATCCCACTAGGAATACTGTGGTCTCACTGTGAAGTGGCTTTTACTGGTTAAAAATTACAGCTTGTTTTTTGATGAATCATAGAATCTGAGCAACCTGATCTAGGGGTCCATGGTGGGATACCATGATAGAATAGTTCGGGTTGTAAGGGACATTCAAAAGTCATGTAGCTCAACCCCTGTAATGAGCAGGGACACCTTCAATTAGATCAGGTTGCTCAGAGCCCCATCCAACCTGACTTTGAATGTTTCCAGAGGTGGGGTCATCTACCACCTCTCTGGGCAACCTATTCCAGTGCTTCACCACTCTCACAGTAAAAAAGTTTTTTCCTTATATCTAGTCTGATGCTATACTTTTTTAGTTTCAAACCATTACTCCTTATCCTGTTGCCATAAGGAACTACAAAAAGTTTGTTCCCATCTTTCCTGTAAGCACCTTGTAAGTACTGAAAGGTCACAGTAAGATATTGCTGGAGCTTTCTCTTCTCTGGGCTGAACAACGCCACTTGTCTCAGCCTGTTTTCATAGATAGGGGGAGTTCAATTCCTCTTGCCCTTTTATGATTCCCTCTCGTCTTTAGTCATCCACAGCAACCTATTGTGCTGCTTCTATCAAGTACAACATGATAGCACAACAACTTTACTAATTATGCTCTTAGGCAGTGGTGGTGCTTCCTCACCCAGACATCCTTGGAGCGCTTCCCACTGGAAGTGCATGAAGCAGAGGTATTTTGTTAGTACAGTCTATAGAAGTTGTACAGGAGATACAAAGTAGAGTGCCAGAGAACTTGCAGGAATTAGTGCTTCTCTGTGAGAGTTTTTCCAAGATCAAATGCCATGATGAAACACACCCCTTACCATGCCAACTCATATACCAGACCCTAGGTGAGAAACACAGAAGTAAAGAAGTAAATCCAGAAGGGAGTGCAACAAATTTGGGATAAGCAAAGGGACAGCTTTACTTCAGCTGCTCTGGGTCACTGCCATCAGCTTCCCTATTGTTACAGGCACACAGAGACTCTCTTCTAATTCCACTTTCCACCTGCCCTCTTCAATAACTTCCTTTTAAAATGGGAGTTATTTTTCCTCAAAATATTTCCATTGTTTTCTGAGGAATGTCACCTCCTCCCACCTGGGACCCTGCCCCATGGGTCGGATTGACAGCACTTTTCTTAGCAGCCACATGACCATTCTGGAGCCCAGACTTAGGTTCAGAGAAAAGTATTTTGGGAATGAGGAGAAAGCCCTGTGTTCTTTCAATGGTGGCAGGGTGAGATGCTTATATTTTTAGAAAAGGTTGTTGTACCCAAATTCAGACATAAAAAAGCCTCTTGGCTGTAGGAGAAAGGGTACACAGTGGTTGAACTTGCATTCTAGAATTCCAGAAGAAAGAAAAACTCAATGCTCTGTTTTACATGTGTGCAGGACGCTGCTGCCTGAGGGAATAAGAACACACTTACAGCCCTGCATGGATTACCCGGGCTTTGTCCAGGTGCACGAAACAAACAGGGCCACACATCTGCTTACTTCCTCCCTGGGGATTAGAAACTGGAGGGTGGGAAATGAATAGAGCCTGGGGTCCATTCTCTCTGGCCAGCTCAGCTGAGATGGTGAATGCTTGGGGGGGTTGAGGGAGGAAGGGTGGAATATTATTTTATTTCTGATTTAGGCCAGAGGTAAATGATTGCCTGAGGGAACAGGAGAGGAGAAGGTGTGTCACTGAGTTACAGTGCCTCAGGGGGTTCCTGCTGCAATGGCACAACTATGTAATATGTCCTCTGGGGGATTGCGTCTGAAATAAAAATGTAGCCTGTTACTTATTGGCATTAATGTTCACTTACTAATGTCTTTTATTGCTTAACTCTTCTATTTTGGCACCTGGGTAACTACTTAGGTTCTTTTAAATTCACTGGACCAAATTCAGAGATCACATATCAAGAGATCTACATAGAGTTCACAACTGGCAGAGTAGTGTGGATTGAAAGTAGTAAATTTAAGAAAGACTACAGAGAGAGTTGTAATGAATGAAAAGATCATGGTAGATAAGATTCTTGTTCCTCGAAAATTATTTCTGAAACTGAGCAGTCTCTCAGGGAAAAAGGATACTGGCTCAGAGTCAAGAATTGCTATTAGGCTCCTAGCACACCCAAGAAACCTTTGCGCAATCTTTATAGAACTTGACTGTACAACATCTTAACTCTCCTCTAATATAAAGTTTGCAGACAAAACAACAAAATTATAACCTTAGATGAGGCTTTCCATGAATAACCCCAACAGTAAACCTGTCCTCAACATGAAAAGAACTCCCGATACTCAGTACGTTTCTGTGATCAAACCTCTACCCTCAATTTCCTTATTCAAGTACCATGAAGCAAGTCACCACCCTGTCTGCACTCTATTCCATAACTCAGACACTCAGATACAGTTTTTTTACTGGGCGTTTCTCTGAGTCCTTGGCTACATGTGGGAAAATAACCACAAAATGCTCTTCCTCATCCAGCTCATCTTGGTGGCAATGAGCTCAATGAGAGTGGCATTGGCTCACCCCAAACACTGCCCATGCACAGCATGGGCATGGATGCTGGGGGAGTACTGTTTAGTTTTCTGGCCTTGACTAACAGACTTGTGGCTAGTTGTTTGCTGTTGAGAGTGCTGCTGTCAGGTTTCTTTTCTCAGCACATCACTCGGTACCCACCATGCTTTCCCATGTCACCTCCCACTTGTGGGATGATTGTATTTGCTTACTCGCTCTTACATCCCTTTCTAGTATTTCCATCTCCCACTTCTCAACAGTATCCATCTTGCAAAAATATTTTGTGCTGTCTCAGCTGTTTTTCTTCAGATATGGAAGGTACATCCCTAAATCCTTTCTAAAGAACCTCACTATCTGCAGTGGAATTCTGTCTTAAAGTTCTGTTGTGGCCCTGAAAAGGCCACTGGACCCAGTGCCTACAATGGGCACCCCTGCTCCCTCATTAGCACCTACCCATCCAGTGTTTCCTGTCTTTTAAGAGAGAGGGGAAAAAAAATGTTTTTACTGTTTGTACAGCTCCTTGCACCCTGGGACTGACGTCATTGCTCCAGCCATACAAAACACATGTAACAGTATCTTCCCCAAAAGCCATGGCCATCTTCCATAATATTTGAAATTACATGCTAGCCCAAGGGCCCTCCCATGCTACTGAGCCATCACACAGCAGCTGTGAAGGAGAGGGGGGAAAAGGGTATACACAGGTCTCCTCAGTAAGGCAGCAGGAGGAGAAGAACTGGCTCTGTGTATTTAGTTACAGTTAATTATAAGTTTATGACCTTATGATGCAACTGTTGTAACCCTTGCTCAATATACTTTTCAGGCAGAGCATGCTGAACATACAGAGGGGGTGTATTTTATGGCTGTAGTGTTTGCTTGAGCTGTGCAGATAAGAGAGCTGCAGAGAGGTCTCTGAGCAGGACAAAGTGGAGCCATTTTGGCTGTGTAGTGTTGGCGGGGGCTGAGTGTCTCTGCCAAAAGGGCTCATGAATTGTAGGTGTAAACCTCACTGATCTGCCACCCTCTGCTTTCTCCGGCACCAGGGATTGAAATTTGTTCTTGCACTTTAAAAGGGGAGGAAAGCCAAGGGAGGGAGTAGGTGTTGTGAACTCATAAGGGAAACCAGAATAGGACCATTTCCCCCCTTAATCGAGGCAGCTTTGGAATTTGACATTTGTTTCACCCAAAGATTTTCAAACACTGTACATTTTTTTTCCACCCAGTTCATATATTATGCCCATTTTATGGGTAAGCTAACCGATTCAGAAAGAGTAAATAGTGTGTCATTTGCAGGTCCATGAATAGATTCAAAGGCCCTTAAAATCTTAATCCACTTGATCCCACTTAATGCCTTCAAGACGCATTAACAGGACAAAAAGAAGTTTAATCGAAGTGCATCAAACTCAGTTTAGGCACTGTAACTCTTTTACTTACAAGGGTAGCTATATTAGTAAAAATAAGGGAGTGTTAGCTTGCATTTCCCTGGAAAATAAGTGAGCAGGAATGCATGCCACATCCTGGCTGGCATTTTAATCTCATCAAAGCAGAGCTTTTTCCCTACTGTGCTTTCCAAGATGCACAACGCAAATGTGGTCTGAACACAACAGAACTAATTGAACAATCACAGCAAAGGAGGTCAAAACCCAACAAACAGTATAGCATCTAAAATGACTCTGGAGGATTTTAACAGATGGACACTTGTAAATCTAACAGGATTTCCTACTGGTGAGAATGCCTTAGGTAAAATTCAGAATGTCTCATTAAATTGTCAGCCAGCTATGAGGCATTGCTTATGCGAATATGAACAGCTCTGCAGCTTTACTGCAAATACACACAACCGTGCATTAACACAGGCCTGAAAAGCAACATTTGGATGTGAGTTCAATTAGAAAACCTGATCAAAACTGAAGAAGGATCAGATGTAATGTTTCTGGCTGGGATCCATTAGAGAGATACAGCAGGCAAGTTAAGCCAGGGGTCAGGCTTTTTCTCTCTGTTCTCCAAGTGGCAGGCTTTGCCTATGTGCACTTCCATGTAAATTTGCAAATCAGTTTGGTATACAGTTCTCTAAGTCCTTTTGCTGGTGCTTTCTTGTAACCCCTTGTATTCTTAGGCTGTCGATGAAATGCATCAACAGACCCAGTACAGGTATAATAGTGCTGTCTCCCAAGCAGATATTCCTATGCCAAGGATTTGAATGTAGGCTAACAAAACAACACAGCAGTTACACATTTTCATTTTTACACGGTTGCTTTACATAGTGCCAGTGATCTGGATAAGGCCAATTAGTCTGTTTCTCACCAGAGAAATTAGTCTGGTTGTGCCCCTTTACCTCCTCCAGCAACCCTACTGCTTATGAGATCTGTGAGCCTGTTGTTCAAATCCACATTCCTGTACAGTCCCACTTTCTCAGTAAGAAATAGTCTCTGCTGGGTTTATTGGCATTTCTCACAGTATCTGAGTTCAAAGAAAATGATTACAAGTTAAGACAGAGCTCTGTTCTTTAAAGCACCACAGCATATAGATCTGTTGAGTGATATATAACATAGAACAACTTCCAACTGAGGAAAGCTTAACACAGCTCGGGCTAGCTTGCTGATAGCTGCTCAGCTCCTAGAATTACTGCTTACAAACCATAAAGACCCCAGCTTGAGTTTCATGGAGGGAGGGGGGAGATGTGTGTTGTGCACACCGCAAGTACAGCCACAGGGCGGGTAACCCGCCAACTTCCTAACCTCAGCCAAAAAATCTGGCCACTGCCTGACAGGCAGAGTATGTGTATTTGCTGTCTATCAGTGGCAGTGAAACAGCCTAAAGTCAAAAAAGAATTGTGTGAGAACACTGATTTCAGTCGTGGGACCATTAGCATGCCAAATCAACAGGCTTGGTGTCTGTTAAAACTGCCCTTCACTTCTGTGATATTTTTGGCAAGGAAATGGGCTGTAAATATAAACAGATCACTTCTCTCCTTACTGAAAAGCAGGCACCTCAGAGGGAGGAAGCACACTGCATGTTTATTAGAGCCACAGATTCCACACAAGATCTTAGGACTGGTATGCAGGGGTAAATTCCTGGTTGAGCAAAGAGACTTCAGGAAGGACAAGCTAACTATGAGAGAGAAACGTGCGCAGTGTATCCCCTAAAGCACAGAATATGCCTCTCTTGGGGACTCTGGCACTACTGAGAGTGGAGTAATTGTGCCGGGACAGGACACATGGGTCTGTGATTATTGACCAAATCCTTCAGTACAGAGCACACACAGCACTCCTGGCCTGGAATAATAACCATAGAGTTTTATTCCCATACAGCAACTGGCTGGAGAGCCCTCATTTCCCTAACACCCTCCTCCCTCTACAAAGGCTCTTGTATTCCAGGCTGGCACTGAAGAAAGAGCATCAAATGTATATGCATAAGAGTGTGCTATGGTAAGATACCCACACTAGTATAAAAACTGATCTTGGTGTCACTCTAATTCAAGAGTGTACACTGCATTGCTTCACTAAATAAAGCAAGTGCAGTCTTCATCACAGCTTTTACAAAAAAAAATGTAGACCACAAATGTTGGGTAGGATCCCCCAATTCTGTATTATATCAACACTTCATTTACTACAGATGATCGGAAGTACAAATTACTTTCAATGGAAAATTATTGTGGGGCGTAAGGAACTTATTAAAAATTCATTGTTTAAATACTATCTTTTGTAAAGGTTACTAAATTTTCTTCTTTTTCCCATACAATTTTTTTCCATCTTAACTGACCACTTTTGTCTGACTTCTCTCATCACCAAGCATGCACTAGTACATTATTACTTCATCAGAAACATAATGATCCACACCCCCTTTTTATCTTTCAGCATCAATCTAATTTCTTCATCTTGTTTATAAATTGAGCCTTAAGGAAAGAAGCAGGAAAATTACTAGAGTATTAAGATATGCAGTACCTTCAGAAAAGAAGCCTATGAAAACAGACATGAAGATGGAAATCCTATATTTGTTTATCCATGCCCACTGTAGGTTAGAGGCCTTTACCAGAAAGAACAATAAATGCTTGAAACTCTGTCTTTTTCACAGGAGTTGTTGTGGTTGTGAAGTTGCACTGGTAAATCAAGGGAGAATCAGGTCCCAAATCTATGCAGTGGGAGAAATCTCACCAAGAGCCATCAGAGCTGCTGTGGTATCCCTCCCTGGCATGCTGCTTCCTGAGCATGCTTGGCAGTAATGTGCCTTTCTCTGACACTTTGTCAAATCAAAGAACTCTAAAAGATTTGTGAAATGTGACTCATTGACAAAAACCTTGTTAAGTCTTCCCTCTTATTATACACATTCCTGTGAATAGCTACTAACATTCTTCTCTGGTATAACCTCTATCAGGGTGCTTGGCAGAGAAGCCTGGCAAAGAAGGGATTTACTGATCTGTAATTCCCATATTCCCCCCAGGAGTCCTTTTTGATATCATCTTTGTTACTTTATATTCTTCCTGTGTTAGGGTATATTTGATCAGTAATTTACCTGTACCACAATTAAAGTGTTTTTGTTATTTAGTTTGTTTAGATCTTGTATGTAAACATTATCTGATTTTGGAAATTTCTTATTGTTCATTTACTGAGTTACCCTACCGCCTGCATTATTACGACTAAAATACGAAAATGATCCTTAGATTCCTAGAATCATAAAATCATAGAGTCACAGAATGGTTTGGGTTGGAAGAGACATTTAAATGTCATCTTGTCTAACCCTGTGCAATGACCAGGGGCATCTTCAATTAGATCAGGTTGCTCAGAGTCCCATCCAACCTGACCTTGAATGTTTCCAGGGAGGGGGCAACCACAACCTCTCTGTAGACTGATTCCTTTAAAGAACAGCTTATAGTAAGATGAAGTCCTCCTGGTGAGTATAAATGCAAAAGATTGATTATCAGTAACAATTTTATCTTTCCCAACATTTCCTTTTAGATTTTGTTAATATTTCCATCATGCCTGGTCTTTGGAAGGCATCCTGTTTCTGATAAATTTGTTATTATTAGCTTTTATGGCTGTAGCATAAAATCTGAATCCAGACTTGAACTTTCTGAGATTTTAGAGGTTCAGATTTGGACTATTATAAAAATAGGAACAATCTGTGGAGCCTGGGGCAAGGCTTTGAGCCTAACATTCCTCGCAAACAAGGCAGCGGCCTTGCAAGGTGACTGGGAGAACTAGCATGGTTCCAGGTACTAATTTTCAGCTCATTTATTCAACATTTGACTACTCAGAAGAAAAAAATATATTGTTCATGCTCTGCAAATGAGACACAGGAACCTGGTAATTTTCTCTTCCATCACCAGGCCTGCACAAAACTCCCCCCAGAGTACAAGACAGTCTGGAAGTTCTTCACTGTTGATGATCATGTAGGAGAAGAAAGGGAGCCACCTGTGAGACAAAGCCTTTGTGTTTATCTCTTACAGGTCTGTTGGCCAACAGTTGTTGGATCATCTACAGGGAGCGCCTACACCTTTGCTGTTTTGTTATGAGCCACTGCCAGCTTGCTGCAACCGAGCAACTTCTGCAACTTCTGAGCTGACTACCTGCCATGTAGCCGTAGGGAGGGTAATGCCCCAGATAATTAAACTCTTCAGAGAGACCCAGATAATTAAACTCTTCTGGTATGTTACCACTGAGCTGGGAAGATCCAGCTTTTAGCTATTTTTGTGGTGTAGGCTTACATCTGTTGGGATTGCACCATTTAGGATCTTCTGCCCAACAGGCAGGTTTTTGGGCCTGCCTTGAGGAACATGGCTGACTGGCAGACTTCTGATTCTCTTCTCCCAACCAGCAACCTCACTGTTAAGAGTAAAAGATGGCCCCTCTGACAAGTGCCCATCCATTTTCTTCGCCATCTTCTCCTTCCCTGGTATATCCCATGTGTTTGGAATACGTCAGCCTACATTGTAAATTCATATTCTGTCATTGAAACAAGACATGTGGTGAATAAATACTTTAAAAGGATAGTGGTGCATTTGGGATGTGCTGTGCTGGTTTTCTGTCATGCCATTTCACAATTTCACATAAGGCAGGTGAGTAAAGAGAAATTACATTTACTTCAGCCAACTTAATTTGAGAAAAATAAACTCAGTGGGCAAGGTTAATTTTGATAAGCTGTTTTTTAATTCCTAACTACACACTCCAGCTCTCTAAATACTAAATAAACTCCATGAAAAAGTCTCATTGTGTGATTTTTGCCTTTCTTCTACTAAACTAAAGTATTAGTTTACAGAAATATAAGATTGAAGTGAAGAGAGGAAGACAGAAACCAGCCCAAGAGGCTTATGAAACAAAAAAAAACCCTAAAAACCAAACCAAACCAAACCAAACCAAACCAAACCAAAACAAAACAAACAAAGAAAAAAAGAAAAAAGGAAGAGTTCTAATTTGCAATTTCTGCTCATGCATTACGTTTTCCCTGAAAACTCACGGCCTGATATTTAGTACTGCATCACCAAGGACCTGATTTACCCTGCCCACCAAATACAGAGAATTTCTTTCCCATGTAAAGAAAAGAAAGCTTTTCTATAATTGAACTTTCCACAAGAAGAAAATGGAGAAGGCAGGGGAAGGCACAACTCCAGATATTATTCACTTGTTATAGGCAAATTTAAAAGATTATTCAGACAACTAAAAAAGCCATTTCTTCTGGTGTTTTTTCCTTTATTTTTTTTGCAGGAAAATAAGCCATTCTTCTGGTGCAAAAATTCATGCATAAAGAAGTAAACTCTGAAGTAATTGACTGGACTTTCAGTAAGATTTTTTCTGACAATTCATTAAATACAGAAAACTTTATCTTCCAGGAGAAACAATGTGGAAGCAATGCAGACACTCTGAAGTAAAAGAATACTTGTATTGGAGGAGAAGGAGATGTGTACAAAGAATCTCACTTATACTTGAATAACAACTATTAAAAAGTCATAAGACTCTAATACACTTTTTCAGTCCTTTTTTTTTGATCCAGTCAAGGAGCATGTCTCTATTGTCCTTACTCATTCACTGCTTGTCCGCTCTGAAGAGAAGGAGGAATTAAATTGTATTTCCAACATGAATGCAGTTGCCAGGAATACATACCATTCTCACAAAGCAAAACCATCTCATTTGGCTCTCCTGGGATTAGGAGCATTCTCCTGAGGGTGCTGATCCTTACAGAGCTGGAAAGCCAAGAGCAGTGGCAGGCATCCTGAACTTCCACACTACCATATTTCTTGAATATGCTGAGAAAATGTTGGTGCAGAGAGGAGTTTCAACTCCCTGCCACACTTCTCAGTCAGTAAAGGCTTTCATCTGCCCTCAAGCCTCTGCTAGTGTACATGTTAAGCAGGTCCTGCATGGCAACACCAGATCTATTTTCTCTGAGTGTTACAAGAATTATCAAATTTCATTGAACTGAACATGTGAGGAAAGTGTCTCTCTGTGGCAATCATAAGGTATGTGGTAGACACTTGTAGTAGAAATATTTTGGCAGTTGATTCATGCTGATAAGTAATCCTTCCAAATGACACTACTGGGAGAAGACCTGATCCTATTGTGATATGTAGACCAGCTTGGCTCTCTGATTGAATCCAGAATCAGCAGAAAACAAAAGGTGGTGAGGCCATGCTGCTCCATCAGTTTTTGAACCTTGAATTAGGTGAGCTCAGCTAGGACCCAGGCCTGGGAACCAGCACAAAATCCTTGAGGCTGCTAAATGTCCCAAATAAATGATTACTTGAAAGTTCTTGGAGAAATTTTAAATTTCCATGTGAATTCAGAGAACTGTCTCCAGGTAGGTGGGTTTCCACGCCTAATGTTTAGGCACATACCTGCAGCACTTGAGCGCATCTTGAGCAGCTGGCAAAGATTGCCAGTGTTGTTCTTTTGCTTGGGAATCCAGCATTTAGGGCTTTCCTCTGAGATATGAAAGACCCGAGACCAAACCATTCTTCTACCTGCTGAGACATGCATGCACATCCTCTTTGAAAAGCCCCATTGCCCCAGGCAACATGGGAAGTTGGATTCAACCACTTCTACTGAAGCTGCTTTGCTACATGTAGGGTAGTTAAATATTCATGCTGAGGAAGAAAGGAGAAAGAACAGCCTATGGGTGGTTGGGGCCAAGCAGAAGTACTGCTACCTGCTCCTCACAAGGTCACAATCTCCTCCTCTTCTTGGAGGTCCTTGTCTGTGCTCTGACACTGAGTGATAACTGATGCTGGGATCTCTAGGGAATCACTAAGAGAGGTGCAGGATGTGCTGCAGACAGCTAGATGGAGGCTGGAAGGAAGAAGAATCTCCAGCTGCACCCAGCCCTCTATTTTTGCCCTGATTGGATGGCCTCTCCAAGGTTTCTACAGGGGATAACAATATTTATTCTGAAGAATATTTAATTCTAACATACAGTGATTAAGCTTCACAGAAGAAAAGAAAGTTTGCCCACCCCAGATCTCTGTGAGAGTGGCACGCTCTTGTACTGTAACTGCTTTAGGTCCCCTTGGGCTTAAGAAGCAGCCAAGGCACTAGATGTGACAGTGGCACCTAAGTCCTCTAGCAGAACCAGCTGTAATTGCCTACTAGCTGAAAACCACATCCATTTACAGTATTTATACATTTTCAGACAGAAAACAAATAAAGCAATTAATGTAACTTACAGAAACAATGTGACAAAAAAGTCACCAAAAATATTTTCTGAAGTGATTGATTTTTTTTTAACAGCTCAAAAATCTTGGAGGTAAAGAAGCAATTAATAATATTTTCTTTTAAAGAAATAATTGATGGATTTTTTATTTTAGAAAAGGATGTAAAATTACCCAATGACATTAGGATAACAAAAATTCTTCCAATAAAACTACATGGCTTCTACTATTAGAAGATTTTGCCTGAAGTGATTTTAAAGTCCCTGAAATGAATACACACCACAGTATATCCTAGTACCATGGGCTGTGACACGTGCATCTGTAACAGCTTTAGCACACAATGCATGTGCAGAATCTTATGCAGCAATTTTGCATCAGGGGAAGTACTCTCTTTGACTTCAATGGGAATTAGAAGGACTCTTAAGGAGTAGAAGAGTATATCATAGCAGAAACAAAGATTAGTTTAGATGAGAATCACAATGCCGCCATTGAGTTTATGCTCAGTTTAACCTATTAAACAATGTGAGATGAGCAAAAATTACTCATTTCCATACTGCTGATTTTGCAGACTTCAGAAACCCTGAGCATGAAATAAATAACTTGCTCTTAATAACTTTCTGTGTGGATAATATATTTAAATGTAGGAAGATGTAAATGATGTCTCTTTATTGCATTGCTTGTTACCTCTCTGTATCAATCCAGCCAAATGCAGAAGTTTAAGTTTACAAGGAACTGCCTAAAAAGATTTGTCTGTTCTTCACAAATAAAACAGTGGTTGACTATGCTGTCATGGAAGGTTCCAAAGATTAAGTCAACTCTGCAAATATGACTGGTACTGTATTTCCTGAATGCCTGGCCTGATTGTATAGCTCTGTATTATAAAAATGCAGTGACAAAATTGCACAGAGGAAAAGACAGGATGTCACTGTACGCAAATCTATGTAATATTCCTCTATGCCATTCTTCCTTAGATGGGTTTCCTTGTTATTCCTAAAGACAGGACTCTGAAAAGACAAGATCACTCTAACGGGCTCTCACCACTTGAGAAAGGTGTAGCTGCTGGGTGGATTTTTTTTTCTAAATTTCTTAAATAAATAAAATGAACATTTTTTTGGAACTAATGCTTTGGGAGTTTAAAAGAGAAATCATGCATGTTGCAAGACATATTAGGGATTGGCAAGAAAACTGGTGATTATGAAATGTGCTTTTCTGATGGCTAATTTGTTGATAGGATAAATTTTTATGAAATTGTCCCCAGTCTTGATGAGTAAAGCTATGGTCACTTAATGCATAGCTGCTTATCTCTGTGAAGTCTTTTAGCCTGACTTTTTCTATTGGACCTGGTTTATGACCGTTTTGAACTCGAAATCTTAATCCCACACATAAAACTGAACTAATATTAGAATATGAAAAAACCTCTTACCTTTTCAAATTCTTACCATGAGCCTTACTTTGTCCATTTTCTCCCTTTTACTGCCTTTTCCTCCCAGGTTTCTTTTCTTTTATGTATTTTTTCTTGTCACGACCACAAAGAGTTTAGAAACAAAGCTGTGCTCACTTCCTGCAGACATATAATCTCTACAAAGGGCTGAGTCCCTCGTACCCATAACCATCTTGCCCCAGGCTGTTTCCTTTGCAACATTCCTTGTGAATGTACCTTCCTCAAAGAGCAAAGCTGGGCAATTAGATTCTAAGGAGGCACAAACTGTCTGGGGCATCAGGAGACTGACAATATCATTGAGGAGCATTAAAATGCATGAGATTATAACTCAGTGTTCTTGTAAAGATCTCTCAAACTTAGAAATGAAGCCACAACATTTGCCCAAGTTTCCATGCAGCTCTTTCTCAACTTTCACTTTCCACTGACCATATATTCCTTTTTCCTGAGCTCCTGCATCATGACACCTCTATGTGTTTTGAGGCTGCTTTTCTTTGGCTTTGCCTTACTAGAAAAATGAGTCTTGTCCAACAACAGGACGTGAGCCAAAGGGACATCTACAACAGTGCTGTTGGCTCTGTGAGTGAAGACAGACTCAAACTTGATGGGTGCACAGTATCCATCCATCCATCCATCCATCCATCCATCCATCCATCCATCCATCCATCCATCCATCCGTGAG